>JAWWLZ010000068.1:4654011-4670712 GCA_035041345.1 Poliocrania exsul
TCCTGGAATCCCTGGTGGTGCCAGTCCTTGAGCCTCACTGATGGCCTCACCCTCTCTCCTGTGCTCCCCTGTGTGTTGCAGACAAGCCACTACCTCAGAGTGCCCCAGGAGGCATTATTGGCATCGTGGGAGGGGTGGTAGCAGCCGCCCTCATCCTCGGCGTGGCCATCACCGTCATCATCATCTACAGGCGGCAGCAGAAGAGCCGCTCGGACACAGACACCGACCTGTGAGTACCCCACGCCCACAGAGCCACAGCCCACTGTGCCACAGGGCCCATGGGGTGCCAGAGAGCACCTCTGGCCCCTGCACCGCCTGCACACAAGGAAAAACTGGCTGCAAAATGTTTTGCTGCCCTTTCTTCCTCTCTGCCAGCCCTTGGGTTACTCCTCTGATTCGCTTCCCTCCCTTGGGGCTCCCCAGGGCTTTCCATCCTGTTCTCTCCTGGGTTTGGAGCTCTTATCACAAGCCTGAAGTGGCAGCTGAAGCACAGTGATGTTCACCCAGCTGCTGGGTTTGCTGTAGGCCCTGGTGCAGCAGCTCTCAGTGCCCCTCTCACCTCTGTGGGTAGAAGGGGATCCTGTTCTTCATGGGTAGAAGAGGATCCTGTTCTTCCTTTCTCAGTGAAATGGCTTCAGGCTCCTGAATTGGATTGAATGACATTCTGTCATCAGAGATGTCACCCTGAGCACTTCTGAATGTAGCCCAAAGAGTCTGGAAAGGACTCACATCCACTCTGCATTCCAGTTTTGCACATACAGAGACATGAACTCTGGCAATAGTAGGGAGAGAAGACACCCAGGGGCTGCTCTTTGGCAGGTGCTTGCTTTGCTCTGCCCTGCCCTGCCCAGCACAGATCCCAGGCAGGGAATTGTGTGGTGTGGAGGTCAGTTTATGCAGCGTGAACCTCTTCAGAAACATTCACCCTGGGCTCTTCTGCAAAGCTCTATCTTGTCACCAGCTCTTCACCAGAGCACCCTCCTCCCTTCCCACCTCCCTTCCCACCTCCCTTCCCTGCCATCTCACAGGGCAGGCACGGAAAGCCCAAGGCCCAGAGATTGCTTTTATCTTCCACAACCCCCCACCTCATTGTTGTTACACCTTGGGCACATTTTGTGCTCCATTTAATCCCATTTGAGAGAGGGCACTGGAGGAGAGCGGCAGAGGGAGGGAAGAGGAGCGGGGAGAGCAGGAGCAGAGACAGAAAAGGCACACAAACAAAAACCAGCACCACGAGGTGCAATTGCATCAACAGCATCAGCCCTGAGATGGAGATGCATCCTGACAATCCACTTCCCACAATGGCCCTCCACCAGGCTCAGGGAAGAGCCACTTACCAGAGAGCAGCAACACACCAGTGCCCTGCTCTGCAGAGGTGCTGCCTCTATTGTGCAAGCTGATCCAAAAGGTAATAGAATTTCTTTTCTATAGAGCCATAAAGTCAATGTTTTACAGCAGCCTCTTTTACCCTCTCCTTCACCCCAACACTCTGGTGCCACGCTGGAATCCACTGGGCTGCCAAGGGAAGTTGCCCATCTCCATCAGATCTGGGGGAGTTTGTACAGCAAGAAGGGAGGGGGGAGCCAGCTAATTAGGGATCAGAGTTTTAATAAGTTTTGTAAAAGGATTAGACACATCTGTGCATGTGAACAGAATGTGCAGAGACAGTCTCTAGGCTGGGATTACCATGGCTGCCAATCCCTTTGCTCTGGGGCAAAGCTGATGCCCTGCCTGGGGGTCAGGGATAAAGGTCCCATGGCTGGGAGGAGGATCCAGATCCAGACTCCTCCTGGGATGCCTGGGCAGGGCTGCCATTCCAGGTGAGCTGCCACGCTGGGGGTGGCATTGCCCTGTTACCACTTCCCTGTACCTTGCAGCCATAAACTGAACCACCTGCCATGGGAGGGGTTTTGAGCCCTCCCAAAGCTCTGTCCCAGCTGCACCCTCAGGATCTACAATCTGACATGGAGATTTGCCTGGAACAGGAACAGAATGCAAGGAGGGAGTTTGTTTCTATTAACAATTCTAATTGGGGTGAGGAAAAGGGCACGGGGGAGCTCCTGAGAAGAATCTGTACGATTATATTGGCAGTTTGGTGACAAACACAATCAAACCCTTGGTGCATGCAGGGTGCATGCACATCCCTTTCCTTTGCTCTCTAATCATCAGACCCTCCTTTCCCTGCAGAATTGACTTGCCTCCATCCCACAAACCTGCCCCTCCACCAAAGAGGAAACAGGAGATGAAAAGCCACCTGACTCCAGAAGATATCCAGGTGTGTGTCCCCAGCCTTCCTCTGGCAAGGGAACCCCATTCCAGGCAGTGTCCACAGCACCTGAATGCTGGAAAATGGGGTTTGCAAGAGCAAAGAAATCCGTGGCCTGAAGTTTGAGGGGCAGAAAGTAAAGACTTCTCAAGGCCAGGTTGGACAGGGCTGTGAAGAGCCTGGTCTAGTGGAAGGTTGGAACTAAATTATCTTTAAGGTTCCTTCCAACCCAAACCCTTTTGGGATTCTGGGATTCTGGGATCCTGTGACTTGTCCTCACAGAACTGCCAGAGTTTGGCACTAATTTGAAGCTGTAATTTGGATTTTGCCAAGTCCCTTTTGTGGGTATTGAGTTCCAAAGGAGTTGGATTTCAGGCGGGCTCTTGGGCATGAGGATTTTTGAGCTTCCCCCTGTTTTGAATGGCACAAATGGTAGTGAGGGATGTGAGAATGAAAGAAAGAGAGCAGGAGGCAAATAATATGGGGGAGCAAGGTAGGAGGTGAGATGCACTGCCCTTTGTGGGGGTATCTTGGTGTGGTGTCATCTGGAGCAGACATTGCCCCAGGCTCTGACAGAGAGTCAGTCCTTGCTCTTCTCAACCCTCTTCTCTCTCCTCTATTCCAGGTTGTTCACTTGGACAACATGAAACACGAGGAGGAGATCCAGAAGCTCCCTTTGCAGACTCCATACTATGACATGGCAGCCCCTGAGCCCTCTCCCTACATTGACAAACCGGTAAGGAGCTCCTGGTGCTGCCTGGCATCACCCTCACCCCCAGCCCCACCCTCACCCTCATCCTCACCCTCAGCCCCACCCCAGCCTCACTGCCTTGCACACAGCATCTCTCACCCTAAAAATAAAGACCCCCATGAGCAGCTCCACAGCCCAGGATTGGCCTGTCCTGGAGGAAAGGACCTTCCACACTGAGCCCAGCCCACCTCTCAGAGACTGTAATTCAGCATTGCCCTTTTCCACAGGTCCTAGAGCTGTGCTTTTATGGACCACTCCTCAGTAAAACACCCCTGCTGACTCCAAATTCCTTACCTATCTATGACACCCAAGCCTTCAAGCCTCCCATCCCACCCTGGCCACTCCTCACCTCCTGCCATGAGCCCCTGTGAGGGTTTGCAGCTGAAGGAAACAGCAGTGAGAGCTTCACAAAGCAATCATCTGCAGGGCAGAGCGTGCCAGTGTTTGACTCTCACTTGACAACAAGTTCTTTAAACCCCTTTTTTTGTGTGTGTGGATTTGTTCAGGCTCAGATGGGGAGATGCTAATGTGAAGCAGCAGCAGCAGTGAGATTAAGGGTCAGGAAAAGATATTAGCAGCCACGTGGGAAAGGCTGGGTTGCAAGGAGAGAGGCTGAAGGAGGAAATGTCAGATGCAAAGGCATAGGAAGCAGAAGACAGGTAAGATTGGAGTTCTTTTGTGAGGAGCAAACAGAAAACCTTCCTCCCAGCAGGCCTCAGACAGAATCCTTTCCCTCCCTGACCCCCTGGCATGGAGCTGCTCCCCCTCTTTATCCATGGGAGACAAAATATCCCCATGTAAGTGCTGCAGATCTCTTCCAAACTTCCTCCACCAGGGATGGGTCAGAGCTCTCCACACTGAGCCTGGTGCTCCAGCAGTGGGAGCCCATTTGTTTGAGGAAGCTGTGCAAATACCAGCCCTCTCCAGAGGAATATTTTATGAACATAACTAATTATAACCCAGTTCATCCTGGAATGACCCTCTAATGTGTGTTCCTGTGCAGATAATGGAAGGACAGGGCCCAGTGACCTTTAGCTGGCAGAAGTCTGCAGTGAGACAGATGCCCAGGGCGTTGGAAATGTGGAGCCACAGTTCTGTGCTGAGCTCTGTGGATGTGATCCCAATTTTCTTCATCCCAGCTGAACATGGCCAATGTCCCCGAAGAAAAACTTCCCCCTGGAGCCATCCCTCAGTCCTGGGGCTGGCCTTTCTAATCCTTGCTGAGTGGGAGCTGAGTTTTAAATGAAGCACAGGGTGCTGGAGCAAGACATCTGCTGGGGGAGCAGCTGAGAGCTGAGTTTCAGGCAAGCAGGAGGATGGAGGAGCTCATTTCGGGAAATAACGAGCAGTCAGTTAATTAAGTGGCAGAGTTAGTGATGTGAGATGGGGCCTGATGGGTAGCTGCTCTGTAACCATGGGAACAGAGTTTGCTGCTCTCAGTCCTGGTCTGAGAAGATGCATTTCCATGTCCCATGCTTGGCACTCACCGCTCCCCACCCCTGGATTTAGCCAAGAGGTGACGGACTGTGGAGCTCTCGTTTCATCTGGCCCATGAAGGACTCGCTTTGCAGCAAGGATGTGATGTCTGGGTGGCTCAAATGCTGCTGCCACAGCCCCATCTGCTCCTGGCATGGCTCTGGCACAGCTGTGGCTTGGCCCTGTCCCCTGCTCAGCTCCTGCAAAGTGTCCCACTCCCCCATCACAGCCCTGCCCCGTGCCCTGGCTCCGCCCCAGCTCTCTCCATCCCTTGCTGCATCTCCCTCTGCTTTGGGCAGGCAGCAGGCTCTGCAGGTTTGGGACTGGCAAGGGGGAGAGGGTGTTGCTTTGGTGCCAAGGAGTGCTGATTGTGCTGGCTCCTGCCCAGGTAACACAGGCAGAACGTGCTGCTGCTGCCAGGCCAGGTGTGCCCGTGCTGCCCAGCCAGGTTTGCAAAGGAATCAGCTCTTGCCCTTGCCCCTGCAGGTAAAAAAGGGATCTGCATCACCTTTTTCAGCCCTTAAGCATTGCAAAGGCCTCCTGTTCATGTCACATGTTGGGTTCTGAGAAGTGTCTGGGACAGCACTGGTGTGGAAACCTCCAGGGAAGAGCAGCAGGGATAGTGATGGTCACCAAACTCCCAGCCCAGTTCCAGTAACCACATTCCATGGGATGGAGCAAGGCAAGCCAGACCTGCCCAATCCTTCACCTGGGACCTGGGGCAGATGGAGGATGAGGAGGGAAGCACATCCCTTCAGCTTCACCTGCTCCCTGCCAACCTCCCTCTGCTACAGCCCCGCTCCCACCACGTTCAGACACAGCTGCTCCAGAGGATCTGTGGTTTGGGATCCTGTGGGGGGCAGGCACAGCAGAAGGGCAGGATATTCCTGTTCTGCTTGTGCTTCATGTGGAGATTTGACTTGGGAGGGGAGTGAAGAAGATGAGAGTGGAAGGGAACGGATTCTGCAGGAAAGCAGGGCGGGTGCATTCGGCTTTGAATGAATTGTGCAAAACCTCCTAATTTGGGATAAACTGGATTTCTCACAAGGCAGCATGAAAGCCACTGCCTGGGGTGGACAATTTCACAGCACTGGAATGGGAGGCAGAGAGTGATTAGAGATGGCAAAGAGTGAGGGAGGGGGAAATGGGAGAGGTGCCAGGAGAAAATAAAAGGGGCAGGTGGAGGAGGAACCTGCAAGGGGGGTGTGCAGGGACATGTGCAGGCAGGGGAGCAGGGGAAGGGGAGAGGCTGGGGCGTGTCTGCAGGGGCAGGACACCTGCAGAAGGGAGCAGGGGGCAGCCCTGTGGCAGAATTATGTGGGAATGTGTATATTGAGGGGTTACAGACTGTGGCAAAGCCAATGTGGAGTGACAGCCCCGAAATGCCCAAGGACAGGGGGGTGGGCAGTTAAGAAGGGGGTGTAGGAGTGGGGGGCTGCCAGACATTTGTGTCTGAGCTCTTGCGGGGCAAGGGGTTTATGTGAGGGTATCAAAGCAGGGGTGAGGGGGTTGGAGAGGTGTTCCAGACAACACGTGTGGGTGGCTGCAGCTGTGCCCTGTGTGTGTGTGAGCAGAGAGCTGGGGGTGAGTGCCTGGAGCAGCAGGGCTGGGACGAGCACTGTAATGTCAGCATTTGCACGGGGAGAGGGCAAAGTTTCATTGCTGCAGATGGCAAAATAATTCCTTGCAGTTTGCAGGGCAATTACCAGGGTGCCAATGCCCATGATTTACAGCCAGAGCAGGGCCAGACCTTGTATACAAGTCACATTATTGATATTGTAATAAATTCTGCTCCAAACGAGCAGCAGGGAGCAGGAGGAAGCCCAACAGTGGGAGAAAGCAGGGGGAGCACCTCCTGTGGGAAGGGAGTGCTATTTTGGAGAGCAGTGAGGCAGAGTAGGCAGGATGGGAATGAGGAGGCAAGACTTAGTCTGCCTTTCTCTGGGCCTAATGGAGGGCCTGAGATGCAAAGTTCAGGGAGAAAGAGTTTGCAGGGCCTGGGTTTATGTTTGAGGCTGGAGTTGGCATTACTAATTTTCCTAAATGTCCACAGTCTGGTCCAGACACGAAGCAGAGAGGCCACAGGATACTCAACTTTCATGCCAACAACTTGCCACTGCCATCTGCTCACCAAGGGCAGGACAGAGGTGACCTCGAGCCTCCTGCTCCCCCAGCATGGAAATGGTGCTGCAGAGTTCCCCTCATCCTCCCTGTGGCTGAGGGGCAGGATGAGGGAGCCAAGCCCTGGCACAGGCCAGAGCAGCAGGCAGAGATAATCACCCACTGAATAACCCCTGCCAGCAACAGGCACTCCACCAGCTCATTACAGGGCTATAAACTTCTGAAAATGGCCCTGCCACAGCTGGTCGGTGGCTGAAGGCACTTCCAGACAAAGAGGAGACAAACATTTTCAAACTGAACACCTTTTGCATAATTTCCATGGGATGCAGCCATTTTGGAAAGGGGAGAGAGAAACTGGAAAGCTGTTCCATTTGGAAGAGGCAACTCTGCTCTCAGAGAGGCTTAGCAGATGCCTGGCTAAGGCTGGCACAGGAACCAAGCCTAAAAGCAAGGATTAAAGAAACTTCACAGGGCAAGAGGCCAGAGTGCCCCTCACACCTTAGCTGTGGGCACCAAGGCTCCTCCTGGTGGTCCATATTCCCCACTGAGCCAGGAGCTTTCCAAGCCATCCTGCCCCCCAGGGTTCTCCTCCTGGTGGTCCATATTCCCCACTGAGCCAGGAGCTTTCCAGGCCATCCTGCCCCCCAGGTTTCTCCCTTCACTGTTGTTTGCAAAGCGTGAGAGATGTCAGGGCAGGAACAATCAGACAAATTGGATAATATCCCATTCATGCAGTCCTTGCTGATAAGGCTGCTCAGTAAAGGAATACCCATAAATATCTGCATGCCAAAGGAGGAGGCTTTTCTCATCTCTTAGTCATTACTACAATGACAAATCCTGCTGCATGGTTAATCTGCAGCAGCAAACTGTGCACTGAAGCCTCGTGTTAAAGGCACCACTTCACAGCCCTACAGGCCCCACATGGGGCAAAACAAGTGTTGGCCAAGCAGTGCCATTTCCTTATGGCAGGTCCCCTGGAGCTGTGGCTTTGAAGCCATTCCCTCCAGGTACCTCCACCCCAAGACCCAAAATCCAAGCCTGGGATTTTCAGATGTGCCCCAACCCTGTGTGCTGTGAGGAACCCCAAATTGCTGGTCCAAACAGACAGCTAGGTACCTGCTGAGGGTTGAGGCCACTGAACCACCCCCAGCTAAGGGAAATGCTGATCCTAGAGGGGCTGGATGGGAATCAGAACAGTGAGATGCTGCCCCAGTAAAAGGGGTGGCACTGGGAGTGCTGCCAACCCAGGCTTAGCCACGCAGCTCCGTGGTGGATTTGGGGAGCAGTGCCATTGGGACCTTTGCTTTGATTTGGGATTTTACCTTACTGATTTATTCATTACCTCCCTACCTCTTTCTTTTTAACTGTTTTTTCTTCCTCCCCTCCTCACCCTTCTCTTCTTTCTCCCCCACCCTCCACACGCCCCTGTCCCATCTCGCTGTCTCGTCTGCACGGACCCTCCGTCCCCACTGCTCCCCCCACCTCCTCCCTCCTGTGTCCCCCATGCCTTGCTGCTCTCTTCTCTCCAGAACTCTGGCAACAAGGACTGTGATGTCCAGTATGCAGAGCTGGACACGTCCGCTCTGGCCTCGTCACCCAGCCCTCGGAGCTCCATCCCTGCTGGCGGAGACCTAGTCGAGTATGCCACCATCCAGCCCACCCTACGCTAGCGCATGTCACTCTAGGCCCTTTCCCCCCAGATTCTGGCCTCAAGGTACACAACTGCCTTCCTCACTGCACCCCCAGAGTCACTGTCCCCCTCCCCTGCAGCTCCTCCCCTCCTCTGGAGAGTCCAGTCTGTCCCCTCCGCTCCCCTGTGTGCCCTGCACGCTGCCTGCTCTCTCTGCTGCCCTGACTTTTGGGAATGCCTTTGCCTTGTCTCGCCTCTGTGCATGCCCTTGGCAGTGTTTCCTTTGCTTTCCACAGTGGGAGAGGGGGAAAGGGTTAATGGCTTTGTTTCAGAGCAGTCAGTGTGGCTGGAGACATGGGGAGAAACGAGGTGGGTTGGAAGGGTCCAGGTGCTGGGGGGTTTGTAGCAGAAATACTAAAATTCCAATATCTAGTTCTGCAGTAGGCAAAATCCTCATGGAAATGTTAAGAGGCCCTTTCCAAGTTAGTCAGTGCAAGAAGGGGAGAGGGGAAAAAGAGAGGGGGACTGACTGAAAGGCAAATTAAAAAAAAAAAAAAGCAGAGTTTGTGTGCATGGAAGTAACTATAGATAAGATGGAGCATCTGTGCATGTGTGAAAGAACAAGGTGGGAGAGGATGGGAGAGAATATGGGAACACCTAAAGGTTCCTGCATCTCAAAGAGTCAGTGAAAAAGAGCCAGTCAGAGGGGGACTGTGACAATAACAGGGCTGGTGCTGGGAGAGGTTGGTGCAGGCAGCTTGTTGGGATGTTTGGGAGAGAGGGGGAAGGATCATTTTCTTTGGTGCTTTCCTTCTCAAAATTAGATACAGACCTGATTTTGCTGACCTGTCCTTCTGACCAATTTGTGGAAGTGTCACCGAGCTCAGGTCCTGTGGCAGGGAGTGATGAGGGCTCAGTTTGCATTTAAAGCTGCAAGTGGTTGTTCTGGACCATCTCTTGCTGCCAGTGACCCTTTGAAAGGTGCTTTCTTTAGTGGAAGGAGGATTCTTCAGCTCTTCTTACTCTCCCTTGTCCTATAATCACACCTTCTCAGGTATTAAAGCCACCAGTCCTTGTCTAGAAGGGCTGCAACTCTCCCAGCTCACGGGACATTTGCTGGATGATGCCAAGAGTTGTTGGCCAAGGAAATGCCATTGGTGCCCCTCTCCTTGGTTACCACTCTCCCAAAGTTAAGGTGTCTCCAGCTCCTGCCTTGCTCCTTCCTCTTTATTTTGCTGCCTTTTTGAGGGCAGGAAGGGGCTGTGGGTTTAAAGGGGCCACAGGAGCACCCAGTGAAGAGGTGCAGGGAAGAGTGAGGAGAAAGGAAGGCAGCAGATGGAGAGATGAGAAGCTTTGCAGCTCAGTGTCCCTCCCAGGTCACCCAGACAGAGCAGAGGAGGCTCACAGAGAAGCAGCAACTTGAGGATGGAGAGGGGTGGTTTGGAGGAGATAAAGGGCAGAGGAATTGGATGCTTGGGAAGGAGGGGAACAGCTCCATGCAGGAGAATAAGCAGAAAAATGGCACTTTTAAGAAGTGCCCCTGAACTAGGAGGACAGTGCTGGCAGGGGAAGGTGGAGCACAGCGCCCTGGGGGGAAGGTGTGCAGTGGGTCAGCTCAGTCTGCCTTTTCTCCCTGTGCTCCCTGGTTTTCCCGTGTTGGCAGCAGCCCTGTAGTTCCCCTGCTGTAGCCCAAGCCCTCCCAGGGAAGTGTGTGCACAGCCCTGAGCCGGAGCAGAGCTGTAACCTCTCTCTCTTGCGGTGTCTCACCCACTCCTGCTCCCAGAATGAGGATCAAGGTCTTCGTAGACGTAACGAGCGAGAGTGGACAGTAAGTCTGGGATTGCTTTGGGGTTCCTTTCCTCCAGCTTGGTTGTGGGGTGTGTTTGTCACCTGGAGCTGAGCAGCTCCCAGTCCCTGCAGCTCCTGCACACAGGGAGAGGATGAGGATTCCAGCAGGTCCTTGGGCTGTGCTGGAGAGCTGCTCCCACTGCTCCAAACAAGGCAAGAGCTCCCTAATCCATCTTGGGAGGTCTCGCCTTGTCCTCCCCGGGGTGGGGAATTTTATTGTCAGCAAAAGGACAGTAATCCTTCAAATCCAAATTTGGAAGTCCTCCCAGTTTCTCTGAAGCAAAAATAAAGCCAGTCATATGGTGCTTTGAAGGTGTAATCTCACCACCACGAAATCTCCCTGCTAAGACACACCACAGAGCAGGGCAATTTCTTTTTTTTTTAATGCTTTTTTAATTATTTCCTCCCCCTTCACCTCCCTCCACTCTGGTTCTCGATTTCACTTGGGAATTTCTCGTCCTTGTTACAGCAAGAATAGCTGGAAAGCAGAAGAGTTGTACCAAGAACCAGCAAATCAGTGACCAGGGTTTAGATTCCTGACTCCAAATTGCAGGGGAAATAAAGCAAAGAACTAAGGTGGCTCTTTATTAGGCTCCCAGTCATAAATAACAGCCCTGCCCTGACTTCAAAAGGATGGAGAGGAGGATCTGGGAGGGAAACAGCAAGGAGGGAATTGTTTGAGATTGCTGATGGTGAATTTGCTGTGGGAACACAGGGCAGGTACGTCCTGGAGAAGGAAGAGAAGCACCAAAGCATGCTGTGAGAAGGAATGCAACTTTATGAGCAAGTTTTCTGCATAACTAAAGCTTGCATGTGCCTGAGTGCATCCCTGGGGTAGGTCCTTGCCGTGTGTTTGGGGGAGTTCAGCTTTCCTCGTGCTCAACACTTTTGTTTTCTGAACCCAGGGGTGAGTCCCTCTGTCCCACCTGCCCTCAGTTCTGCCCCCACAAAAATCCTGAGAGCAAGCTCAGCACCACTGGTTCCTGATTGTCCCTGATACATTAATGCTTGTTCTTTAAGGGATTATTCAAGAGCTTCCTCACAGATGGAGCATCAAACAGAGCAGGAACAAGCCCAGAGACACCTAAAGTTGTGGCCATACTTGGAAGATGAAAACAGCTCAAAAACAGCAAGGAGGAAGTTTAGAACCAGGGAGGGGAGGATGTGAGGCTCCCAGTGATGAAATGCTTCTTATTTTTGGTTCCCACTATATTTTATGTCTCCCAACACCTACATCCTCTCCACTGAATGGTCCACAGTGTGACATCAGGCTTGTGTTGCTGTCACTCAGCAGAACTGCTGCTTTCTGGCCACCAGCCTGTGCTGCATCCCAGAATTCAAAACCAGCTGAGGGAAAAGGTCAGGTGGTGGCAGCCCAAAGTTTGAAGGGGTTTGAGCAGCAGGGACTTTTCCCAGCCAGGGAACAGGTTAACACATTCCATAAGTCCATGGTGTGTTTGCCTTGAGTTTGGCCAAGCAGAGAAAACCAAAATCTGCCCAACCCTCAACAGTCTTCAGATTCTCCAAAAATACCGGAGAGAAATCCTCAGGATGCTGGGGAGGAGGTTTTCCACTTTTAGACCAGTAAACCCCCATTATTTCAAGATGATTGAAAGCACAGGGCATGGTCAGCTGCTTCCCACATGGGTTTACCCAAAGCAAACAGAAGGAAAGATGGAATCAGGTGTGTGTGGGATGGAGAAGGGTCGAGAGTGAGACGTGGCAGAAATGAAAGCTCTGTAATTCATTCAAATAAAGCCTGTTTAAAGGTAATCTGCCAGGCTGCCTAAAATGGATAGATTGCTGACATCCCCTTTAATCAAGCTCTTGAAAATAACCCTGAGAGGGGAGGATGTAACCCAGATAATGAAGAATTGTATGGAGTGATGCTGGAGACAAAGGCAAGTGGGAGAAGTCAGGTGGGGGAAGGTGGTAGAATTGTGTGCCAGTTCAATTTAATTAGTTCATTATCCCTAATTTAATTTCAAACTTCGTTAAAGATAAATTAGATTGGGGAAAAGTCACAGTGGGACTGGGGAAGGAAGTCAAAGGGCACAGGCTGCTAAATATGTTAAAAACCACCCGGCTGATTTTGTTCTCTCCCCTTTTGCTACTCGGAAATGAGATCAGGGAGCAAAGCAGGAGCAGTGTCAGTCCTGCCTTCACCTGCTGAGGAAAGGGAAAACCAGGCAGGGAGGTCTGTCCTCTGACCCTGACATTCTGCAGTGCCCTGCTCTGGCCCCTCTCCTACCTGGAGGAGTGAGCACAAAACACCGGCCAGAAAGAAAAGGAGAATTTGTTCCCACTCCCCTGGGCAAACAGAAGTGCTGATAAAATTGCTCTCAGTGTCTTTTAGCAACACCTCCTGGCTGTGTCTCATGCCCACAATGACTGAGAGATAAGCAGAAAGAAATATGCTTTGCTGACCCAGGAGGTTGTCCCAGGCAGCCCATAAAGTAGTACCTGAAACCCCCTTTTGTTTAATTTAGAGTCACCTGCTCACACCCAGCTCAACTTACACATCCTTTATGTCAACTGAGACTCTTTCCTAGGAGACCTTTCTTCAAATCCTCTGCTTTTCTATGCTCAAAAAGCAGACAAACCCACCCTCCTGTTTAACTGATAACTGATTACAAACCTTGTTAAGAAACCCCCTTGCCTGCTGTGTCTTACTAAATTGCAATAATTAAGAACTTCCCTTTCAGCTCAGCCTTACCCAGAAAGTTAATGACCCCTATAAAGCAGGAGGAGAGCGTGGCTAATACTTTTTCCCCCCCTCTTGCAGGTATGGAAAGGAGTTCTGTTGTGTCTGAGGGTTTTTTGAGAGTAGATTATACAGGGAGAGGACTTTGCCCATCCCATGCTGGCTGTCAGCCCTTCTTTGTCCCTTTGGAGCAGCTGGTGCCATCAGAACAGCAAACAGATGTTTAAGGTTAGATAGAGTTAGTGACGCCTCCTCCTGGCCCCTGGCTTGGGTTCCTCCAGTTAAAGGGCTCTGATGCTGCCCAGCAACACCTTTTTATCCTGCATTTATGAGCCACAAGTGACCAAAACCCTCCTGAGGTGGCTGTGGAAAGGGCCCAGCTGAATTTAGGATACCAACCCAGCAATTCTGCACAGAATCACTGACTTCTAAAAGCTTCATCTGTGGCATATTCAGCTTTGCCAGTGAAAGGGAAGTGAAAATCAGGTTGCCCTTGGCACTGCTGCTGTTTTGCTGGTACTCAAACAACCTTTCCATCCTCAGCAGCCTTCGTTGCTCTTACCAGGTTGTCCCCAAAATTGTCATAAGAACTGCAGTCCTCCAGCTTGGTTCTTGCCTCTCCCAGCAGTCCAACCCATCAATAAATTCTTGTTGACACCTTGTTTTCTGTTTGATTATTTTTTAAAGCATCCTGGTGAAATATTTATCCAGGAACTGGCAACAGCTGAGCTGAGTAGATTGTTCTGTTCCTTCAGGCGTTTTCTCCTGAGGGTCAAATCCTTGTGCTTTCCACTAAACTGTTTCTGGGATTTTTGGAAGAGAGCAAGGAAGGACTCAAGGGCAAGTTCCTTCCTTCAACCAGCCCCCGTTCAAACCACAGGCATCAAAGTGTTGTTGGCTCTCTCTTAGAGAGGAAATTGGCTCTTGGAGTGATTTTAAAACCCAACAGCCCTGTCCTCCTTACCTGACCCTCCTGCTGGGCCATCCTGCAGGGTTTCCACAGGAGGAAAAGGGGTGTGAGCAGGGAGGAACCTTCCCATGTGCTGCCACCCTCTGGGGAGCCGCAGCCCTGGGCTGTGGGAAAGATGTTCCCTCATCCCAGGAGAGCAAAGCATCTCCTCCATCACAGGGGAGATCATGGGGCCAACTGAGCAGCCTGGGGTTTGCAGGTGCTTTATGCTCTCTGCAGTTGATTTGACTCACAAAACTGGCCCCAAGGCCTCCAGTGGAGCTGTTCCCACAGGCAAAGCTCAGCAATGCCCTCCTGTCTGCCACAGCAACATCAGGCACAGTAACCTGGTTTGCATCCAGAGTCCCTGGTCAGACACACGTGCCCTTTAAATGAAAGAGCACGAGCTTGGCTTAGATTAATGATGCCTTCAAGCCCTGCTTTTCCAACACGAGAGAGTGACAACGAACTGTCCTTCCTTGGCTGCTTGTTTTGTCCAGAGAGCAGAGTGTTTACAGACGAGGGACAAACCGTGCTCAACCTTTGCATATTCCTCAACACTACAGATATTTTAGGGAGTGACACCAAAGCTTTGAGTGTGAGGATTTATCACCAGAGTTCCTGTTTTTCTGAAGAAGTCAGCCCAGCTGTTCCATTTGCCATCCTGCTCTCAGCAAGGAGCTGGGCAGTGGTGAAGCTTTCATGGTGTGGAGTTTTCACGTGTTGCCTTTCTGTGCTTGCAGAACTTTGGAGAGTGTCACGCAGAGGTACCGGATGCGGGTGATTACCTGAGCCGCTGCTACTCCCACCAGGAGCGCTACCTGGAGAAGATCCCTCGTGTCTACACCCCCCTGCCAGACCTCCCCCAGGAGCTTTACCCTCCCCACTCTGACATGTCCTTCTGCTGCCCTCCTCCTGGCTCCAGGGCTCCTTACATCTGTCCTAAGGAACAGTATGTCTGAGTGTCAGCACAGCAAAACCAACGAGCTCATCTGTTTCACTCAACAACCAAGGCCTTGTAGATCCTCCCCCCCTCCCTTTGCCATTGCTGATTTTATTGGTTGATTGAAAAATCTGGGTGCAACTGTCATTGCCCTGGTTAGGTTGGGCATCTGCCTGGCTTGCTCCTGCTCAAGGGGTCACTGCCTTCACCCACATCTCGTGCAGTACCTGCATCTCTGTTTCCTCCTCCTGGCCCTCCTGTGCCCAGCTGGCTGTGTGTGTGCATGTGTCTGTGGGTGGCAGCTGCCCTGTGGTGGTTGGGATGTGCCCAGCCTGGTTAAAAGTCCCTGTAGTTTCCTTTGTGTCAACCTCTGCACTGTTTGCACCGGAGTAGCCTGATGTGGATCCTTCACGGCCCTTGTTCCAGCTTGTGTGAGGTTTTACAGCACAGCCAGTGCTCAGATCTCAGGCTGTAACTTTGGGGTTTTCTCCCTTCCTTTGGAGAAATATCCCCCTTGGCAGTGGGGATAAGAAATCCCTGTTTGTGAGGAGCCAAACAGCCAAGATTGCTGAACCAAATCATAAGATGCTTATAATGAAAGATGCTCCAAACCAACCCAAAAATCGAGATCAGCGCTTGGTTTGGGGGTTTGTTTCTGTCCTTTTCCCTTCCTGCTCCCACCCCCAGTCTCTGGGATTGGCTCTTTTAAGTCCATATGACATGGGGACATATTTTGAAGTCAACACATTTGGAGAAAACATCCTTTAAATGAGTGTCTTATAACCTGAAACCAGAAGGGGAAAATAATTACAAGGAAAACACTGTCTCTAATTTTCCTTTCAAAGCCTAAGGTGGCCCCCCACCAGCTCTTCCCCCTTCTCTTCCTTGCATCTGTTGATTGGAATTTTGAAATTAACTCAGGCAGAATATGAAGAACAAATCATGATTTCAGGTCATCTCCTTGCTCTTAATGATGGATAAAAGCCAATGGAAGAATCCGGCCTTTTAACTTTTTAAAAAGCATCTTAGTTTTGGGACTACACTTTTTTTTTTAATATTGGAATGTGTGTGGGTGTGTCAATCCAAATGTGTTCATTCCTGTGACCACAAGTGTTTTAGAGAAGGGAATTTATCTCCACATCACATTTGTGTTCACTTGTATTAGAGGAAAAAATAAATATCGAGATACACTACATGTATATAAAAGCAAAGAAGAGGAAGAGGAGGACAAGGAATGAAGATCCTGTTTAAGAGCTTGGTTTCAGGGATAACTTCCACCTGTTTCACCCAGGCATGGCCCAGAAGAGGTGGGACAGTCCCAAACAAGGGGATCTGCCTTTGTGGCGAGTGGGCATTTCCTTCCCTTTGGCTCAGGGTGGGTATTTGGCATCGTGCAGACTTTAATACCCCTCTGGAAACTGTGAGGGTGCTGGAGCTGAGTGGGAGGAAGGATGGGGACCCCACCACTGTCCTGCTGCCCAGGCACCAAACCAGGTGGGACATGTCAAAGGGAAACTCCCCCCAGGTGGAAGGAGGAGGAATGAACACCTTGGATGCTCCAGCCCAGCTCCTTTGGTGCCACCAGGACTGAGGCACTGATTTATGTTTGTAAATGTGAATCCAATCAGGTCTGGTTGTTCTCTGCACTTTCTGTGCTCCCACCCAGAGGAGCCCGGAGCCTCTCCCTGCTCTCCCTCCTGCCCCAGAGAAGCACATTGGGAATGTCTCACTACCTCGTGCGTTCCCTGCAGGAGAATAAACATGAGAGGAGTTTCTGCTTCAGCCAGTTAGACAACACAGCACTGGGTGAGGATGGCACCACATGCATGGATCCCCCCGAGCCCCTGCATGGCATCAAACACCCCTGGAGAACCACCAATTCCCACCCCTTCCTGCTTCCCTGGTGCTCACTGCTGCCCTGTGCTTGAGGAGGGCTGGGAGCTGCTCACAAGGACAGGATTCCCTCTCTGGTGGGAACTGCTGCCCCTGGGGAGGGGGATTCCTGCTGGGAGG
>JAWWLZ010000068.1:4677873-4691669 GCA_035041345.1 Poliocrania exsul
AGTGTTTCCAGCTCTGCCATGGCTGTGTGGAATAGAAATGGGCCTTGAAGCCACTCCATCCCTCTCCCAGAGGGAGCAGCACCCTGGATCAGGACAGCCCTGGGGAAGGAGCCCAAACCAGCCTTCACATTCCCTGTTCAGGAGGTGGGAAGAGGCAGCTCATCCTCCTCTGGGGTGGTTTAAAGGTGGGACTTGTCTCTTCATCACCAGCAGTGGCAGAGCCCCAGGACCACTCACTTTTCCACCTGCTGATCCCCAGGGAAAAGCAGAGATCACTACAACAAGAGAGTCCAGCCCAAGGGCAGGACAAACCCAAAGGAAGCAGACTCTGTGACATTGGCTTGGCAAGGGATTTATTTCTCTACGGGGTATACAGACAGCAAAAAAACCCCTTCATGGTAAACCCAGAGTTCAAATTAATTCTTTTTCTTTGTTGTTTTTTTTTCCCCTCCCTTTTTGGGAAGCAATTTCCCCCCACCATGCTACGAATCCAGTCACAGAGCAGCTCAGAATTTTCAGATTATGTTTTTAGAGCCCCGGATTCCTCTGTTCCTCTTGGCTCAGCTAATTACCCTTTGAGCTTGCTTTTGCTCTATTTTCACAGATCTCCTGGTTTATTTATATCTACCTATCTGTAATGATTTCAGAGCCATTACTCACAGCAGCACCAGGAAACATTACATTCCCCAATTTACAATTGCAATTATGATATCCGTCAGAAACAAATGCAGCTGCCTTTCATTTTAAGCAATATTTTGATCATCGTAATTAAAAAAAGAACTTATGGCACTGCACACATTAGAGAAATTAATGTAATTTCCTGGCTGCCTTAAAAGGAATGCAAATAGTGGTCGCTGAATGAAAGATTTGGGGGGAGAATTAACCCTTTTTTGCTGCTTTTACCACTCTTCAAGGCGCACTGAAAGCCTTAATGATGCGGGTTTTAAGATTTAACTTCACTGTAGAATTTAATATGTGAGTTCTTTGTCCTTCAACTCCTCTTTCTGCTACTTTTCTCTTTCTGAAATTGCTGGTTATTAAAGGATTTGTGTGCAAACAAGAACATTTTCCTGTCACTGTTCATTTCAGCTTGCCTGTTGGAATGTGCAGGGACAGATGAAATCCAGTTGCTGATATTATAATCATTCCCACAATTGCATATTCCAAACTCAATAACAAACTCTGGCAGATCCTGGCTCTGTGTCTCGCTGTGCTTTACCAGGAGCAGCAGATGTAGCATAATTTTGGATTAATGGCAGCAAAACATCTTTGAGGAAAGCAAAGATTCAGATGAACAGCCACAGAACATCCTTTTTGTGAAAGCTGGGGCTTATTCAATTAATTTTAATGTGCTGCTTTAGTCATGAAAGGTGCAAGTTCGACTTGTTGTCTCAGCAGCAGGAGGTTCTTCTGTGCTTGACTTTCCTTGTTGTGTTATTTGCTTTCTGCTTTGTGTCCCCACCATGACCCTCTGACCACTGGGTGCCTTTCTCAGCTTGGAGCTTGTTGTGCAGCAGGGAAATGTGAGTTATGGGCACCCAGGAACTGCCAAACGGGATCAAGGCTGGGCATCACCCAACTCACTGTGCCTTCTGAGAGCAGCAAAATAAATCATATGGATGGGCTTAGGGGGCAACAGTGCAGACAAGGATCATATTAACTGCAAATCCAGCCTGGTCCTGAGCAGATTAACACCCCCCCAGCTCTGTTGCAGGGGACACAATTCAGCTGTTACACCAATCACTGATCAATGTTCCTGTTCACTGTCCCTGCAGGTCCTGCCCAGCTGCTGCTCCACCAGCAGGAAATCTCCTTGTTCTGAGACTCACCATGGCCTAAAGACAAAAATACTGGGAGAAGGGCAGAGCTTTGAGCCTGGCCAAACAGGCAGGTGGGTGATCCCCTGGGATCACATGGTGGTGCCATCTCCATCCCAGCCCAAACCTCCAGCACCAGAGTGTTTGATGTGGTGTGTTGCGAGCCTGCAAAGCTGAGTTTGTACAGACAGAGCAGAACAAAGCCCAGAGAACAAAGTGGAGCCCAGGGAAAGGGAGCTGATGACCTGAGGGGTGCAAAGAGCAGATGGCCTGATGTCCAAGGAGCTTTGTGTTCCCTCTGAAGGACCAACGTGGCTGTGATGCTGCCCAGGGCGAGCACTCCTTACACATCCCCAGCCCATGGACACAGCACTCTCAGACCCTGTTCCTCACCTGCTGATGCATCCCCTGGCCTGTCCCTCTCTCCTAAATCACCCACAGCAGCCCCTCTTTTGTTCTGAGGATCCAACCCTTGGGCAGAGCAAACACACACCCCACCCAGGAGAGGACAAGTGGTCCAGGGTCACGTTGGATAAGCTGAGGGTGAGCAGAGTGATACCAAACTACATCATCTCTTCATAATTCCCTCCCTTCTGCTTCCTATTTCTGCCAGGGCCTGCAATCTGGTACCTGTCTGGCCACAGATTCCCATCAGGTTCAAGATGATTTTAAAATAATTTGATATCTGTCAGTAACAGGTCAGGAAGACAAAAGTGGGGTTTTTTTCCCTTTAAGCACACACAGCTACATCATGGAAAGAAACAATCCTATTTCAAACAGAAAATAGAAGTGTGAGAGAGGAAAGATTACTTCTTTTAGGAATTTTCCTTCAGGGTGACACCTCATCTTACCCATCAGGGTGATCACGTTCTTAATCCCAGCCTCAAAAGATCAGCTCAGCTCAAATTTCAGCCTCCAAAGATCAGTTCAAGCAAATCAAGCTGCAGTCAGTTGTCTGCACATCAGTGCTTGGAGCGGGGGGCAATAATCACTCCCTGATCAGAACTGGCTTTGCCATTATCTGCCTGGTGTTGCTCTGTGATATATGAAGCAATTTTGGCTGCGACAGTTCAGTTCTGTGTGCAAGCAACTCCTGACTGGTAAAAACTACACAGGATTGTTGTGGCTGGGTTGGTTTTTTTTTCCTTTGTGCTTTCTTTTTTCCTTAGGAAGGAACAATATTTTAAACTAAAAGGAGTTTTCAAACTGGAGTCACCATCATTCATCTTTACAGTCCCGGGGTAGGAACAATCTCTTCATTAGACACTGAATTCCTCTCCATTACAGCACCATCTCAATGCATTTATTCAGCCATTTATTAGAAGTCACTTGATGGGGTGCAGGGAAGGAGAGAACTAAATTAAAGCAAAAGGGTTGTGTGTGTAAACACACTTGTATATTGTAAGTGGAGAAGTCCATAAAAACACTCCAAGTTAATAACAACCATAACTCTGTAAGGTACAGAACATGCACTGAAAACGCCTCATTGCTGCAAGGATGATGGAAACAGGGGGCTGTCCTTGAGCCCCCTCTGCCCAGCTGAGGCTGAGGAGAAGGGATTTCTCTTTAAATGCTGCATCAGCACCGAATTCTTCGTCTCAGAGGCATCACCGGGGCTGCCTCGTCTGTCTCAGGACATGAGTGTCTTGTTGGCTGCACTTTGTTTTGAAAGCTCTGCAGGAAGACAGGATTGAAGTGTAACAGGGACAGACGGGTTTGATCATGCCAAGCCTTTGCTTTCAGGATTTCCCCAGGCCTGTCCTGTGCTTTGTGTCTCAGCGGTGCCTCGGGGCCAGCTGATCAGAGCCTGCTCGCATAAATTCCAGGCACACACACCAAGATCTTGTGCATAAGGAATGGGCAGCCTGGGCACCTCAGCTGGCCTTGCACCACCCAATCAGCATGTGCAGGTTAAACCCCCTCCTGAATCCCAGGGAGCAGAAGTGGCTCCCTGAAAGCAAGAAAATAAACCACAGGGGATGCTGCATGGAAATGTGGGGCACCATCAGGTTAATGCTGGGAATTTCAGCCAGGTTTGCTTGTTTTCTTCATTCAGAAGCTTGGGGAGCTCGATTTACACATCAGAATGTGGTAAAGATGGCAAAGCTCGCTCTCCCCCAGCTCAGGCACACACAATATGCCACACACATCCCCCTTCTGTGCCATGTTCATCTCCTCCAAGCCCAGTCTGCACCCACACTTCCCTCCCACCTTGTATTCCTTCCCTTGGGAGAAGCCTCGGACCAAGGGTGCCCATTGCCCCCCATGGCAGGAGCTCAGCCCTCCAGGCAGTGATGATAGAGCTGCCCCCCGAACAGGAGGGCACACCAGGGCTCTGTTTGACTCATCAGACCATCTCCTTTCCACCCAGCACCGTCCTTGGAGTGTGGCTGAGGAGATGCAAAGCCTCTCCCCCGTTGCTGTGCATGTCACACCATCCTTCCCAAGTTAGTTCTACGAGGATGCCTGAGACGCTGCTAATTTTAGAGGCTCTAGCACTCTTTCTGGGTTTATTCTGTTTCCCCTTCTCACTTTTATTAAACCAGACAAGTCTTCCCTGCATATTCCAGAAGGATGCAATGGTTTCTCAAAAGAGATTTGTAAAAACTACACCAAAAAAGGGACCATTTCCATCCAAATACTCTTAAAAATTTAACAAAACAACACAGCAGCTCATAGCTCAACAGGAGCATTTAGCCTTTTATGCTTAATTTCCACTGTGAATCTCTCTCTCAGAAGTGTGCTCATGTAGCAATTGCACAGTGAAAATGCCAGACTGAAAAACAAATGCACGCAGGCATTTGGCCTCTCCTAAAGATACCGGGACATAAAGCAGGATTATGATCCCAGAACGCAATAAAGGGAGATAAAAAATTCAGGAGAGATCAAAGTCATTTCGGAAGCAAATGAAACATTTACATGGGAATCAGACCTTATAAATGGAGGCAGAGCAAATGGGCTCAGCCTGTCCTGGTGACAAGGGGTCTGAGGGCAGCTCAGAAACTCGGTTAGGTCTGAGGTGCATCCTCAGAGCCAAAACAGGGTCAGGAGGAGAAGAAAAACTGAGCTGTGCAGGTCCCCTGAGGTGCCCAGGGAATTGGGAACGAGCTGGTGGTGAGTCAGAAGTTGGGGAATTGCAGATATCTGTGCTAACTTGTTTAGTTGCTCTTCAGTGAACAGCTCTTTGTGGAATAGAACCTGACAGACACCCAGGTCAAGGAGATTCGGAGCTTCTCCTGGCTTGAAATCCTTCCTGCAATAACCAGCCCAAGCTGGGAATCAGCCAAGAGGCAAAGCAACATTTCTGTGCTCCAGTTCAGGGGTGCCACACTGGGGAGGGACCCACAGCCTGGACTGGGAGAAAACAGCGGGATTTGATGGTGCAAATGAAAGAATCACAGAATTGATTGGGTTGGAAAAGACCTCTGAGATCATCAAGTCCAACCCAACAGCTGTTCCAATGACACAGGAGAGCACAGCTAAGCAGCTGGAGGTGAAAATATTATTGTAACCATCCTTCAACCCTCCTTCAGGATCTCCAAGCACATGGAAGGGTCAGCATTCTGCATTTTAGAGGTGGCAAACTGAGGAACAGAGGGAAAGAAAGAGCTTGATCCTGAATCAATATCCAATGTAAAGGAGGAAGTTTGAGGTGGAAAGAGGAAAGGGAAGGGAAATGAACACAAGGAAAGGAAAATGAGCACAAGGGAAGGAAAATGAACACAAGGGAAGGGAAATGAACACAAGGAAAGGAAAATGAACACAAGGAAAACAAACTGAACACAAGGGAAGGAAAATGAACACAAGGAAAGGAAAATGAGCACAAGGGAAGGGAAATGAACACAAGGGAAGGGAAATGAGCACAAGGAAAGCAAACTGAACACAAGGAAAGGTAGCAGCATCCTTGGAGGAAGAGCAGCTCTGTCTGGGGTCATTGCTGGTCTAGGAGAGCAGAAGGGCTGAGGGCCAGTGCTGGGGCTTTCAAGCTCCTTCTGGCTCGGTATCTGTGCATAGATAGGGCTGCTTAAAATTGATGGATGGGTTGTGTTGGCAGCAGGAGCTGAGCCTCTGAAACAAAGCCCTTTGACAAAGTTGTTAATTAGACCCAGCTCCTTATCACCAGCATGGACTCTCCATCTATCTCCCCCCATGAGTTGGGATCAGTCCCAGAAGAGACACAAAGGGAGAAGAGAATCTCAGCCCCAACCAGGCTGAGATCAATTCTCATTTGTCTGGGACGTGATGCATTTTTTTGTCTCACCTGCCACGGGCTCAGAGAAGCAATTTGGAAATGTCACAGCTCATGACCTCAGCCCCTCCTGTCTCCTTTCAGGATTTTTCCCTGCCCAGCAGTGCTGGGATCTGAGGCTGGTGGTGAGGAAGGTGTAACATCCCTTGGGAGACAGTCTCAGTTTCATGCCCAGCATGTTCAGCTTTGGATCCTCTGTTGAAATGGAGGGAATTTGTTAAGCTGATGAGGGAAGGCTGCAGCAGAGAAACACAATAGCAGAGTGGGATTAGGCCTGGAGTAAGTGTCTGTACTTTGGAGGATTAATGAGAAAACTGCAATGGATTTTACATGGTGAAAAGGATTCACTGAACGCTTTAGGTGAAATGAAATTAGTCCCACTCATGCTCTCTGAGCCTTCAAGCAGGAGAAGAGACTGGCACCCTCCCATCACGTGTAATACTCAGATCCCCTCCAGCCGCTTTGTTTGCTGGAAAATTCCACTACAACACTGCTGGCCATTTATTTCCATTTAATATGGCAAGCCAGCCTCTGGCTCTGGGCATGGAGAAAGGCCAACAAAGCCACTCTGTGTCCCCAGAGGAGGCCAGGGACTCAAGGGCTCCCTGAGGTTGAGGAGAAATACTTGGCTCAGAAATTTCAGATGCTCAAAAGCCTTGCAGGAGAAAAGGCTTGGAAGGAGAAGCACTGAAATGGAGAGGGAGAAGGAATAAGAGTTCTTGAACACCTCTGGGTTTTAGAGGAAAGGTAGATGGAGTAAACAAGCCTGTGGATGGATGAAACCTTCCCAGGGTGACACTGACATGTGAGAGGGACTAGGGAAGGGCTTCCCAGATCCCTGATGGAAGGGACAGGCTGGAAAAAGGAGATTTACTGATGCAAGAGCATTTAAGTTGCCCATGCTGATGCTCCTGGATACAGAAGAGGCCACTGAGAGCAGCTTGGGCTGGCTCGTGCCTCCTGTGTGTTGCCTTCTAGTCCATCATTCTTTCTAATTAGGCACCTCTGACACACAATTAATCCTATTTGCCTTCAGGCTTTTTTATCTTTCCTTCTGCTTTTATCAGACAGGGAATTAGACTCTGTTAGTATGTAAAGTGCATTGCATGGACCTGGCTTTTCGTGGGGATTTGGAGACTTTTAAGAAGGCAGTGCCTAACCCATGATCTTAAAAGTTTGTTATGAGTAATTAATTTCTTTCTCTTCTTTTTCTAATCACAGGGCTGATTTCACCTCTGCTTAGGCAAGAAAAAGGCAAAGATGTGAGTGGGGCAGGACTCAGATCAAGGATACAAACTTCCAGTTCCTCCCAGTTTTCAGCCTGTTCTCCTCAGCCACCACCAGCAGCTCTCCCAGTCCCTCTGTCCAAGTCCTGAGGGTGTTCCCTGTCCCAGACTTCTCTTGCAAAATCCACAGGCCTGCCTGGCTGCACTTCCAAGCCTCAACTTCTCCTCCAGGAAAGGAGGTGGGGACTGAGACCTTTGGCTGCCTGAGGCTCTTCTGCCCTTTTTCACACCCTGAAAGGATTAGTCTCACCCACCTGCAAGGAAGGGATGGAAAAAAGTGAAAGCAGTGCTGGGCTGAACTCACAGCATGAACATTTTGGTTAAATCTCACCCCTTCCTGGGATTTCCCCACAAAGTGCTTTCCTCGTAATTGGGAAAGAAGGTGAAGGTGGACTACAGATAAGGCCTGGTGACCACTGAACTCAATACTTGTCCTTCCCAGAGGCAGGATAAAACCTCCACAGAGCCCAGAACCCTCATTCTGGGAAGAGGGAATAAGGATACATTCCCTTTTCATAGATATTAAATTCCCTCCCAAGCAAACAAATCCTTCCTGGCCCCTTTCTCCCCCAGCTTAATGGATCTTCACAGGTATTTGCAGCTTCACCTTCAGCCATGTTTTTGTTCTTGCTGGGAGTGGGGTTGAGAAAATTGCAATAATAAGTGGTTTACACTTATTTAGGAGATGAAGAGGCAGGAAGAGGTGACAGTGCTCCCCCTCCCTGTACCTGTTCAGCAGGAGCTGCGTGCCCCAGTCAGGCTGTTCCTCCTCACACCACCCCGGAGCTCAGCCCTGTTAGTCCCTCTTTGTTCCAGCCTTATTTTGATTCCTGTAAAACAATGATTAACAAGACACTTCTGACTTAGCAGGTACTGCAGAGAGCTGCACCTTCCTCAACAAGCTTCCCGGGCTGCCTTTTATATATCAAACTGAAATGTAATTATCTTCACGGTGCAGGGTGTAAATCAGGGTGTGTGTCAGGACGATTTCCCGCCGGGTTTTATTTTATTGCGTAATAATATTTGACACAGGGCTTAGAGGTGCTGTTACCTGCCTAATCGTGTGAAACAATTTCATGTGCAAACAGCTGCTAAGGCTGCAAACCTCCATAAAGCAGCTCCAGGGAACGCTCTGCTCCCCTCCTCTCCTCTCGGAAAACACCCCCTGGCATTGATGTTTCCCAGTCAGGGTGGGAGGGACTGCTCTGCTGACACATGGGGAACACAGCCTGGCTTGCCATGGCCCCATCCTGCTCCCAGCTCCTGCATTCCAGGGGGAAGAGGGAAATCAGGGTCTCCATCCATTCCAGGGGGAAGAGGGAAATTGGGGGCTCCATCCATTCCAGGGGAAGAGGGAAATCAGGGGCTCCATCTGTGTTGAACCCTCCCAGAGCGGAAGGGCTGAAGGTAATTTGGAAGGGGGATCTGGTTAGGGGGGTGAGCTAAGAGAGGAAACCATCTGGAATGCCTAATCCAGCCTAATCTGCCCCAGCCACATAATCTGGGAGGGAGGGACTTGCCTCTCCCCCTGCTCAGGCACAGAGTTTCACACTCAGTCTCTCTTGTGCCCCTGAGGTGTCACTCCACACACAGAGATGTCCCAGCAAGGGCACACAAAGCCCAGGGGCACATCAGGCAGAACATGGAAACACAGGGAAAACCTCTGGGTGCTGAGTGCCCATCTGGGCACCTGAAACCCTGCAGTGCTGAGGCTCTCAGACCTCGTTTGCAAACCCTGCTCAGGCTCAGGCCTCCCCAAACCCTAAACCACTCCTTCACTCAGGGATGTTCAACAACACGGAGGTGAATCCCATCCAGATGTGAAACCAACGTGCATAAATTAATTTATGCAGGAGGGAAGAAGTGGGTGAAGACACCTCAGGCTGAGCTCCCTCCTTGCCTTTCCCTTTGGGAGCAGGGAGGGGGCACAGCTTTGTGTCTGTGCTGCAGCAAAGCACAGGGAGAAGAGCTGGGGGAGCGCAGAGCAGAGAGGGGAGGTGTGAGCAGAGCTGCTCTGCTCCTCCTCAGCACAAATGGAAGCCTCCAGATCTGCCTCGGGGAGAGGGCAACAAAGGAGAGGCAGAGATGGCAATCTTGGAACAATGGTGGTTATTTATAAGGCTCTTTTTTTTTTTTTGTGCACTGTAGATCACAGCCCAGAGGCATCTGCCTGAGGTCTGAATTAGTCAGAGAGGGCTTGGGAGGGGAGGTGGGCAGCTGCTTGGAATCACCAGCCTCCGAGTCACTATTTTTTTCTCCTCAGGGTGGCTGGCATTGTCAATGATGGTTTAACCTACTTACGACAATAATCCCTGTAATAAAGGCATTTTTTCAAATCTCATCGCCTGAATGGCTGCATGGAGGGGGATTGGAGCTGCTGTGCAGGAAGGCTCTCTGTGTGGCTTGCCAGGGAAGGGTGGTGAGCCAGCTTCATGCTGTCATTCTTTAATACACTCCCAAACCTCCAACCCCTACCAGGCAAGAGAATTCCTTTCCAGGAAGAGATTTGTGCAGGGACTGCCCCTTCCCCCTCAAAAGAAGTCTCCTCCCTGTGGATTAAGGAATTTCACATCTGGAGTAATATTAGATCATCAAGGTTTCTGGTGCATTCTGTAAAACCAAATGCCTCTAATCCTCACCCACCATCTGGCCCAAGCCCCTCACCAGCTGGTGGGGTCCCTTTTGCACACCCAGCAATGTTGGTGCCAAGATGTGTGACCTGGTGCTGCACAGAACAACCTGTCGAGACAGGAGCTGTTGTTTCAGGTGCCAAGGAAGGCAGGAGTGGTGGCAGAGGTTCTGCAATGGGCTTTGGGAGCCCTGGGGCAAGTGCTTGAGGCAGGCAAAGGTTCCTGAACAGATAGAAACCATTCTGATATGGAATGTCCCTCTGGGACAGCTACAGGGCTTTGGGACCAAACTGTAGGAGCACACAGGTCTCCCAGCTGTCTGAATCTTACAGGGATCTTCACAGGCCATGAGCTGAGCTGGCCTCTCTATTTATCTGTGTTTTGTTGCTACTCCTCAATATAAAGCCCTTCCCTCCACTGCTCCCTCTGCTTTCAAGACTCTCTCAAGACTTTTCCCTCTGCAGCCCGTGGGTGTCCAGCAGCCTGGAGCTCACTGTCACACTTCCCAGCTCCACTTAATGAGGTGCAGACCTCTCTGTTTGTCTGACTCCAGCTTTGATAAGGTCTTGGCTAAATCCTTCCCTGCTCAGCCACTTGGGAATTGGTGGCTGCTGAAGTCAGCTCGGTGTGCTGGCAGAGGGTTGGAAGCAGGGAGAGGATGGGTTGGGATGAGTGGGATGGAATCTGCTCTCCCAGAGCTGTTCCTCAGGCTCTGGGTGATGTGGGGAGACCAGAGGGGGTTTTGTGTGTTTACCAGGTATCTTCTGAGTCACTGAGGACAGTGTGGCACGAGTTGTCCTGGATGAGTAGGGAGCAGTGGGAAGGAAAAGCAGGGCTGGCAGGGAGATGCAGCAGGATTGTGCATGGGTCAGGGTAGGGCTGTGATTTCTGTTATTTCCTCCCTCTTCACACTGCCACGTGCTCACAAGTGCCTGGACACTGTCACAGATGCTGCCCCTCATCCCTGGGAAGCTTTTCCATACAAACCCCTGGTGAAGGTGGCAGGGACACCAGCTGAGGTGCCCTCAGCCAAGAGACAGCAGTGGCAGCCCAGGGGCTCTGCCTGCTCTCCTCCCCAGACAGATCATTTCCATACTGAGTGGTGTTATTCATGAGGGAGCCTGGGGGGCCCTGGTGGTGCTCAGAGACTTTTCTGGAGCTGCAAATCCCAGCTGCTCCAAGCAGGGAATAAGCAGCTGTGAACCAGAGAGAGAGATTTACCAGTGCTGGGGCTGTGGAGCAGCAGTTTGCAGAGATGCCACGGGATTAATGGAGGGAGGGTGACAGCATCTGCATGGATGGGTCCTGGGAGGGAAGGAGAGGCTGGTTGTGACATCCTTGGCTTGTCATGGTTGTTCATTCTTCCATCGTGAGGAGAGGAGGAAGGAGGGATGAGATGTGGGCTGGAAAATCCTTGAAGGTGTAAGTGATGCTTTAGAGCTCCTGGCTTGGCTGGAGGGACTCCACCTGCCAGGTGGCACCTGGCACAGAGGGTCTGGGTGTGTGGGATGGAGGGTGACCTCCTGGTTTGGACAGGAGAGGAGGAGCCTTCCCCTCCATCCCTGGTGAGGGATGCTGAAGTACAAAGCAGTTGTTTCATTACCCTGGAGGACACTGAGGAAGACCACGAGGGTGGGAAGCAGCAGCCCTGGGCCAGTGCAGCTGATGGTGTCAGTCCTGAAAGCAGGGAGGGAAGAGAAGGCTCAGAGTGTGTGTCTGTGATGAGCAGTCGCTTTGTGAATGTGGTGGAGCCTGCCCAGGCTAATGCAGGGTTTTATTTTAAACCACCCATGAAACATCGCTCAAAAATTGCTCTTGCTATTGCTACCTCAGCCACTGCAATCAAAGCTGGAGAATTGTGCAGCTCAGAGAGCTCTGAGAAGCAGCTAAAAATAAGGCAGGTCAAAAGGGAAGTGGAGGGAGAGCAGAGCTCAGTGACTGCTTTGGCTGTTTGGAGGGGGGTCCCCAGCTCTGGGGCTGATCCCCTCCCTGTTGCATCACCTCAGCATCAAAGGGAAGGAGAGGTATAATCAAATCCCAAATAAGAGGCAGGAGCAAATACACCTTTATTTGAATGGTGAAAGAAAATTTTAGGGGTCCTGTTAATCCTCTGAGGATCAGATTAATCATATTAACACCAATAAAATACTTAGACAGCCCTCTCTGTAAAAATGTCAAGGTTTATTAAGTGTTGTAGTGCAAGCAGCTGGATCTCATCATTGTCTTCTGCCTGGGATTTTGGAAGGGAGAGGAGCAGTGTTTGCTTTGCACATTATTTTTCTCAGTGACTCGATTGTACCAAAAAAAAGGGTGAGTTTTGGTGACCTCAGAAATGTCTAGACCAGTAATGGGATCTTCCACGTGCTGTTGTCACCTGAATTCTGTGCAGCCAGGACTGTGCAGGGGCTGCCTCCTCTCCTGCCTGGCCAGGCACCAACCAGCTCATACCTTTGCCTCCCAAATGCAAAGCCCAGTGTCTGTGGGAAGGGCCAAGGAAAAGGAACAGCTTGGGAGACAAACTGTGCAGGGAGAGCTGTCTGGTTCAGGTCTGGAGACAGTCACAGGATGAATTACTTCCAGCTCTCCCCTCAGTCTGGAGAGAGAGAGATAACACACTGGGTTTATGTCACAGACCACAGGCCCTGCCTTTCCATCCTTTGCATCCCTACATTCCTCAGATTTACACATCCTCATGGGCTGCCAGGCAGATCTGAGGTATTAAAAAGAGCATCCTACAGAAATCTGGGGAAGACTTTGCTATCTCACACTCACAGCAGAACAAGATATGAAGCTGAAGGAACATCTATCACAGCACACAGGACCCAAAGCATCTCCCCAAAGAGCTTCTGACAAGCACAGCTGTGGCCAGAGCCACTCTGGCCTGAGATTTATCCAAGGGGAGGGAAAACATCTGTGGCAAAGCAAGAAGGTTGTGTGTCCTTCACTCACTTCCCACATGCTGGGCTGCAGCTTCCTCCTCATGGGATGGCCCAACCAACAGCACAGAGCCACAAAGGCTTCTGAAAATATAACTGAGTGGCTGTGGTGGTCAGATGCCCCAGCACCTATGGGGTATGGGCATGATGGATGCTGCTGATCATCCTCTGTAACACTGAATTGCCTTTTTAGATGGGAGTTATCAATTTTGCTGCCATGGCAACCCCAAAAGTCACCTAGAGGACAGCCTGCCTGAGAGAGCAGAGATGGTTTATGGAGGGGATTTCAGGGGGAGTCAGGATTTCTGGGGCTCTGAGGACAAGCTGGAGGCTGTGAGGCCCCAGGGACCAGGGCAGGGCAGGCTGAGTGTCCTCAGGGTGACCTGTCCCATGGACCTCAAGGCTTTTCCCTCCTCAGAACAGAGGAACCAGCCCTGAAAATGGTGCTGGTGTTTCATGTCACAACTCAGCTGCTTTCCCAACATCTTCCCATCTTTCCCTCTTGCACAAACCTGCACAGAGTTTAATGACACTGAGACCAACCGTCCCTCTACCAAACTTGAACAAAGGCTGTCAAAGGGTTCAGGAGTTGTAGGAGGGGCCAGAAAAGCCTTTCCTCACATAAACCATATGTGGTGTGATCCTATAGCTCCATTTCCTTGGAAAACCAGGGTAGAACTGGCACACCCCAACCATTTCAGTGCCTTTCTGTGAATGTTTTCAAACCCAGAAGTTTAGCAAAACTGCCCTTTTCAATGCAAAGAGCTGTAATTTAGCTAAATTTCAGCATGGGTTTAGGAAGGGCAGGTCCTGTCTGACCAACCTGATCTCTTTTTACGATCAGGTGACACACCTGGTGGATGAGGGGAAGGCTGTGG
>JAWWLZ010000068.1:4694592-4705616 GCA_035041345.1 Poliocrania exsul
GCCATGATCTGGTAAAGGGACTGGAGTTGGCCCAAGGGTTGGACTTGATGATCTGGGAGGTCTTTTCCAACCCAATCTGTTCTATCATTCTATGATTCTAAGATTCCCCCGGAGCAGCTGCAGAAGCTGCAGAGAAAATTGGAAGGCTGAGACTGGATGAGGACCAGTGGTGGGAGAGGAAGAGCTGCTGCTCTTTTGCAGGGCTAATGTGACCATCTGCTCTGCTTTCACTGGCCTGCTCCAGTGTAAGTGTTCCGAAGCCCTCCGGCCACTCATTCCCTCCCCCTCAGTGCGCTGCTTCCATCAGCTGTGAGCACAGGGCCAGGTCCTCTCCTGCTGCCTGGCACATAATGCCATCATAGGCCACTGCCAGGCACTGAGATGGGACCTGCCAGGCTGGGGAAGCAGGAGGAATCCATAACTGGAAGAGCCTGCAGGCTGCACATCTCTCCCCTCTCTACTCACCCTGCTGATCACCAGTGATTTAGCTGGGGAGTGAACCAGGGATAGACATGCATGTAAAGCAGCATCAAACTGACAGAGAGCAGGTTTAGATTAGATATTAGGAAGAAATTCTTCCCTGTGAGAGTGGTGAGGAGCTGGCACAGGTTGCCCAGAGAAGCTGTGACTGTCCCATCCCCTGGAAGTGTCCAAGGCCACGTTGGACAGAGCAACCTGTTCTAGTGGAAGGTGTCCCCTCCTTAGTGGAACAAGGTGACCTTTAAGGTCCCTTCCAACCCAAAGCATTCTAAGATCAAAAGTGCAGGGATAACACCCTCAGGGGACATGCCAGGCAGTGGAACCATGAGGGTGTCAGCACAGGGCGCTCATAGCCCAGCTCAGCCCTTGTTCCATCAGGCAGCTCCTGCTTCTCTGCTGCCCCCTCATCCTCACAGACCCTCCTGAGGTGTGCCTGGCACCTGCACTGCTCCCTGGGCACCTGCACTGCTCCCTGGGCACCTGCTTCCCACCCTTAGTTCCTTCACACCTCTCCAAACCCACCCATGTCAGACCACCCTGCTCCCCATCCCACCTTTCTGCTCCTCTCACCCAGGCAGGGCCAGGTGTGGGAATCCCTGTGCTCTCTCTCACACACACACCCCCACACACACCCACACACACACGCTCATTAACTAATAGCGTTCCTAATGGCCCTGTGTGCCTCTCTCCCCGCTGCTGCCGGGCCGGGCAGTTCAATCTCTCAGTCACGCTCAGCCGGCGCTGCCGCTTTATCTGCGCTCCAAAGAAATGGTTTGATGGCACATCGAGCCTCGGCCGAGCTGCAATTTCACACCGGCCTTATCAGCTCTCACACATGCTGGAAGGCCGCTGCAAATTAGGCTCGGGATTCGCATGTCTAACAACCAGGGTTAAACGCTTTTTTTGCCTTTTTTTTTCCCGCTGCTTTTCCCCTCCGCTGCTCCTCTGCCTCCCCTCCCTCCCTCTCCCCACTGCTTACAATGGCTTTAAAAGGATAGTCTTGCCTGGCTTCTGGTGAAGGATGTTAATTTATTGTAGTCGGGTCTTTATTTGATTATTGGTTTATTAAAACTGCCCGAGGTGAGAGCATTTCTTCTCGAACAAATCCTCTGATCTCTGCTTCAATCTGCCACCAGCTCTGTTGGCAAGACAAAGGCAAAAGGCTGTGGCTTTTGGGGGGCTTGTGTCCCCCATCAGCAGGGGGAGGTGGGAGCACAGTGTTGCAGCCAAGCCACTGTCCCTCCTGTCCTGCACTCAGGAGTTCCTGCCAGGAAGGGGTGTCAGACTCTCTCCTGCCTTGGACGTGCTCCATTTCTGTTTGTGGAGCTCACCTGCATCCTGAAGAGCTCTCCTGCAGTGTGTACTGACTCCCTGGGGATGCAATCTGTTATATCCCAGACCCTCAGCCCTGCCTAGTAGGGACCCTCTGCCTTTTGCTCCCCAAAGGGCCACTGCACCCCCAGCACCACTTCCCTGCTTCCAACAGGCTTCTTCTGTCCCAGAAGTCCCCTAGAATGGGGATCCTCCTTGATTTTGTTCTTTCTGGCAGCATCCCTTGAACCCTCAAGCCCCAGTGCCCAACACCTGCTCACACACTCCCTTATCCAGAATTTATCTGGAAGTCACCATGAGTGGCTGTGGAGTCTGTTGGTGACTGGGATGGTTTTGCTGTCCAGCTGCAGGAGAAGCTGGGACTGGTTTTTCTCAGTCTGTCCACACAGCCACGAAGCCCATTGGTATTCAGAGCCACCCCTCCTGTGTTTGCACTCAGGGATGGAGTTAGTGCAGCAAACTCCAGCTCCTTCCCACTGGTGCAGCCCAGCCCTAGGGGAGCATATCCAGCCTTGCCTCTTCCCCCTGCCCCTGCCAGAGCATCACCCCTTCCTCCCTCTCAGCTGCAGGTGCTGCTTCCCCTGCCCTGATCTGCCACAAATGTCCAAGGATATTTTCCCAGTGCTCCAGAGTGCAGTGCTGCCCCATGAAAATCAGCAGAGTGATTTGTGAAAATGGTTAAATTTTTACACAAAACCCTCCAGCCTGAGTGTTGCAGGGCACTTGGGGGGTTCATCAAAGTACAGCCCCTTGTTTCCTCCAGAGGCAGAAGGACAGGCCCCTGGACAATGCAACAGGAGAGGTGGAGTAGTGGGATGTGGGAAGCCTTGTCCAGGGAAAGGTCAACTCCCTTCCTTCTGAACTGAAACGGGGCACCCAAGTCTTTCAAACAGCTTTTAATATCTTCATTTACATGTTTAAAATGTACCCCAAATCCCTGTGGGTTTTTTTTCTCTTTTAAGACATTGCTGTTGTAATTCCTGGAGGCAGATTTACATTTGGCTGAGGGGAGAAGCAGCCCCTTAATCTATTGCTGGACCTGCAGCTTGGCCTCCAAGGACAGAAGGGAGAGGGAAGCCTGCCAAGATCTGCTGAACTCCCTCCTTTTCCCTCCCTGCTGCTTACAGACCTTTCCAAAAGAAAGTCACCTTCAGCACTGATGGTTGTGGCAGGGCAAGGTGTCTGTGGCTCAGATTAAAGCAGGTTTCTCCCAACCTGGGGAATCTGCATATTGCCAAGGATAATGTTTCCCACACTCAGTGCTGTTGCTGAAACATCTTCATGACAACTGAGCCCTGTCTCAGCTCACCTGCAATTTAATTTTCTCCCTTTCTGCCTTAGACATGTACAGGTGGGAAGGGGCTCAGAAGAACATTTCAGAACCACAGACATCCAAAATCTCCTTCTCAGGTCCTGGCAAACCCACCTCTAGAAGCCTCTGAGGAAGGAGATTCAGTGGCTCTCCTGGATAACTCGTTCTCCATTCCTCTCATTAGAAAGCTTTCCTTTATACTTCACCTGAATTGTCTTGTTGCATTTTCCCTCTCCCATTCATAACAAATAAATAAGTGATGAGCCAGGCAGTTTTCCTGCCTCCCTTGCTCCATAAGAGCTTTTGATGGAGAATGACCTCCACCCAGAGCTTACTCTTTTGTTCCCAATCAGGAGACAGTGGAGATTAAGACCTGAGACCCGGAGAAAATTGATTTGCACAAGCAAGAGGCATTTTCCCAATACGTTGCTTATAAAGCAGCCCTGCAGGATGTGTCCTCCCACAACAACTGTGGTGCCTCAGGGCACTGAGCTCCTGCTCACATGGCAGTGGTACGGGCAGAGATGGCTGAATAATTCATCAATAACCCTCCAAATTCGGCTTCATTCCTGCCTGTGAGTTCTGCATGGAGAAGCCTCTCCAGAATCTATTCATTAGCTGAGGGTTACCCACAGAAACAGCAGAGGGACACTGGGTGTGAAACCCTGGTCCGAGAGGAAGTGCTGAATTTTGCTTTGCTTTGCATCAGGGATGAGTTGGGGAGATTCCAGCCTGGAGATGAGAGCTGGTTTGAGTTGGCTATGCTGCTCACACGGCTCTGGCTGTCTCCTGAGCAGCTGAACTCAACCCCTGGAATGAGGGGGAATAAGAATATCACCCTGGATTTCCATTAATATGTTATAACATTGCTTAAAATTCACTTCTCTCAGTCAGACTGATCTATTTATCTGTCTATCTGCATCATTTTATTTCTAGAGCACCCATCCCTGCACCATCTAATCATTAATTCCTCCACTAGAATGCTCGCTGCAAACTCACATCAAAGCCTTGTAGATACAACTGGAGCAAATCAGTTGAAAAAGCCAACAGATACTGTCTGAAATCCACTGGTCAAGACATTTCCCTCTATATAATCCCAGTTTTCCAATCCCTTTTAAACTGCTGAACGACACTCACAGATGCAGAAAGGGGTGGAGGGGGTGGGGGAATGAAAATAAATGAAAGTTTAAATTTGCTGTGACGAAATTCCACTGGAAATGGAAAAATCTGATGGAAAGGAGAAGGATATGGTTATTATTTTTATTGTAGGAGGGTTTGGGAGCCCTCAGCCAAGTGTCAGGACACTGAGCCTGCAAACAGCCCGGGGAACAGACTGGAAGAGCTCAAGAGCAGGAGGCAGGAGGTGTGATAATACCTGGGGACAAGGCACAGAGAAAGAGAGAGATCATCCTGAGAAGGACACAAGAAACCAGTCCAGAGAAGGGATTACTGGGATGGTTCAGGGAATGACAAAACTGAAAGACAAGGGACTGCTATTTCTGTCTGCAGAGGCTGAAAAGGCGTCTGATGTCTGGGGTGGAAAAGAGCAGAGGGAAAAGGAGGAGGGAACTTCAGTCCTGCAGGATGGAAAAGAGGGCAATGACAGCTGGGATCCATCTCGTGTCCCCCAGCAGCCAGAACTTTACAGAAGTGGAAGAAGTGCAGATTCCAACCTCACTTTTCCCATGGCCCTTAAAGCTTCCCAGCCCCGAGGGAGGGAAAAGCAGAGCCCATCCCTGCTGCAGGAAACGTTGCGTGGATGAGTCACTGCCCTCAGCCCGGAGCTCCTCCAGGTGACAGCTCACGTGGGAGGACAAATATAAATAAAGAGAAGGAAGCTGAAGCATTTTGATGACTCATGTAATATTCATTTTGAATTAATTTGTACATGATTCTATAAAAAAGATCCATTCCATAAGATTTTTATTTTTTTTTGCTAGTTCCAATTCGCTGCTGGCAAAGAGCAGCGTTTGGGTCTTTTATGGGTATTAGTTCCATAGTGTATAGCAGGAGGCAGAGGAAGTTTAATTATGATTCACTGAGCCACATTGTGGGTATGTTTTAAAGCCACTTAATTAGTGTAGAAATATACAGCTGTAATTATCCTGAAATATGGCCTAATTAACCTATCGAAAACCCATGCACGTGGCTCAGGGAACTTGGAAACATTAATAGTCTATTAATATACCGGAGCTGACAGCCCATCATGCTCACATTTGGGAGCAGGAAGACACTCTCTGTGACCTCCCATTGAGAAGAGCCACCTGTGGCAGGTAAATCCTGCCCTTTCCCTGGGCTGGGAAGGGCTGGGACAACTCTGGGACAGCTCCTGCCACAATCTGTGTGTGTGAGATGGACTAAATCGCTGTGGTCCTTCCACTGCCCATCCCAACCCCTTGGCTCTGTTCTGGCCTCTTCTTCCATCCTCAAATTCATCTCCCTGCATCCTCCCCACTCCCTTCAGCCCTCACCACACACTCCTGGAGGCTCAGGGAACACACAGGGTGTCTCCTGCTCTGGCATTTCACTCTTTCAGGAGCTGCAAGAGATGAAATGGTGCAATGGGCCGTTCCCTCGTGGATGAGTTCCCAGCCCTGGAGCAGAACAGAGATGATCAGGCAGATAACTAAAGCATGGCTAAAGCAAAAAGGTGATGGCAAAAGGTCTTGTGTTCATTCCTGGGTGTTAAATGTGATAAAACCAAGAAAAGAAAACCCAATTTTCACTTCAAAGACACCTTGATATCACAGGGTTGCCCAGAGAAGCTGTGGCTGTCCCATCCCTGGAAGTGTCCAAGGCCAGGCTGGACGGGCTTGGAGCAAACTGGGATGGCAGAAGCTGTCCCTGCCCATCACAGGGGGTGGGATGAGATGGGCTTTAAGGTCCCTTCTAACTCTAAGCAGTCCAAGATTCCATCAAAGAGCTTCCCAAACCAATTTGCAGACTGAAGGGAGCACTGTATGCAGGAACCTTTACAAAGCAGAACAGCAAATTAAAGCCCTGTCCCTCATTCCACCACTTTATAGATGAGGAAACCGAGGCACACGCTTGGGAATTGTATTCCCTGACTCTGTTCCCTTATGCCCTGCTCTGACCATCAGGTCCTGCTGCCTCTTAACTGGGCAAACAGCCCAATTTTAGCAGAGCAGCAGCAAGACAATCTCTGAGTTGCCAGGGAAGGGTGGTGGGGGCTGAGAGGAGGGAGATGGAGAGGGGACACAGGGAGCAAACAGCTGCTGGTTCTTCAGGCAAGAGCACACAACCAGATATTCCAACAGCATCTTCCTCCCTTGGAGCTCAAAGCAGCCGAAATGGAATCCTGCTGTAATCATTCACAAGGTAGTTTGCTTAAAATTCCCCTAATTATGGAAGTGAAGAAAATTACTGCTCCGTGCTGAACTGAATAGGAAATTGGAGGCTCCCACAACCCAACGACTGCCAAGGCAACTTAAAGACAAAGCAAGAGAGAGGCTCAGAGAAAAGGAGAGACAGAGAAATGCAGGTGGAAGGGGCAGGATGTGCGAGAAGGGAATCAGGGAAGGGAGGGGACAGCTAAGGAAGGAAGGGAATTGAGACTCCCACTGCCTGGGAGGCCACCAGTTCTGGAGAGAGCAGGGAGAGAAATACAGCCTGGCTGAGCTGGCCCTGCCCCTTTGCCAGCAGCTCTGCTGGGACACACTTGACACTGTACCATGAGCAATATTTTATCCAGGGCTTCTGCTGGAAACTCAGAGGACTCTTCTGAGTACGACTCTGCCTGATATGTGAGAGCAGAGGGTCTCTCTAGATAAATAATGTGAATTATTGGGTGATGGCAGGTACCACAGAGGGCTCAGCTGAGTCACTTAGGGACAAGGGGCTGGGAGAGGGTATTTTGTGTTGAGATGTCCTGTTTAAAAATGACCCATATTTTAGAGCTGGTCTCAGGGAAAATCCTCCCCTCATCCTCTTCAGACTGGGAGGATCCCAGCTCAGTTCCCTTGCTCTGGCTGTTCCCTGATGGGTGTGAGGTGGGATCCTGCAGGAATTCTCTCTCTCAGGAGCACAGCCAGGCAGGGATTGAGCAGAACACTTTGCCTCCTTACTCAGTGTCACTCCCTGAGCCCTGTGAATGAGCTCAGCAGCTCAGGGAATCGCAGGCTCCAGCACCCTCCCCCCAACGTGTGCCACGGCACATCAAAAGCTGCTTACAGGAGTCAAACCACCCTCCAGGGAATGCCACCCCCGTGAGGAACCGGTGCTGGGGCGGGGAAACACCACAGACAAGTGTAATTCATCCCACCACGATGTTTGTACTCGAATAAACCCTCCGGTTCTTTTGAGATAAACAACAACAGAAAACAACCGGTGAGCCAAAAATGTGTATTTTTGCAACTCTTCCTGTGCAGAGGCTTTGGCAGCCTTGGTGTGGCACCCAACAACCTCCTTCAGCTGAGGGGAGGGCTTTGTACCTGTGCTGGGGGGGACTTCAGGTGGGAAGGGACCCCAGGGGCCTCCAGCAAAACCTCCTGCTCCAAACTGTGTGAGTTCAGATCAGGTCACTCAGGAGGGGAAAATAAAAGCTCAGATACATGGAATAAATCCTTCCCTGTGAGGGTGGGCAGGCCCTGGCACAGGTTGGGCAGAGAAGCTGTGGCTGCCCCATCCCTGGGAGTGTCCCAGGCCAGGCTGGATGGGGTTTGGAGCAACCTGGACTGGTGGGAGGTGTCCCTGCCCATGGCAGGGGGTGGGATGGGATGGGTCCCTTCCAACACAAACCATTCTGGGGTTCTGTGACTCCATCCAGTAAAAACTTTCAAGGCTGGTGGCACAGCCTGGGTGATGCCTCAGGGCAGTGAGCATGAATTTATGAGCTTGGGAGGCATCAGCTGAAGAGGAGGAAGCTGAGACTTGGGGTACAAGTGGCAGAGCAGCAGAGGGGCTTTTGCTGAAGAGTTTTGTTCTCCTTCATCACAACCACTGCCCCCCCTTTGCCCCTTCAGCCTCCAACCCCAGCAATGAGGTGAGACCCGTGTGCCCTCCCCCAGAGCCCAGGGCTGCCTCTGCTCCCATCCTGGCTCCTCTTGGAATGGAGGTGGCTGCAGCTCCTGGCAATAACATGGCACATTAGTCTGCTGATGGCTTTGCTTAACAAGAGGATTGCAATTATCACGATGCTCCTGTCTGTGTTTGAGCTGCTGCCGTGGGTCATGAAGCGATGGAGCAGCACCACCCCAAGGCAGTTATTTATGCAGCTGTAGAGGGGCTGGGGGAGCAGAACTCCAGGGTGAGGAATCTGCCCCTGTCCATGGTGTGACACCCTGTGCTTGGGGGTTCCTGCTGGGCTGTGCCAGTGGCCCCGTGCCCAGGGGAGGGGTGGCCTTCCCAGCTGGAAACATCTCAAAGCCTGCAATGCTCTCATGGCCTGTGTGCCCTGCCTGGAAATGCCAAATCTTGTGGAAAGGTCTGGCAAAAACAGTTCAAGGAATAGATCCCCCATCACTGGAGGTGTCCAAGGCCAGGTTGGAAGGGGCCCTGAGCAACCTGCTCTAGTGAGTGGCATCCCTGCCCATGGCAGGGGGTTGGGACTGGGTGATCTTTAAGGTCCCTTCCCACCCAAACCATCCTGTGATTCTGTGAGTGTGTTTTGAGGAGACAACCCCCCAGGTGAGTTCTTTGGGCTCTTATCTGAGCCAGCCTCTTTTCTGACTGACCCCAAACACCCTGTCCTGGACCACCAAGCCACAAACACCCACACCCAGCTCTCACCACAGAACATTTCCCCTTTCCCTTCTCTCTGCAAGTGCCAGGAGTGAATTCCCAGGGCAGAGCATCCTGCAGGAGCCTCTCTCCAAGGTCAGGAGCCTGCAAGTGTTTCACACCAACTCACTTCCCCCCAGACTTCACCCACTTTTCAGATCACAGAAAGTCTTCCATTCTCTCTTCAGAGCCTTATTGAAGTCCTGTGTCATTCCTGTCACTTGAAAAGCTCTTCCTTCCCATCCCCTTTCCCTGCAAGCATTATTAGCAATTCCAAGCAAGCTTCCCCAAAATCTCTGCAGCTTCTTTTCAAGGTCCTTAAACACTTTTAAAAAGTAAGCAAAGCATTGACCAGGTGAGAGCTGCCCTTTCTCAAGCAGTTGCAGTGGTTTACCAGCATTAAAGCTCTGCAATGGAGCAGAGTTTGGGTGTCTAAATCAGCTCCCCTTCAGGTGTAACATCTCTTTCCTCTGGATCTCCTTGTAAAGCCAGATGAGCACAGGGGTTTACCGACTCTTATCACATTCTGAGGCACAGGACTATTTTTCTGTTTCTTTAATCCATCTGTTTTCCCCCCAAATTGTTTATTTTATAGTCAACTTCCAATGCAATTTGCACCTTGTTTTGCATCACTCGAAATCGTTTCATTAATGAAAAAAACTCAAGTCATTATAAAACAAATACACAAAACAGGAGCAGCTAATCTGTCCCTCATATTGCAAGGATTAAATAAACAGAAATATCAGCAGAAAATATTCCAGACACGTTGGGCTGCCATAAAATTTCCTAGGTGAACTGTTCATTTGCATATTCCCCAAATGCAATAGGATGACACTTTTGAAATTAAAAACTGATGATACAAATGGCATTTAAAGTTCATTTAATATTATTTGTTAAAATTCCACTGACAAACCTGTCATATGTAAGGCAGATCCTATTACTAGAAGAAGGAAGAAAAAAAAAAGCAATTGAAATCAAACCCTGCCCCAACACTGAAGGGTCTATTAAAGCAGTAGATGGGAATTTGCATTATCAAATAATCCTAACAGGAGATTTTATAAATGGAAATGTAAACTGTAGGGGGTTTTAAATGTTAATTTATACCCATAACTGGTTTCACAAACAGACTTGACTGTGTTTCTCCTACAGACAATACAGAAATGTGTCCCAGGGGGATTGGGAGTACCCAAACAGCAGCAGCTGGATCTGGGAATAACAAACCTGAACCACCTGGGACTGGGATGGAAATGCAGGTGGGTGGATGTGCAGAGCATGGTCTGTGCCACCGTGGGGCTGCCACTTTTTGCCTTTCTGTGACACTGAGCAGGGCCCGTTCCCCCCCCCCCATTTCTGACCTGTGGGTCTGGTTCCCCGTGGCACCACTGTCTGGATCCTAAAATCCAGGAAAACCATGAATTCCTGCATCCAGGCAGCCCCACAGAGCTGGTGAGCCCCAGGCTGACAGAGGAGATGCTGCAGAGCACCACAGGGACAGCCAACCTTGGCCTGCAGCTTGGAAAGGGATCCCACTGCCCCAAAAAGTCAGGAAAACTCTTTCATCCTGTTTAAATGACAGAAGGCTCTTGCACCAACTAAAAGCAGGTAGATATTTGGACTGGGGGTTTTGTTGTTTATTTATTTTTTCCTTACATCAATATGGAAGGAAAGCATTGCAGGTGAAATGGTGCACGGGAATTAATCTGGTTCATTTTCCTCATGAATATTAACAGGCTGGTAAATAAGTAACCTTATTTCTTTATCCCTCTGCTCTCATCTCTCCCAGGTTAAGCAGATGGTAAATGAGCCCATGGCTAAAGGAAAGGTGTTCCTCCAGAGCCAGGACCCTCAGAGGTGTGATCAGAGCAGTGTCACCTGCCTGGGAAGGGACTCTGTCCCACTGAATTGGCCTCAGGGGGAAACTGAGGCACCAAGGGGGGATCAGCTCACCCCAATTTCAAGGGCTGCTTTTCTCCTCCTCTCCCACCAGAGCTCAAACCACCAGTCTCCAGTCCCTTACTGCCAGAAAGTTAAATATCAGCTTCTTTCTTGCTTGCTTTATTGCTTTTCTTGCTTCTCTTTCTTTGTTTTCCCCCTTCCCTTCCCTTCCCTTCCCTTCCCTTCCCTTCCCTTCCCTTCCCTTCCCTTCCCTTCCCTTCCCTTC
>JAWWLZ010000068.1:4754610-4777108 GCA_035041345.1 Poliocrania exsul
CAGTGCCCACCACCCTCTGGGGGAAGAACCTTCTGATATCCAGCCTAACCCTCCCTGACACAACTCCAGCCTTTCCCTGGGTGCTGTCACTGCTCACAGAGAGCAGAGATCAGAGCTGCTACTTCCCTTCCCCTCATGAGGGTGTTATAGAATGTATTTAAGCTGCTTCTCTCCAGAGGAAGGGGCTTCCTGGCTGGTTTGGAGCACAGGGAGACCTTACAGGCAGCTGCTTCCAGTGGCTGTTTCCTGGAACTGTCTGTAGGAACCCGTGTGGGGAGAGTTAACAACCCTGGCCCACTGGTCTCTTCATAAATAAGGAATGCCAATAAACACTTTCCATTCCTGAAGGCCCAGCAGATAGGAAGAGTAAGTTCAGGGAAGCTTTTTTCATTTTCTATAACTTGCATTAGTCATCTCCCCTGAGGCAGAGGGGAGAAAGTTGGGCTGGGGATGGGGAGCAGCAGGGCTGAGCTCCACACCTGGTTCTCTGCCCAGCACCTTCCTGGCAGGCCCCCAGCAGGTTCTGCTGTCCCACACAGGGGAATTTCCCTAAAACAGAGGGGTTTAAAGTTGTTCTGGTGCTGCCTGTCAGGGGTTTATGCTGCATGACCTGCTATCACCCCCTGCAGGCACTCCCCATTTTAAAAGGGGGATGGTGAGTCCCAGGGTGGTGAGTTCAGCAGGTGGAGAGGGGGAGTTTCACTGTCTGAAGTGGCATCTTTTCCCAGTTCCAATGCTCTGTCCATGGTAGCTCCCACCTGAAGAGCCCCAGGATGGGCACCCTTGCAAAGAGCTTGAGTACAGGCCCTCTGGCACTCACCCTTCAGGTAGGAGACAGATCCATGAACGCTGAACTAGGAGCTGTTACCCACCAAACCTGCCTGGCTCAGCTGGAAAAGGTTCTTCTCCTTCCCCAAGGAATGAGTGTCTCTCTAAGCTCACCAGAGCTCAGGTTTGTGGGGCACAGTGCAGAAAACAGCTCTCCCCAAACCCCCAGCCCCTGCCAAGCAACAGGAGGCAGCGAGGAGGAGGCTGGAGCAGACAGCCAAGGACCCTTCCCACTCAGTCTGGGGAGCAGATGGAGCAAACTCAGAGCTCTGTACTTCAGTCAGCCCCCACTTCCAGGCTGAGTTGGCTCCTGGTGTCCTGGCTGGGTCCCACAGGGATCCCCAAGTGTCTTGCAGGAGGGTTTTGGTGGCCTCATGCTAGAGGCAGACAGAGATGGTCTCTCACTCCTGCAGATGGGTCTCAGGCTGTGAGGAGAATTGCTTTGCTCTGCTTGGCCAGGAGAGAGGCACTGCTGGGATCTTGTCTGGAGGATCCCAGCAGGGTGGAAAAGCAGCAGTGCCTGGTGAAGCAGGGATTTATTACGTGGGATCATGACCTGTGGTGAATGCTCAGGGCTGGCAGCCTCCCAGAGAAGCCTTCCTTGAAGGCAAAGCCCCAGGGCAGGCAGGAGGTCACACCATTCCCTCTCTGACTGGGTGAGAGCACAGAACCAGCACTTTCTGCTACGGAGCAGCCACAGGACAGAGTGTGCAGGCAAACAGGGAGGAGCAGAGGGCAGGGAGAGGTGTTCCTGCTGGCAGGATGTTCCAGGGCAGGGCTGGAACTGATCTTAGTCCTTGATCACTCTTAGGCTGAAGTCTTCAGTCTGGGGCTTTTCAGGGCACAGGACACAGCCACAAAGCAGGTAGTGGCTACCAAAAGATGAGCCCTGCGTGCTGTGGCAGAGCTGGGGTGCTGTGCCAGCCTTCTGACTCCTCTGCCAGGCTGCTGGGAGCCCAGCACACCCCCAGGCAGTGCTGCAGCAGGAGCCCTGCCTGCCCCTGTTTTCCATGGCTCCATAAGGAGGCGAGCACAGTCTCCTCCACCCCTGCTCTGTGCAGCAGTGCCACAAAGCCCAGGGGCTTCATATCTGGGCCATGCCACACATATAGCATCTGTGGGGCCTCCTGGGGCTCCCAGGGGCCATCCTGTCCCTCCAATCAAGGGCAAAGCTCTCCTGCAGCCTCCCCTGCTCGTCCCTCAAAGAAGGGCTGGGAAGGGCCTGGGTTTGGCTCAGTGCAATGAGGAGCAGGAATCCTTTGCATCCCTCCTGTCAGCTGGGCCTGGGCAGAGCAGGATGTGCAGGGGCAGGTGCTGAGCTGTGAGGCAGCACCAGTCACACCTGGGGCTGGGCTCTCTGCCAGATCAATAGCACAGGTTCGCAGATGCCCATTCTGCTCCCCCATCCTGTAACTGCCCTGATTTAATGGCCCTGGGGAGGGTGTCAGGGGTCTGTCCCCAACAGTGCTGCCCCCAGGGCCTGTTTGTGGGTCCTCACATCTCCCCTCTCCAGCATTTAGCAGTGGTTGCTGTGTGGGCATCCTGCTGGCACGTTTGGAGCAGGACCCAGAGTGTTCTGCTGTGTAGTGGTTCATGAACAGGAAGGACAGACTCTGATTCCTGGTTTTGGGGTGGGCTGAGGGCAGAGGAGAGATGTTCTGGGGAAGGATGTGCATCCATCTTTCTGCTAGAAGAAGGGTGTCCCTGCAGCAGGATGTCCTTGGGCAAGGCCAGGTTTTAATTGCTGCAGCATCACCAGACACTCGAGTCATGGTGCCCCTCGGTGCCTTTGCTGCCAGCCTGCCTCCTGCAGCTCCTGGGGACGCTGCTGTCTGTCTGTCCTGCTGCATCCACTCACTCCTGCTGGTGTCTGCACTGCTGTGCTGCACTCTGCCTGTTTGCAGCCTCTTTATTCTTGTCTGTCTGTCCCCCTGACTGCCACCTGACACTGCAAACCCTGCCTGCCCCCCTCTCCATTTGCCTGTCATTATTAGGATTTTTTCCCCCACCCTTTTCTTTGGCCACAATCCAGGGGCCTCTGCATTAGGTGTGACTTGGGCACTGCTTTTCCCTGGTTTATTGACAGCAGCCAGACTGCAAACTGCAGCAAAAGGACTGTCCAGAGGGAGAGCCTCTGCAAGGAGCCTCCTGCAAATGCCTATGCAGGACACTCTGCCTGCACTGCCCAAAAACTGCACACTCATTCCTGCCTGCACAGCACCACAGCCAGGGACTGAGAGGCAGCTGAACTCTCTGGCAGTGGGAATTGGGGGGAAAAAAAGGAAAAAAAGCCAGTCCTTGGAGCTGGAATTCCCTGGTTGCCTGTGGGATATCTGGGAGTGAGGGTGACAATGTGGAGATGTGTTATGGAGCTGTGAGGCTGGCTGTGAAAAGGACCCACGTGTGTTCATGTGCTGCCCCACATCACAGCTGTGTTTCCATGCAGCCCTTGGGCTTGCAATTTTCCCTCTCTGCCAGCATTGCCTCTTGTGTCTGTCTTTGCCTTGCATCCATCTGCTTCCAGTCTTGTTATCCCACCCACAGCCAGGCCCACCAGTCTGGGCCACCCTGGGCCACCAGTGTGGAGTGTCACTGCACTGCCACAGTGACATACAGTGCCTTTGACGCCCAGGTGCCACAGCACACAGGGTTAGGCCTTTTCCCTCCTCACTGCATCACCCTGCAACCCTGCTATGCATCACAGGGCATCACAGGCCCTCCTGACCAGCTTCTGCATTCTGGCCAACCCACCTGCATCCCACACATTGAACATTGCAGCCAGAGTCAAGCTTTTGTAGAATTAGCAAAACCCCCTGCAGAGCCAGCTTGCAAAACCTCAGCACTCAGGTGGCACCTGGGATCAGGTTCTGCTGGAGCAGAATATGACTTTTCATATTGGCTTTCACAGTGTCAGCCCTTTATGCAGAGCCCAGCTGGGGGCTGGGAGGAGGTGAGGACAGGGCAGGCCATCCTGAGAGCCTCTGCACCTTCCTGGGATGCCTTTGGACCCAAACTCCCAGGGAGAGCAGCTCCCTGATGCTGCCCTCCTCCTTTGTCATCTCCACTCTGCCCAAGAGCAGGGAAGAGGTCTCTTCCCAGGCTGCTTTCTGGATCCAAAGACATTTTGCCTGCGCAGAAGAAACTCTTCCTAACCCCTTCCCAAGCACATCCTGATGGGAGCCTGTTGGGAGCAAAACATTTTTGTGTCCTCATTGTTCCCAGCTCTGGGCCTAAAACTGAAGCTTTGTGGCCAATGGCATCACAGAGCTTGTAGATGTGACACTTGGGGACATGGCTTAGTGGTGGACTTGGCAGTGCTGGCTTAACAGTTGGATTTGATGGTCTTAGAGGTCTCTCCCAGCCTAAATCCTGTGGTTCAGCTCTGTCCTGCTGTTCCCACCATCATTTTGGAGGCCTGTGTTGTACAGGTCTCTGGGGGCAGACTGGCCTCACTGGGGACCAAGCTCAGCCCCTTTGGTGAAGAGAGGTGACATTGCCCCCCTCCTCAGCAGAGCCCACGCCAAGCCCTTCTTCCCCCTTCCCAACCATCTTCCTTTCCCAGCAAAACACCTCCCACGCTGCCGGGAAGGACGAGGGTGGGCAGCCCTTCTCCAAAACCGTGTTCCCATGGCAATGGGGATGTGTCGCCCTTTCTGGGGAAGATAAAGGGGGGCGGCAGGGGGAGGCGAACGGGCCCCTCCGCATCAGCACGCACCCCTGGGGCGGGGCGGGGAGCGGTGTGTGAGTCCCGCAGAGGCAGAGACAGAGGCAGGGCCCCCCCGCACCGCCCCCCGCCGCAGGGCCGGGGGCCGAGCCTCAGTGACGCCTCCCGGTCCCCATTCGTTGGGTCCGCCCGCCCAGCCCTGCCCAGACTGCGGGAGCGGCGCGCCCACAGCCCCACCGGGCAGCCCCGGACAGCGCCGGCAGCCCCGCAGGCAGCGGGCAGCACCGGACAGCGCCCGCAGGTAGGCACCGCACCGCCCCGCACCGCCGCGCACCGCCCGGGGGCTGCGAGCAGCGCTGGGATCCGCTCCTGGGATCCGCTCCTGGGATCCGCTGCGGGGCTCAGGACGCACCGCGGGGAGGGTCGCGCGTGGCACCGCGGGCGCATCTCGCCCCTCGCCCCGGGGGATGCTCGGCCGGGCGGAGCGCGGGGATGGAGGAGGGGGGGACGCGCTCGGCTTTTTCGCAGCGGTGCCGGGGCCCCCCCGCTCCAGCCCCCCGGCTCGGGACTGCGGCATTCCCGGTGGGCGCGTTCCCGCAGCCGCAGCCGCGCTCCCGACCCGCGCTGCTGCAGGAGGGGCGAGCCCGACCCCTCCGCCCCCCGAGCCCTCCTGCCCCTCGCAGGCATCGCCTGCCTCGCTCTTCCCTGCGCGCCGCACCCGCGGGGTCCCCGTGCACCCCCGGCGCGGTTCCTGGGGGTCCTGGGTGCTCTCAGCCCATCAGTCCGGCTCTGCATCCCCATCCCCATCCCCATCCCCGCGGCTCGTTGGTCGCCCTTAGCCCGTCACGGTGGTGGCCCAGCGGTGGTTGGGTAAGTACCACCGTGGTGCGACCCTGAGCAGTGGGAGGTTGTGCCGGGAAGCTTTACCCTGCCAGAGTCCCTTCGATGTTCCCGTCCTCCTGAGCCCTGTCCCTACAGCAAACCCTTGGGATCATGTGGGAGTGAGAGTTAGCTGGATAGCTCTGCTCCTGGCACCGCTGCCAGGAGGATGGGAAGGGTCCAAGGGCTCGTGAAACCAGAGCCTGGAAGATCTGAGTGCTTTGGGACTTAAATGGGAAGAAGATTCTTTCTCTGAGAGCTTATGTGCACTGATCTTCTGGAGGAAAGCCTGACTGTGACCTAGATAGTGTCCCAGGACATTCAAAAAGGAGCAGGTTGGATGGGAAAGGACAAAGCAAGGGATGGGGGGCAGTTTCCAGGAACCCAGAGGAGACTCAGGTTGTCTCCTCCAACATGCCTTTGCCCCCATTTGCAACCTCTTGTTTGTCAAGACCAAACAGAATGGAATTTCGCTTCCTGGCCAGGGTTTGGGGTTGTGGAGAAAGAGATTTTTCAGAGCTTCAGAGTGAGCAAACGGGTTTGGTATTTCCTTCTTGAATGTTATATGAAAGACCCAATAATTGCTAAATAAAATCCAACTGGCTGCGATGCACGCAATTCCCGGATCTTCTCTGGATGCTTAGCCAAGCTCAGAGGAAACAAACTCAGGGTCTGCTGTCCCCTCTTCCAGCCTGGTGATTCATCTCCCCCTCTTGGACCTGGCCCCACATGCTCAGCCTGGAGCAGTGACTGCAGAGCGCTTGGGGTGTCCTTCAGCCTCCCCCACCCTCTCCCTCCATTCCGCATATCTGCAGCTGGATTCCCCATGCGGTGGCTTGGCTGGGCTGCAAACCTGTGATTGTTTCCTCGTGGCTGCATTGGGCTGGTTGGAATCAGCAGCCCTGGTGTTTTGAGGACACGTCCGTGGGTCCCTTACCCACACACACATCCTGGAGGGAGACAGGCACAGGGCAGGGACCCAGAGGGTGGGTGTTGCCACACAAATCCCTTCTACCCCATGGTCAGGCAGGCTCAGCTCAGCTCCTGGGGAGTCGGTGCCATCCTTCAGCAGTCTTGGCTCCCTGTCCAGCTGCTGTGTCCCTCCTGCTCCCTGCTCTTGGCCCCTTTCCCTCCACTGCATCGCTGTGACTCATCCTTGCTGAGCTCACCCTCTGGAGCTGCTGCGGGGCTGGCAGGGCAGGCACCCGCCGGTGCCAGGAGAGGGTCCCTCACCTGGAATCCCCCTCGCCGTGAGCCACAGACCTCTGGATGAGGTGTGCAGGCACCAGGGGGCATCGTCAATTCTCCTGCTCCAACCTTGGCTGGGCACGGGGCAGAAAGGGGGGGAAAGGCAGCACAGGCAGGCCTTGCTGCAGATCTGTGCCACACTCACTGAAGGTCTGCTGAGGGGATCTGAACAGGGAAAAGAGAGCATGGCTAGGGCATTACCTAAGGATGTGGAAAGGTGATGCTGGGCAGACACACAGTGCCTGATTCCCCGGCTCACTGCAGTGCCAGCCAGTCTCTGTGCAGTGAACCAGCATTGTGAGGAGGAGGAGGCTGGAGAGCATCACTGGTGCAAGAAGGGCAGCCTGCCCACCTGTGCCATGCCTGCACCATGGAGTGGCCACATCCATGTGCCAGGGCAATGGCCTGGCTAACTGCCTCTCTCTCCCCCTGCCCAGGCTTCTCTCTCAGACACAGCCCCCACGGGGCACCTCAGTGACAAGATGAACCCCACCGTCGGCATCGCTGTCATCCTGACAGGTACAGCTGGCAGCACACCCCCCTCCCTGCTCCCTCAGCCCAGAGCAGCCAGCCCAGGGCCTGCAGGCTGCATGGGCACCCCCACAGCTCGCTGCTCCCCGTCCAACCCCCTCCTGCCTCTCTCCCAGTCCTCCAGGCTGCCCACTGCCAGATGATCAAGGACCTGAGTGCCTGCCTGCTGGGCCAGAACCTGCGCGTGGACTGTCACTATGAGAACAAAACCAGCAACCCCCTGACCTACGAGTTCAGCATCACCAAGGACAACAGGAAGCACGTCATCCACAGCACCATCAGCGTCTCTGAGAACATCTACCGGAGCCGGGCCAACGTCACCATGCACAAGAACCTGGTGTGCCTCCACCTGCAGAGCTTCACCACCAGCGACGAGGGTGTTTACATGTGCGAGCTGAAGGCCACCAACGACTACACCGGCAACCAAGTACGGAACATCACCGTCATCAAAGGTGAGGTGGGCAGTGCCACCTGCCCGTCCTTTGGCCTCTCCTTCCCTCCCTCTCCTTGGCTTGGCAGGGCCAGCAGAGAAAGGAAAACACTCAAACCCTTCACAATCCCCATAAATGTTTCCCAACCCTTAATGCCCTTCCTACAGCAAGCAGAGTAGTCAGCCCCAGAGATGGGCTCGTTCTGCCCCTTCTGAGACTGCTTGTTCTGCCTCTCTTGGGTTCCACCTCAGGTACATCACCCCTCATAGAGGGGACAGTGGGGATTTTCCACGCCTGTGTCCCACGGGAGGAGTTCTCCTCTTGCAGAGCCCTTTGTCTCAGCTGGTGCCCATCCCCTTCTCACCTCAGTCAGGCACAGACAGGGTTATGCTTCTCAGGGTCCCCAAAACCTTTGCTGCTACGTGGTGGGAGGGAACAGGCAAGGGCTCAGGATGGAACTTGTGTTTCTGTGACAGAGAAAAAGGCAGGAAGCTGTGCCCCAGCACCATTATAACACCCAGCCTGAGCCCTGCTCCCAGGGATTTCATGGCAGCTCTTCTCTCCCTCCCCATTCCTTCTCCTCACAGACAAACTGGAGAAATGTGCCGGCTTCAGCCTCTTGATCCAGAACACCTCGTGGCTCCTGCTGCTTCTCCTTTCCCTGCCTCTCCTGCAAGCCGTGGACTTCGTGTCCCTGTGAGAGGAAAAGCACCACGCACACACACACACACACACACGCACACACCGAGCACCCCAGCAAACCCTCCTCCCCCGCCAGGTCGCAGCCCTTGGAAAAAGAGAAGCTGAAGAGTCTGGAAGCCGTGCAACCTCTCTGTGTTATCTCTATATAGCCGTATATCTAACGCTAGCGCCGCCCTGTGCCGAGGCCATCCCACGCACACACGCCCCGCGCCGAAGCATGGTGGGCTCTGCTAGGCAGCGTTGCTTCTCCCATGGAGCCTCCCCGCTCCGCAGCCTGGCTGGTTTTGCTCATGCTGGGAGCACTGGAGCCTCAGCCTCGCTTATCCCATCCCTTTAACTCTGGGGGTTTGCCTGTTCTCAGCTGGATTGGCAGGTAAGAGAGAGGGATGATGTGAGAGCATGTGGAGGGTCCCCGTGGTCGCTGCGGTGCCCACAGCCCCTGGAGGTGATGGGCCTTTGGTGCCCCTGCCTGCCCTGCCAGGTGACTGATTCCTCATCCTGCTCCTCGCCCTGAGTCACCCCAAAATGCCATGCTTGGGAGTGGGCATGAGGCAAATCCTGTCTCAGAGCAAGCTGGGAGGAGGAGAAAGGGCAGCCCAGGGATGCTGAGCCTGGCCAAGCTGGGAGGTGGAAAAGGAGCAGGTCTTGGAGGCACCTGTGAACCCCCCCTGCCTCCTAAGGGCTCCTCTGAGGCTCTGGGAGCAAGTTCACTGCAAATGTGCTTTGGCAACAAGTTTTCCTAATCTGTTTCTTACAGCTGAGCTGGAAGCGAGGCCTCCTCCAGACACCATCTGGTACCTTTGGGCTGCCCGAGCCAGAGCCACCACTTGCTCTCCCCAGGGAGCAGCCCTTAGCTGTGACGAGAGAGTTGCTGCCAGCACCCGCTGCAGTGGAGGCAAGCAGAGCCTCTCTGAGCTAGACACAGCCCTGCCCTCGCCCCCACTGCCCACCCCAAGGCCCCCAGAGCTGCATCCAGACTGGTGGGGAGGAGTGTGACCCTGCAGGGACTCCTCTGCACTGTCACCTTGTCTTGCCCAAGAGAACAACTTGGGTCCCGAATCCTTGCCCATGGGTAGGCTCAGCAGTCTTCCAGTCCCACCATGCTCCTGGCAGGAGCCCGTGTGCCCCCTCCCTTCTCCTCCCTCCCTTCCAGCATTTCCCTACCTCCTCTTAAGAGCAGAAAAGGACCGAAGGGCAGCCCAGCTCTTGTCCACCACCTCAGTAAAACCAGATGATCCCAGGGGCTGGTAAGAGCAGGGACAGGGATCCCCAGCACAGCCCACACCCGCCAGCCCAGGGCTGCCCTGATGGCCACAGGACCCCAGGAGCCTCCCAGGGGAGAGCAGAGGGAGGGGAGGACGCAGGCAGAAGCATCCTCATCCACGGGTGAACCCCAACTCTGCTGAGCTGCCCAGGCTGTGCCACCACGAAGTAGAGCAATTGGCAGCAGCTGCTCCCGCTCCTTGCTCCTCTCCAGACACCGCCAGCTGCCTCCTACCCCCGTGCCCGTCCCACCCCTGCCTGCTTGCTTGCTGTCTAGTGCTGCTGAGGCCGTGTAGAGCTGAGGTCTGGCTGTGCCCAGCCCCCTGGGCGTGCTGGTGAGCGCCGGGGTGGGCACAGGGCCCAGTGGCAGAGCGCGGATGCGTCTCGAGTCTTCATTTTTTTGTGAACATTTGTAGTTGTTTCCACAGCTTGTCGTCAGAGAAATTCTGTTAAAGGGGAAAAAAAAAACAAAGAAAAAAAAAGAATCCTATGAAAAGCAACAACAACAACAAAAAAACCCACAACTATCCTCCAGGAGTGTTCCTCTGTCTGCACAATAAAACCCTTCCTAGGTTGTGTGTTGGAGCCACGGGCGCCCGTGTGTGCGGCGGGGGGATGGAGGGCTGTGGTGGGGCTGGGCTGCAGCCTGTACCCAGGGCAGGGACAGCCTGTACCCAGGGCAGGGACAGCCTGTGCCCCAACATCCCACCTGAGGGGTACAGCCTGTACCCAGGGCACGGACAGCCTGTACCCAGGGCAGGGACAGTCTGTGCCCCAGCATCCCAGCTGAGGGGCACAGCCCCCCAGGGCAGCCCCACCCAGGCTTCCAGCACCCCAATCCCTGCAGGAGAGAAGCAGGCAGGGGGACAAGACTTGCCTTCCGTGGGGAAGGTTACCCCCTTCTGCCCATCTGGAGCACTGACCCCTGTGCCCAGACCCTTTGCCCCCATTCCCATACCTGTCCCTATCCCCCCAGCTCCATCCCAGAGGCCCCTTCCTCCCCTGCCCATCGTGCCAGCAGAGAGGCAAAGCAGGGGATCCCAGGTCTGGTCCTGGTCCATCCATCCTCCTGGGTGGGAGTTGCCAGGCTGGGACAACACATGGGAGCAGGGCTGGGTATGCATGTCCCAAAAATCCTGTGCCAGTCACACCAGTGTCCTGCTGGTGCCCCTGTGCCCTCGTGCTGCCTGTGGGACTGCCAAGGGCTCCCGTGTCCTCTGGAGCAGCCACTGCTCCTTGCCCAGGGTCACAATGCCACCCTGGCACCAGGAACTCTGGGACAGCTCACCCTCAGGTGGTAGCAGGGCCCGGCCACCACCCCCTAACACCATTGGTGACCCCGTGCAGCCTCCCCGATGCCGCCCAGACGCGTCCCTCGCGTGTCCCTCCCTGTTTCGGGGCTGGAGCCAGGCGGGACAGAGGGAGATGCCACCGTAATTACCTCCCTGCTCATTATCCCCGGCAGGTTCCCGCTGAGTCAGGGCCGCGCAGGTGCCAGCGCTCCCTGGGCGGGTCGGGCGTCGGGCAGCGCTGCTGAGTGGGTGTCCTGGTGCCCCTGTGGGTCCACGAGGAACGGCCACGCCACTGCAGCTGCCCCGTGCCCACCTTTGCTGCACCCTCAGTGGCTCTTCTCCCTCTGGCTTGCCCTAAGGGGGGGCAAAACCCAGACCAAGCCCTGCCCTCACCCTGATGCCCTACTCCAGACCTCACCGTCAGCACGGGCACCCCCTTCTTCTGCCACCCACCCTGCTCTCTCTCTTAACCCTTCACCTACCCTTTCCCTCTTGGACCTCCATGCCCCTCCCCAGACTGGTCCCTTCCTCACACTTACCCTGGGGCATCCCTCATGCCCACAGCCCGCTCTGCCCCCACAGCCTCCCCTCCCAGCACGGCCCTTGCCGTGAGCCACCAGCCCCTCTTGTTCACGTCCCCTTTAAGCCTCCCCAAGCTGGAATGCGAGAGGAGCATTTCAGCGCCCTGTGAGGTCAGATAAAGACACTATATTTATCTGGCCGGTAACCTGAGCCCTGAATTTCTGCGGTGGCGTTTTTTACGTGGCCCCACAGCCCTCCGGGCTCTGCCCCCTCCAGCCACGGAGCTCGCTCCCAGGGTAGAGGGGCTGGGCTGGGGGTGCCCTGTCCCCTCCCGAGGGCTCGGCTGCTGACCAGCTCCACATCGCCCAGCTCCGGTGCCAGGGGAGGCAGGATCAGCCCCGTGGGCATCACCCCATGCCTGGCTCTTCATCCCTCACCGTGCCCCCGACCAGCACAGGTGAGTGGAAGGGGTGCTGTGGGGACCCAGCGCTGGGGAGAGGGACACAGAGACAGACAAAACTGTCCCCCCTCTTCCTTCAGCTGCACAAAACCACGGGGCAGAGGTTTCTCTCCAGGTTCAGAGTTACTCACAAAACCTTGGCAGCTCCCTGGCAGCCTCCTTGTCCCCTGGCTTGGGCAGAGCCGCGTGCCCGGGGGTCCCTTCCTTTTTTTTTTCCAACCACAGACCTCAAAGCAATTAACACATCATGCCCTGGGTCTTACGTCAAGGTTCCCCGTGGGTCTGGGGTTCTGCTGCCTGGGGGGCTGGCCTGGGAGGGGTGAGTAGCAGGTTGGGTGGGGATGTGTCAGCAGCACGGAGTGAGTCCGGAGCGGTGACTCCCGGCCAGCACATGGGGCGTGAGTTTGGAGGGTTCTCAGGCCCAGGGGCTGGTAGGGGAAGGAAGGGCCCTGGCCAGGCTGGCCCCCCCCAGCTGTGTGGGTCACCTTGGGCAGGGCCCATCGTTCTGAGGGCTGTGAGTGGTGGGGGGACAGCCCTGGAGCTGGGGTGGCTTCTCCCCAGGTGCTGGGGCAGGGCTGTGAGAGGGGCCCTGGGGTGACCAGGGTGACTCCAGCTCCTTGCAGGGAGCCAAAATTCTGTGGCACATTCCACTCAGGGCTGCTCAGGGCCACTGTCCCCAGAGAGAGATGGATTCCCAGGGGGATCCTTTGCCTTGTGCCCCTCAGAGGATGGGCAGGAGGGTGTCCCATTCCTGTGCCACTCTCAGTTGGACATGGGGCCCCTCCATCCTGAACTGGAGCATGTAAAGTGCTCCCACAGGGTCCCCTCTCTGCCACTGCTGGGAGTTCCCACGTAACCTCCAGGCTGGGACATTGTGTCTCAGGGGACAGGGGACACAGCTCCAAGCCTGTGTAAGCGAGAAGCAACTGTGCTGTGACACCTTGGATGGAGCCAGCGCTGTGTAAGCCGAGCTGAGCCTGCTCTGGGGCTCTGTGGCCACTGAGGGGACAGCAGTCACCAGGCACAGGCAGGAGGACAGAGGGGACAGGTGCCCCCGAGCACAGGCAGGACAGCAGCTGGGAATGGAGCAGCGTTTCTGCTCCTCCTCCAGGGTGAAGGGTTTGCCTGCCTGCTTTGGGCTGAGCTTCCCATTGGGAAGGCTGGTGGAACTGGAGGCCAGGGCAGGTCCCCCCAGCACTCGGAGCATTCCCATGGTGTCCTGCTCCCATGTCCTGGCGCGGGCTCCTGCCTGGCCACGTGAGTGCAGACCGGACATTCCTGTGCCTCAGCTTCTCCTGACACCCCGGGAGGATGATGAGGGTGCAGGAGGCCTGACTCAGCCGTGCCAGCCCCAGGGCTTTTCCAGGCACCGGGAGACCTCAGCACTATGACGGGCAGGGAGGGGCCAGAGCCCAGGAAGCGCTGGGAGGAACCGGGGTGCTCTCACACCTCATCAGCTCCTCTGGCTCCTGGCACACTCCGCTCTCCCTCTGCCCTGGGGTCCGCTCGGATGTGACACGGGGACTCGGCAGCACAGGCAGCCCCAGCAGACGTGGCATTCCTCCATGGTAAGATCTCTTTTCCCAAGAGATGGGGGAGCTGCCATTCCTGGCTCTGGCTCCTGCTCCCATCCCTCCATCAGCTCCCCCACATCCCCAGGGCACATGGTGCCCTCTGGAAATATGTTCTGCTGCCAGAGAGCACCTGCTGCCCTCCTGCTTCCAAACTGGAGGCTCTCCTGGTGCTGCCAGTGTCAGTGATGGCACAGCACAGTGGGAGATAGTGAGCAATGGTGGGTGATCAGGAGCAGTGGAGGAAGGCACAGGGTGCTGTCAGAGGCCACGGGCACTGCTGGCAGTGGGTGATGGCATGAGGGTATTCCAGCACTGAGGCACCTGTTCCAAGCCCACATCATCTCTGCTGGTGAGGGAGGCAAGGATCAGGGACAGCCCAGACAGGGTCCTGTGCCAGGCTGCTCCATGCCCCAGCAGGGCAGGCTGCCAGGCACGAGCCCATGGAGCTGAGGGGCTCTGTCAAGCTCATTCTGGCACTGGTAGAGAGTGCCAGTCTCTTGGCTGGGGTCCCACATCCCTCCAAGCAGAACTCCCTCACTGTCCATGTCAAATCCTGACTGGCAGAACCACTCCTGGGCCCTCACTCCTGGTGAGGGCAGCCCCAGCCTGGCTGGGAGGAGCTGGGTGTTTCGTGGAGTCCTTACCTGGGAGCAGGTTATTCACCCTTCAGCCTCTGTTCCCAAACAGGTCTGTGTGCTCCACCTTGCTCCTGCTTGTAAATATTTCCCTCTCCACTGTGGGATGTGGTTGTTCCTGGGCAATAACAACAGCACCCAGGATGCAGCTGGGTTGGGTGGCTGGAAAGCCAGGCTGGCTGCCAGGAGCCCACGGGTGCTCCTCACCCCCGTCTCCTAAAAGCAGTCCCAGGGCATTTCCACACTGGGGTCAGACTCCAGGACTCTGAGCAGGAGCCTGGGTCCCCCTGGAGTCAGGCAGGGATCCAGCTGCCGGGATTCAGTGCCCATCCTGAATCCTGGGTGCACCCTGGGTGCTGCCGGGGCTGTGCAAGGGACAGGCCAGGCACAGGCTCTGTCACCTCCTGGCTTGGAGCGGGGCCAGAGCCCGCCCCAGCTGGGCTGGGAAAAACCTGTGAATCAGGGTCATCTCCCGGGTGACTGGAGACTCTCGGAGCCACACGAGCCACTGTCCTGCCAGGGAAGGGACACCAGGCACCGGGGCAGCCGAGTGCCAGAGCCACCAGGACAGAGGAGCTCGGCTTGGGTCCTGCCATCCCCGGTGCCACCCACCAGCCCCAGGACAGGTAGGGAACCAGCTGACAGCCTGACAGAGAGGGTGCTGAGGGCAAACTTTCCTCCAGGTCCAGACAGCCCTGAATAACCAGGGGAAGGGGCTGGGCTGGCTCAGTCCATCCCACCTGCCTCTCTCAGGCAGAGCTGGGCCTATCTGTGACCAGGCAACTGCCTCCCATCTGGAGGAGACACTGGGGACATCTCTCCAACCTCAACAGAGGGACAGCCACGGGACAGTGTGGCAGAGATGCCAGGGCTGGAGCAGGCATGACTGCTGCAGTCCCTTGGCTTTGGAGACTGTGTGTTCTGAGGCACTGGGTGCCTCTGGCTGTGCCCTGAGGCTTCCTTCTGTGTTATGAGGTGCCTGAGGGCACATGGGTGGCAGTGCCAGCTGAGTCCTGCTGTCACAGGCTTCTTCAGGAGCGCTGACAGGTGGCAGAAGCCATGAACACTGTACCCCACAGCACCCTTTACCACCTGGGTTCCCTCTGTCACCCTCATGCCTCTCCCATCCTGCCCCAGGACAGTGGGGTTTCTGGGTGGGTGCTGGTGGTGGGCACCCAGTTGTGCTGACCACGGTGTGTGGAAGCTCAGCCCTGGGCTCTTCTCTTGCAGTCGATGCCTCCAGGAGAGCCCGCTGAGCCCCAGCCTGCAGCATGTCCCAGCTCTCCTCCACACTGAAGCGCTACGTGGACTCCTCCCGCTACGCCGAGACCACCTACCCCAAAGTGCCCAGCGGGTACAGCTCCTACTCCTCCTATGGATCCACCTTGTCCTACGCAGACAGTGACAAAATCGGCTTCAAAGCCAGCTACCTGGGCTCGCCCCGCTACCACCCCGCGGGGCTGTCGCCGACCAGCGGCTACGACAGCGGCCGCCTGTCGCTGTATCCCGACCCCGCCATCCGCCTGAGCCCCTCGTACCTCCGCGCCCAACCGCGCCCGCCCGGCGGGGGGCTCAGCGGAGGGGCCTGCTACACCTTCGCAGGGACCCCCACCAGCCCCACGGGCTACCTGCCCTCCGCAGCGCCGCTCAGCCGCCACAAATCCGTCAGCCACTCGGACCTGGCGCGGGAGTTTGCGGGGCTGCACACCTCGGACAGCGCCTACGGTGCCCGCGGCCGGCAGGAGCCCGGCGCCCTGCAGGGGCTCTACCAGGCTGCCACTCGCTCTGACTATGTCCGTGGGTACCTGGAGAGCTACGGGAGAAGAAGCAACCACGGCAGCCTCTCTGCCGTGGACCTCAGCCCCTCTGAGCCCACCCTGGGCTCTGCCCTGCCACCCTCGGGCACACGCTGTGCCACCCAGCCCTATGAAAGGAATGATGACCCCTGTGATGTGCCCGCCCAGGACCCCACGGTAAGTGGTGCTGGCTGGGGGTGGGGACAGAGCTGTGCTGTGGGGTGGGGCCGTGGTCCGTGGTTGTGCCAGGCTCTGGTGCTTTCCCTGGGAATCTCAGCGTGCTGCTCCGTGCCTCAGTTTCTGTGTCTGTCCCTCCGAGATGCCCTTGCTGGCGCAGCAGCCCCAGGCTGGAGCTGCTGAGGTGGCCGTGTCCTCTGAGAGGCTGTGCTTGCTGTCTGCAAGCTGGGAGCAAACCTCACCCTGTGGCTGAGGGTGCCCATGTCCTGGCAGGATTGTGCCCACTGCACCTTTCTCTGTGTGTGCATGACCAGTGGGTGATGGCCGGGCCCAGTGCAGGGCCAAGGAGGGGCTTCCTGCTGCCTCATCCCAGTTGGGGAAGGTGACAGGACCAGGCTGTGCACTTGCCCTGCTGGGATGGCTGGTTTGGGTGGTGCTGGCTCTGACTCGGTGCCCAGCTGCCAGCCAGGTTTCTCACTGGTGCCCAGTGATGCCAGTTTCCTGGCACGATCTGTTTCTGCCATCTCAGGGCCCTGTGCCCCAGCCCCTGTGGCAGCAGCAGGTTCCCCGTGGCAATGCTGCTCTGGGCACAGGATGTCACACAGGGTGACAGGCACTCTGTGCCCCAGGTACCCAGTGCTGTTTGTCCCTAGAGCCCCAGCCCGGGCCGGGAGCAGGAGTCACACACACAGCCCAGCTCGGGTGTGCAGGGGAGCAGCCTGGTAATTTTCCACTCAGGTTTCCTTCCAAGATCTGCTCAGGCTCTGCTTGCGTTGTCTCCCACTTTCTTTCCATCCACCTGTGGTGGAGGCTGATCTGCCCCAGCCCAGGGTCTGACCTGCCCTTTACTTCCCACCATCATCCACCAAACTGCAAGGAAAATTGCTGGGAGATTCTTTTCTGCTTCTCTGGGAGCAGGACAGGAATCTCTTTCCCTTTGCAGTCAGTGCCCCCACATCCCTTCCTGTGCCACTGCCACCACAGAACCACCTGCACCTGCAGTGCCAGCAGCACCTTCCCTGGTGAGGGACTCCCTGTGCCCACCTCCCTCATCTCTGGCCCCCAGCCCTGGGTGAGGAAGCAGATTGGGCAGCTGTGAGAGTGGAGGATCAGTGCTGTGGAAAGGGAATTCCTGCCTCCCACTCCCACACCAGGCCCTGGCAGAGAGCACCAAGGGAGGATCCAGTGGCTGCTGCCAGCCACGGGCACCCTGGAAAGCCCACTGCTAGGGAAGGGTCCCCAGCCCAGGTGCCCACACACCACTGTGATGTGGGTGCCATCCTGCTGCCATGGGATGCCCATGGGGCAGCAGGGACTGTGTTACTCCCAAACTTTAGCCCTTCCTTTGGTCTGCATATGAACACAGCCTGGGCTGGCCAGTGGCAGAGGTGGCACTGGGACAGCCAGCCATGCCAGGTCAGGCTGGGTCAGCCACACTGGCTTAGGTTTCCTTGGTGCTTTGATGGGCACACCTGCTATTTTCCACTGCTCTGCCTTTTTTCCCTCCCTTTCCCAAGCAAAAGTGCTGATCATAAACCAGAATTGGGTGCCTGCGGTCATGCCAGGAGCCGGAAACAGGCACATGTTCAGCCCCGGTGCTGCCATCCGTTCTGCCCCATTACCCACCCCGAGGGCAGTGCCAGCAGCACCCACTCCTGACAGAGCCAGGGCACAGCAGGGCTGGCTCAGTGCCTCATGCCAGCCACCTCCTGTATCTACAAACCACCGTGCAGAGGGGTTTGCAGCCAGCAGGTGAGGGTGCCTGCCCTTGTCCCTGCCCACGCCATCTCTTCATGCCTCAGTTTACCACCCCACAGGGCAAAGGTAGGGCAGCTGCAGAGCTGCTGGGGCCATGCTGGCTCCTGGGAAGGGCAGGCTGGAGAGGGGCAGGACTGGGGCTGTGCCGCCCCATTAACCACCCTGGGTGTACACAGGGTCAGGAGGGCAGAGCCACTCGCAAACCCGCCGGCAGCTCTCTGCAGTCCCATCCTGAGCAGCTGATGGCCCTGGCCCGCAGCCAGTCCCAGCCCTGCCTGCCACTGCGGTGCCAACCGGGCCTGTGGCAACCTCTGCCCGCGGCAGAAGGTCACTGCTGCAGAAGGGACGGCTGAGGGCATGGACCTGGCTCTGGGTGGTGCCATCCCACCAGATGTCCCGTTCCCTTTCCCACTCCAGCCTCGCCCTCAGAGCCTGCGTGCCACTCTCTGGCTTGGAGGGAATTTGGTGCCTGGCCCAGGGCACCCCATGACACCAGGGCACGAGGTTCAACACGGGATGTGGCTGAACGTCACCCTCCTGCCACAGAGCCGGCTCTGCTGGCACGGTGCATCCCCATGGGGAGTGCTGGACCTGCACCCTGCACTGTGCACCGGGGCTGATCCTGCCCCTGCGATACCATCCAGCCTGCCAAGGATACTCACCCTGGCTCTGGATCTCAGGGAGCTGTGCCACAGCCCCGGGGCCAAGGCTGTGCCCTGTGGGGGCCGTGGGAGAGCTGCAGGACACCCACGCTGCAGGACAGCCACAGAGGGGTGTGTGCCCCCCGGCATGCACACCGTGTCCCCACATGTGTGGGGTGTACACACGGCCCGGTGTGTACATGTACACACACATGTGAGCACGCGCGGGCCCGGCGTTACGACAGGCAGCCTGTTGTGATGCAAAAAGCCCCGGCCCTGCAGATGAGTAACGCTGCAAGATGCCTCCTCAGATATTTTTTGCTGGTGCCAAAAATAGTCTCCCTCCCTCCCCCCCTCCTCCCCAGTCAGCCCCTCGGCTGCCTGTGCCGAGCTCCGCCGAGGACAAGGGGAGGCTGCATCTGCAGCCAGCAGGATTCACCAGCCCCTGCCTCTGGATGGGGTGTTTGGGGGGCTGGCAGGGGGGCAAAGCAGGCTCTGTTTGGTGCCTCCAGCCCTCTCGGTGAGGCTCGAGGCTCCGGCTGTGTCAGAGCAGCCCAGCCGCGCTCGCTGTCTCGGTGGCCCATGGAAATTTCCCCGAGCGGGCTGTAGGACACCTGGGCACGCACGGCAGGCTCAGGGCTCCGCCGCTCGTCCTGCTGCGGTCACAGGGGTGAAGCACAGGGAGACGCAGCACTAGGACGCAGGACACCTGGGCTCCCTGCCAGCCTCCGCATCTGCCCTTGCTGCAGGAGAAGAGCTGGAGCCCTGCCCGTGCCGTGCCTCAGTTTACCCAGGGGAGACGCCAGGTGGGGTCTTCGCTCCACGTAGGATTTGGGGGAAGTTTTTTTTCCCCAGCACAAGGCACTAAAACACCCTCTGAGCTCAGCGCCAATGCAGCCCCCCAAAATGTCACTGCCTGGGACACTGGAGCTGGCCCTGCCAGGGGAGGCACATGCCCGGGAGCCCCACAACCCGCTCTGACAGCCCCTCTGTGGGTACGGGCGCCCACGGGACTGTGCCTGTGTTACCGACCCAGTTTTGGCGAGCGACTTCCCCGGCTGGGTAGCCCCGCTCTGTGCCCTGTGCCTGCCCAGAGCACGGCGTGCCCGGGGCCGGACAGCCGGTGCCATCAGCGCCGGGAACGCGGAGCCGGGAGCATGGGGGAGCACTGCGGGGGAGAGCAGGCGCTTCTCGGGCTGCCGCTTTGCCCAAATGCCCCGGTGCCCCGCTCGGTGCTGGTGTTGGGGTGCGGGAGCGCAGGTAGGGGCGGCGGGGGCACCGCATCCCTCCCGAGCCCCCCGGAGCCGTGTCCCCCCCTGGCACAGCCGCCCCTCGCGGGCCCCCCTGTCTCCCGGCGCGCTGTACCACGCGGTGCGCGGGGGCTGGCCGTCACCGAGCCGTCACCGAGCCCGTCACCGAGCCCGTCACCGAGCCCCGGCTGCCGCGTCCCCACCCATCTGATGTCAGAGCCGCTCAGGTGCCGTCAGCCCCGCAGCCGGCACCGGCTCCGGCACCGCACGCCCAGCACGGGGGGCTCCGCGCCTGACCCCGCGCCCCCGGCTCCAGCTGGCCCCGGGCGAGGGGTGCCCACCCTGCACCCCCTGGCACCCCGCTGCCCGCGGCGGGTCCCCGCCGTGCCGCCGTGCCCGCCGGGGCCACCATGAGGGACTCGTACACGGTGACACTGCCCGAGGAGCCCCCCGCGCTCCCCGACCTTCACAAGGACCTGCGGCCCCGCGCCTCCATGCCAGGGTCCCTGCTGGTCTCCACCTTCGTCGGGCTCGTCCTCAACAAGACCAAGGTACGAGCTGCCCGCAGCCCCGGCCCCCCGGGCTCGGGGGCAGAGGAGGGGGCACCCCTTGCCCTCGTGGGGAGCGTGGGGTGCCCTGTGGCAATTCCCGTGCCCGAGGATGGGGTGCCGGGGGTGGGAGGCTGCCCTGGCTGGCAGTGGGCACGGCGTGTCCCGCTGTCCCGCAGGATGGCAGGGAGCAGGTGAAGGCACGTGTCAGGACACCTGGGCTCCTCTCCCAGCCCTGCCCTTGTGGTGACCTTGGCAGGGTCCCTCTGTCCCAGCCTGCCCACCACAAGGAAGGGTCTGCTGACCACGTTGGCCCCTTGGCGGTGTCACCGGACTGAACAGTGTCCCCGGAGCTACAGTGCCATCCCCTGCAGGGATGGCAGAGCAAGGGGCAGGGAGGGCAGGGGTTGGGCACTTATGTAAGTCTGGCAGCTCCGGCTCTCCTGCTGCCCCAACAGGCACGGGGCATGCGGACCTGGATGGGGCAGGACAGTGCGGGTCGTGTCCCTTGTCCCCATCGCCTGTCCCTTGTCCCCGTCCTGCAGTGCAGCCTCGGGGACTCCCCAGCCGCGCCGCGTGAGCCAGCCCTCCTTCAGCGCCTCTGAGCATGTCGTGTCCTAGATAAAGCCCTGTACGGGAGAGGGGGATTAGCCGGAGTTGAGTCACCCAGGGGAGGGAAATCCAGGGTGGGAAATAACACCTCAGTGGTTTGTGCCATGGTTTGGGAGTACCTGACCCCCCACCAGGGCAGCCCCAGCCCTCGCCTGGGGTTGTTCCAGGCTCTGGGAGGGCAGACCAGGTCCTGGCTGCTGGGGAATGCCAGCACTGTGGGCAGGTTTGCACCCACATTGGTGGGACAGTCCGGTCCCTCCTGGCACACAGGCAGGAGCCGCTCAACAAGGGCAACTGGACAAGCAATGTCCTGGTGGGGATGGCTGGGACACACCAAGGCAGCTCTCGGGGTTGCTGCTCACCCCTGGCACCGTGACCTTCCCTGTGATAGGTGTGGGGACATGAGCAGCAACCTCTCACAGGGTCAGACCCTTCAAGTGATGTGGGCTGTGGGGACGCAGACCCACCTCTCCTGCTGCCTGCTTGGCCCTGTCTGCTTGTGGGCCAGAGCCAGGCCAGCTCCTCCAGCCACGGTGTGGCACTGACCCATCACAGACTGCTGGCACCCCCTGCCCAACCAAACCTGCCTGGGGAGAAGCAGAGGGGATTGCCTGGCATTTTTGGACAGCCACCCGCTGGCAGTGAGGTCTGTGCTCAACCGCATCTGGACACCACAGGGCACCACAGGGCACTGCCAGGGCATGCAGGGTACATGGCCAGTCCAGCAGAGCCCTGTCTGCCCTGACAGGGTGGCCCAGTCCCCTCTGGTGCCCGTGCCCACTGCGGTGGGTGATGCCTGCGCCGTCGCTAAGGAGCACGTGTAACTGGATCTGGGTTATTTTGGGCTGCTGTCAGGGCTGGGTGCTCAGCACCTCCCACACACACACCAGCTGCTGCTATTTCAGAGCTGCTGGGCCCCCTCCCCTCCTCTCCTCCTCCTCCTCCTCCTCCTCAAGCCTGGGGTGGGCAGCTGGGGTGTTTGCCCGAGGATCCTCAAATCCTGCTCGTCTGGGGAGCACCGTCAGCAGTCTGACCCTGCACGCCCTGTGCCCCGGGCTCGCTGCTGCAGGGCTGGGCTTGCACTTCCCCAGGTGGACTTTATACGGCAAAATAACTGTGCCAAAGTCTGGCCTGTGCTTGTGCAGAGTGTTCTGGAGGGGATAAGATGGGCAGTGACAGGGCACTGTGCTACTCCTGCAGTGTGGGGCAGGCATGGGGCACTGCCATCCCCTGGTGTCCTGGGGCTCAGAGGTGGCAGTGGAGGCAGCCAGAGTGGCTGGCCTGGCCTGCAGCCCAGGGCATGGGGCAGCAGTGTCATCAGGCAGGGAGAACTTTGAGCCCTGGCATTGTTCTGGGCCAGCAGCAGCCGCCTGGCAGGGAGGATGGGGCAGGCCAGCCATGGCTTCTCACCAGGTGCTTTGCCCAAAGAGCAGTGGCGGTTCTGGCTCTGCCCATGATGTCCAAGTGGGATGGGGCCTCTGCCTGCACTCAGGGCCTGCTCCATGTGGGTGTCTGTGGCACCATGGCCTCACTGGGCTGCCACAGGCATGGCCAGCGTGGCACTGTCCCAGCGCTGTTCCCTCTCTCTGCAGAGCTCCAAGGCGGTGCAAGGGCTGACCGGGCTGCGGAACCTCGGCAATACGGTGAGTGTGTGCCCAGGCACCACGGCCCCAGCTCACACCGTGCA
>JAWWLZ010000068.1:4777208-4791054 GCA_035041345.1 Poliocrania exsul
GGGCTGACCGGGCTGCGGAACCTCGGCAATACGGTGAGTGTGTGCCCAGGCACCACGGCCCCAGCTCACACCGTGCACATCTGTGGGGCAGGGGACAGCCCTGCCCCTTTGTCTCACCCTCCAGCACCCACTGTCACTTGGCAGCTCCGTGCACCCCCTCCTGCTGGGGCTGCCTGAGGAAGAGCTTCCCCTGCTCTGCATTGCTCCATCCCCATCCTCTGCCCACCCACCCCGGGTGTCCCCCTGCCATCGCCTGCCTCCCTCTGCTTCCCGTTGCCATGGTTTTCTCTTCTGCCTCCCCCAGTGCTTCATGAACTCCATCCTGCAGTGCCTGAGCAACACCAAGGAGCTGCGGGATTACTGCCTGCAGAACCAGTACCTGCGGGACCTCAACAACAACAGCCGCATGCGCACAGCGCTCATGTCAGGTAACTGTCCTTCCCCAGGCCGTGGGGACTGCCCTGCAGCACAGCCCTGCAGCACAGCCCTGCAGCTCATCCTCGCCCCCCTGGGACACCCCAGATCCCGAGGGACCCCCACCCAGAGGTTGCTGCTCCTCCCCAGTCTTGCTGGAGCAGGTGCTGTGCCATAGGGTGCCCAGTCAGTGGGAGGATTGGGTGCAGGGACCCCTGAGAGGGGTGCTGAGCTCTGTCCTGGGGGGCACAGCAGTGCCATGCCACCCCATGCTGCTGACCTGCTGCTCTGCCCGCAGAGTTTGCAAAGCTGATCCAGCTGCTCTGGACCTCGTCCCCCAACGAAAGTGTGAGCCCCTCCGAGTTCAAGACGCAGATCCAGAGATACGCCCCGCGCTTTGTCGGCTACAAGTAAGGGGGGTGGGCACAGGGGTGGTGGGGGAGCTGAGCCCCCTCTGCCTCTGCTCACCCACCAGGCCCCGTGTCTTGCAGCCAGCAGGATGCACAGGAGTTCCTGCGGTTCCTCCTGGACGGGTTGCACAGCGAGGTGAACCGTGTGCTGGTGCGGCCCCGGGCCAGCACGGACAGCCTGGACCACCTCCCGTGAGTGCCAGCTGGGGTGGAGGCACAGCATGAGATGAGCTCACTGCCTGCAAGCCCAGCCTAGGGACAGGGACCACACAGGTCTCTCTGGGCTGGGTGGCAGGGCTGGCATCCCCCAGGCCATGCTCAGCCCCCCGTGTCTGCCCATTCCTTGCAGTGACGACGAGAAGAGCCGGCAGATGTGGAGGAGGTACCAGGAGAGGGAGGACAGCCGCATCAGTGGTGAGCAGAGCTGGGGGCAGAGGAGGGCAGGGCTGGCCTGGGAGGTGGGCTGGGAGCCAGGGGGTCTCACCTTGCTCTGTCCCATCCCACCAGACCTCTTCGTTGGGCAGCTGAAGAGTTCTCTGACCTGCAGCGAGTGCGGCTACTGTTCCACAGCCTTCGACCCCTTCTGGGACCTGTCCCTGCCCATCCCCAAGGTGAGGGATCCTCAATGACCCAGGGCCTCCTGCCCCTCATTCCCTGTCCCTGACCCCCACTGTACTCCCACAGAAAGGCTATGGGGAGGTGACGCTCATGGACTGTCTCCGGCTCTTCACCAAAGAGGACGTGCTGGATGGGGACGAGAAACCGGTACAGGGCAGGGGGGCCTTCCTGGGGGCAGAGTGGGTGCCTTTCCCCCATGCCTGTGTTACCAGGACTGTGGGCATGGTGCCTGGTGGGACTGACCTCTGCCCTCACCCTCCTTCTTGTGCTGTTTGTCTCCCACAGACGTGTTGTCGCTGCAAAGCCAGGACAAGGTGCACGAAGAAATTCAGCATCCAGAAGTTCCCCAAGATCCTGGTGCTTCGTATCCTTTCAGGCAGAGGGATGGGGATAGGGAATGTTGGGGAGGGCTGCAGGTGGGTTTTCCTGGGCTCCCCTCTGTCCCTTGGCTCCTTGACGTGACCCCCCAGACCTGAAGCGCTTCTCAGAGGCCAGGATACGAAGCAGCAAACTCACCACCTTCGTCAACTTCCAGCTGAAGGACCTGGACCTCCGGGAATTCGCCTCACAGAGCTGCAGTGAGTCCCATTCCCTGCGTGTCTCCAGTCCAGCCCTGAGCCCCTGGTGACTCCCAAGTTCTTTGTGCTTCCCAGGGTGTCACAGCTGTGATGGGGGGCAGAGGCAGGAGGGGTGGGACCCACAGAGTGAGGGGCTCCAGCTCTGTGCTGGCATGCTAGGTGGGCAGCAGGGCTGAGCAGCACCTTTGCCCCCACAGACCACGCCGTTTACAACCTCTACGCCGTCTCCAACCACTCGGGCACCACCATGGGGGGGCACTACACAGCCTACTGCAAGAGCCCCGTGTCCAGCGAGTGGCACAGCTTCAACGACTCCCGGTGAGGCTGCTGTGGGGCACAGTGGGGCAGGGGGAGCAGGGCCCCCTGCTCAGGGAATTCTGCTGCCTCGTGCCCCTTTCTCACAGCTCCCCTCCCGTCTCTGCAGCGTCACCCCGATGTCATCCAGCCACGTGCGCAGCAGCGATGCCTACCTGCTCTTCTACGAGCTGGCTAGCCCGTCCTCCCGCATGTAGCCAGCCCTGCTGCCTCCCTGGGGACCCCAGTGCCACCCCTCAGAGCCCTTTGGACCCCCAGGTGCAAGAGGGAGGTGAAGAGGAGAGACCCCGTGGTGGCTGCAGAGGGAGGCTGGGAGCAGCCAGAAGCAGAGCCTGGGCAAGGACAGCCCAGCTCCGGATTGGGAAGAGGCAGCTCATGGCAGGACAGAGCTCAGGCAGCTCAGGCACCTTCTGGTTGCTGGCACTTGTTTTTTACCTTGGGGGTTTAGTTTCTTTTTTATTTCTTTTTTTTCTTTTTTTTTTCTTTTTTTTTTTTTGGTGTGTAATAAAAATCCAGATCAAGGGACTCTACAGGAATGGGGCCACCTGTCCCATTGACTCAACCAGGACCTCTGCTCCTCTGGGGCAGCACCCAGAGCTGGGGACCCAGGAGAGCCTCACACATCCCTCCTGGCCTCTTGGCACTCCTGTATCTGCTTGGCTATCCCAGAGGACTGGTGAACTGCTCCTGACCTCCTCCTGGCACTTCCAAACCTCCTGGCAAAGGACTTGCAGCCCTCCAGTTGCCTCTGTCCTGCCTCAGGCAGCACATCCCCAGCAGCTGCCCCACACACACTCCTCAAAGCAGCCTGAGCTCAGGCCCAGACTCACGGACAGGAGGGAGGAAAACATTTTGTGGAATTTCTATGTATTTATAGTGGACTTTGCTTCACCTGGAGCACCCCCTGCTTCCTGCCCCTCCAGGGCCTGTGTCGGGGGCTGCTCCGGGAGGTTTTTACCTGCCTCCTCATATACGGTGCCTTAAACCATTCAGGGGAGCGAGGGGGCCGCTGGGGCTGCACAGGAACATCCGTCCTGTGGGGGAGAGGGAGGGGAGGGCAGTGGCTTTCCGGGACCATCTGCAATCGGGGCTTTTTCCTCCCTGCCATCAAGGAGCCCCCCTGGGTGCCCGGCGACCCGCCCTGCTGCTCTGCCCTCCAGCTACAGCAAATGCCAGTGGCCTTTTTAGCCTTTTCTCTAATTTATTCTCCTCCCTGCCCTGCCTTTGCCTGAGGTGCAGTGGGAGGAGGGACCGGCCAGACTTAGCACCTGGCTGGCTTTGCACTCGCTGCCCCGCGGGCACAGGCTGAGCACTGGCACGAGCACCCTGCCCAGCCTGGGGCATCCCAGCAGGGCTCAGGGAGGGCAGGTCAGGCTGGAGGGGCTGCCCGGGGCAGGTACTGGACTGAGGCAGCGCTGCTGCTTGGCAGGTGGCTTGTTTACTGTGTAAGCAAGGTGGGTGGGAAGTGTCTCATACAAGGGAGACTCCTGCAGGAATAAATTTGAGCTTGAAAAGAGTCCTGTATGCCTGTGGTTTCCTCGGCGGGGGGGGACTGTGCTCAGGCACTGGGTGGGAAACTGCCAGCAGTGCTGGAACAGCCTCCCTGTGCATGGCCTTGGAGGCCCAGCAGCCCCCGTGGACCAGGAGCATCCCTGCCCAATGGAAATGTGGGTGCAGGTCCCTCTCCTCCAGCTGCCTGCAGCCTCTGGGGGCAGAAGGAGCCTTCCAGCCCTGCAGTGCTCACCCTCTTCCCCCCAAACCCCTGAACAATGGCCCCTTTCTCCCCTGCTTAGAGACAAGACGGGCACCGAGGCATTAAGGGGCAGCGGGAATGCAGGTGGTTGGGCTCTGGCACCCACTGAGGGAAGGAGAGACACGGCCTGAGGTCCCCAACACAACCCCCCAGTGCTGCCCTGAGCAGTGGGGAGTCCAGAGGCAGCAGCCAAACCAAGGGTGCCTGTGCACCCAAAGGCAGGGTCCCTGTCGGGGCGGGCTCCCAGCCGGGCGGGTGCAAACACACACTCATTCCCCTTTAAGACGCTGGTTCTCCGTGCCAGAGCCTGACCTCGGCATCCTCAGCTGAGCTGGATTAACAGGGCGAGGGGGGAAGGGGCCTGCAGAGGGGACTGGGGCTGCTGCCTCTCGGGGCTCCCTGCACTCCTGGCACGGTGGGAATGGCCCTCACGGCTCCACCGCTGGGGTGGGACGTGTAGGCACAGCTGGCACTGCCACCACCTGTGCCTGGTCCCCACACTGCCCTGGGGCCGATGGGGGCAGCTGGGGAGGAGTGGGCAGTGGGGCTGGGAGCTGTGCTGGGGGGCAGAGCACACTGGGCAGGCTTTTAGCCAGGCTGCCCTGGGGACCTGCTGCCATGAGAGACTTCACCGAAATCACGCTCTGCCCTGAGACCCTGGACCACAGCAAGGTAGGGCTGGGGCTGGGGGTGCTGCTGGAGGTCCCCACGTACCCACCCCTGGGTCCCCGTGGTGCCACCTGCACCTGCTGTCCCACAGACAGAGTTCTGCAACCCCGTCTTCGAGGGCGAGGAGCCCCGGCCAGCCCCGAGCAGGGACCACGTGCCGGACAAGGACGGGACCAGCCCTGCATCAGCCCGGGATGGCCTCGGTATCAGCCTTGGGTTTGTACACACACCCCGAGGGGTCCACGGGAGCAGCCGTGGGGCTGGGAGTGGTGGGGTGGGCTCTGGGGTGGGCAAGAGGGGGGGACATGCCCAGCCGGGGCTCAGCCAGCCATGCAGGGAGGTGGGGGCATCCTTAGCAGCCCCCGGGCTCTGCCCGCTGTCCTCGCCCTCCCCACAGGTCAGCAGCTCTGGGGACAGGTAGCCTGGAGGTACCGTGCAGACTGCAAGTTCACCTGGCTGTGCGTGGCTCTGATGAGCACCATCCTGCTCTTCCTCATCGCCCTCCTGCTGGGCATCATCATCCACCGTGAGTGGCACAGCACGGAGGGCTGGGGGGACACACAACTGGCACAGAGGGGGAGAGGGACACCGAGAGGACATCCCAGGGTCTGCCCACTGCGGGGAGAGAGTGACCCCATGCACAGGAGCGAGAGGGGTCTCCACTTCCCTGGGATGTGGCAGGATTGCCAGCCCCCGGGAGATGTGTGGGGTCCCCTGGGAGCTGCACACCCGTGGGCAGGGTGGGAGCACAGGACACGGGGCTGGGTGGGCTTCCCAAGCCCCTTCCCTGCACTGCAGCCACCTCTCCCTGCTGGGGCTGAGCAGTCCCTGTTCTTCCCTGGGCACAGAGCTGACAGCCCCGCACCCATCCGGCGCCACAGCCACAGCCCTGCCCGCCCGTGGCACTGCCACCATCACCACAGCACCCACCCGAAGGGACCCCCCGGCCCTCAGAACAGCTGCCACCCCAACCCAGAGCTGGCTGCCCCCAGCCCTGACAGCAGCACCGGGTAAGTGCCCCCGTGTGGGGCAGCAGCGTTTTGGGACGGGTGTGCCCTGCACCAGCTCATGCCCACGCTGTTGCCCCGTGCAGCCTGTGGAGGGACCCTGAGGGGCCCCGAGGGCTCCTTCAGCTCCCCCAACTACCCTGGCCCCTACCCACCCAACACCCTCTGCATCTGGCACATCGAGGTGGGCCCTGGGCTCGCCATCCAGCTGAAGATGGAGACGTTCAGCGTGGAGGGCACAGCCTCGTGTCTTTTTGACCGTGTGGAGCTTTATGAGGAGCAGGGGGAGGGTCGTGCCCCGGCTCGGGGGGGCCCGACCAGGTAGGACTCCCCCCACCTGTGGGCAGTGTGGCGGTGCAGTGGGGAGGGGGCAGCGAGGGCATGCCCCCCTTGCTGTGCCCACAGGTTTTGTGGCAACGTGCCCCCCCCGACCTTCAACTCCAACTCCAACCGTCTGCGTGTCACCTTCGTGTCCGACAGCAGCGTGGGCGCCCTGGGCTTCAGCGCCCGCTACCGCGCCGTGGCACCCGGGGAGAGTGAGTACCCCCCATGCCGGGCACTGCCAGGGCTGCTCACGGTGGGAAGAGCCATCGAGGGTCCCCCCAGGAGGGGACGGTGCCCAGTGGGATGCCCCCACCAGCCTGGGTGTCTCTGCCTGCATGCAGAGAGCTGCGCCTGGGACGAGCACCTGTGTGACCAGGGGCTCTGCCTCCAGCTGGGCTTCGTCTGTGATGGATTCCAGGACTGCACGGACAAGAGTGATGAGGACAACTGCAGCCTGAAGCACAAAGGTGGGTGGGACAGACCCCTGCCAGAGGGCACGGTGATGGGTGGGGAGGCAGGGGCAGGGGTAAAGCTGCATGTGTGTGCCCCTCCAGAGTGTGGAGGAGCTCTGACCGCCTTGGAGGGGCACCTCTCCACCCCGAACCATCCCCAGCCGTACCCACACCAGCAGGTGAGAGAAGGGATGCCAGTGGGGTGGAGGTGGGAGCAGGGTGAGATGGGCAGGGAGGAAAAGCTGGGGGTGCCCCTGCCCATCTTCACGGGTGCCACCGGCTGCCCCCTGCCCTGCAGCTGTGCCTCTGGCAGATCTCAGTGCCCCTGGGCCACGTCATCGACCTGCACTTCCACAACTTCAGCCTGGAGTCACACGAGGACTGCAGCTTCGACTTCGTGGAGGTGCACGACAGTGCGGGCACGGGGGCTGCCAGCCTCATGGGCAGGTACTGGCACCATCCTGGCACCTCTGGCCTCACTGCACCAGCCTGAGGGCACTGGGCTGCCGTGGCTCAGCTGGGGAAACTGGACCACCAAAGGAGGAGCCACCAAAGGGCAGGGTTTGGGGAGGTGCTGGTCAGCCCACCCTGACTCCATCCCTCGCCCCATGACCTCGGCAGGTTCTGTGGCCACCAGCTGCCACCCTCCCTGACCTCCTCACGACATGTCATGACCATCCTCTTCGTGGCAGACGAGGGAGTAGCAGACAACGGGTTCTTTGCCACCTACCAAGCCCGCAACGCCACAGAGAGTAGGTAGCCCAGCAGGGGCACAGAATACCCAGGGGTATTCTGACTGCCAGCCATGCCCCAGCCCATGCCCTGCCACGCTGGCCCCTCTCACCTTCCAGAGACCTGCAGCCCTGCTGAGTTCTCCTGCGGGAACGGCGAGTGCCGGGCGCTGGAGTCTGTGTGTGACGGCTGGCACGACTGCCCCGACGGCACCGACGAGCTCAACTGCACCGGGGTGTCCTACCCAGCCTTTGGTGAGTGCCACCCCTGGCTGCTCCACTCATCACTCAGCCCCTCCTGAGCCCACCTGGCCCGGGGGACACCCTGGCAGCTGCCCCATGGCACGTCTGGTGGGCAGCACCGCCACTGCAAGGACTGATCCCCTCCTCGCCTGGTGGCAGGGTCTGTCTGTGAACCCGTGGAAGTGGAGATGTGCCTGGGGCTGGGCTACAACGCCACCTCCTTCCCCAACATCTGGCTGGCCATCCCGGACCAGGAGGGAGCCGCCGAGGTGCTGCAGGACTACCAAGTGAGCCGCCCGCGTGGGTTCTGCCCTGCCTGCAGCATTCCCGGCTGCCCATTCCCGGCTGCCCGTTCCCGGCTGCCCATTCCCGGCTGCCCATTCCCGGCTGCCCATTCCCGGCTGCCCATTCCCGGCTCACCGCTGCCCTCCCGCAGACGCTGATGGAGCTGCCGTGCTTCCAGCACCTCCGCCTGCTCATCTGCAGCCTCTTCGTGCCCAAGTGCACCCCGGACGGGGGGGTCCTGCAGCCCTGCAGAGCCGTGTGCCAGGTGGCTGAGCTGCGCTGCCAACACTCCCTCGGGCTTCTCGGCATCCTCTGGCCCATCAACTGCAACATCCTGCCCGACTCCAACGACCCCGTGGAGTGCTTCCAGCCCTGACCCGGCAAGAGAAGAGGAGTAGGGGACGAAGCCACCCTGCCCCACCCCAAATATCCCTCCTGTCCTCCTTCTGCTGTGAATACCCATCTGCTGGGGTTGCCTTCACCTGTAGCCCCCTTGCCTGGCTCCTCACCTGCCCTGGGTCAGCCCCTCTGCCCAGGGCTTGGCTCAGTGCCTGGAAGCCCCAGGCTTGCCCACAGCTCCAAATCCCCAGAGAGCAGGGGACACATCCCACAGGGAAAGGCTTGGGCTGGAGGGGCTGTGTTGGGAGGACCAGGGAGAGGGTTAATGCTCCCCTAATGCAGCAAGGCCGGGCAGAGGTGAGCCGGGTGCAGGCAGAAGAGCCCAGGGCTGCCAGTGTCCAACAGCCCCAAAGCCAGCAGAATAAACAGCATGAGCAGCTGACAAACCCACTGGAGCAGGTGGCTCATTTGGGGAGGGTCTCTGCGTGTGGGTCCTGTCAGAAACTTGGGGAAACTGAGGCATGGGCCAAGGGAGGGAAGCCAGGGGTGGGGTGGGGGGATCTGAGCAGGGATGGAGTGGCACAGACTGCTTGTCTGCAGGGCAGACTGGGCAGCTGTGCCCTCTCTGGGCTGGGGGCTGGCAGGGAGATAGATGGGTATTGAAGGGGGGCATTTTGGTGGCCCCATGGTGCAAGGAAAGGATCCTGTCTGAGCAAGAGCTGTGGCCTTGCTGGCTGAGCTGGCTGTGCTGGCTGGAGGTCACCCTGATGGCCACAGGCCTGGCAACACCCCATGGCCACAAACCAGCTCCCAGCTGGCCAAAACCAACATCCCCTTCACACCTTGGGAGAGAGGAGCAGGTCAGCTCCCTGCCAGCTCCCAGCCTGGCTCGGGGGACTGGGGTCAGGGAGGCTCAGCCTGTGTCATGTGAAAAGGAGGGGCAGAAATGCAAAGATTTCTTGTCTCACCTGTATTAATATAAAGTTATTAGCTATTTGTCCTTGGAACAATCAAAGCCTTATGAACCCAACACTGCCTGTTTAACACTGGACAGGACACAGGCTGGAAAGATTTTTGACCTTCCCATGAGGACCACACTTTAGCCAGGGAGAACTTATTAACTATAAGCATCTCCAGCAAATCAAAGCCTTGTGAAGCCAGCACTGCCTGCCCAGCACTGGGCAGCACTCAGGCTGGAAGAATTTTCAACACTCTGCTGTGAAGACCACATTTAATAGCAAGAAAGAGTTTATCAGTGCTATCACCCCCCAGCCACAATGCCACCACACTGCTGTGGGCACTGGCATGGTGAGGAGAGAGCCAACAGTGCCAATGTGCTTCCTGCTGCCCTCACCCTCCCTGAGCGTGTGGGCAAGTCCCCAGCCTGGCTGGGGTCATGGCAGCAGGACCCACTGGGGTCAGCACCTCTCTGCCCTTGAACCCAGCACAGCACCACCATTCCCACACAGCACAGGGGGCTTGAGCCCTCCCACTCCTGCATTCCCTGCATGTGCCAGCTGTGCCCGCTGCTGTTGGGCACGGGGACTCCCCCAGCCACGGGACTGCCCCTCTGCCCAGTGTGTGGCCGTGTCCCCTGGATGCACTCGGAGCTGGAACAAGTTAAAGGCAAGCTGGGAGTGCCTTCGGAAGCTTCTCCACGTGCTCCAAGGTCCCTGAGGGCCAGCCCTGCCTCCTGGCATGGCCACAGCACTGCCCTGCCTGTGCTTTCACCTGCCCTGCATGCTCAGCCACCCCTGGATGGCTCCTGCAGCTCCCCATGGATGATCCTGGGGCTGGCACTGCCCGGCTGTGTGTGCCCTGCCATCTGCCCTTGCCTCAGCTCTGCTGCCAACAACATCCCCCAGGCTGCCAGTCAGGAGACCCCCACACACTCAGGGCTCCCTCTTAGTCCCTTAGCTGGATTTCCTTCTTTCAGCCTTTCCCTCTGCTGCCTGTTCTCCCTCCTCTTTGTCCTGCTGCCCTTGTGCCCAGCTGTGCCCAGTGGGGACAGTCTGCAGCCCTTGTGCCCAGATGTGCCCAGTGGGGACAGTCTGCAGCCCTTGTGCCCAGTGGGGACAGTTTGCAGCCTGTGCCTCCTCTCCCTTGTCCAGGCTGTTCTCCTCGCCCTCCCTTCCCCCTGCTTACAACACTTCTGACACCACAGGATTATTTTTCTTTTTCCCCTTGTCTTGTAGCTTTTGGCTCCCAAGGCCCTTGATTTCCTTTGGAGTTTGGGAGGAGAGACGCGAGGAGGAGGGGGGGGTGGAGAGGCTGCCTCTCCTCGGGCCTTCGTCAGAGCGAAGTGGCCGGGAAGATCCGCAGCTTTTCCAGCCGGGAGAGCAGGAGACAGCGGGGCAGGAGCTGCGGGGCCGCAGTGAGTGGGGATACCCAGCCGGGGGGAGTTGGCACTCCCGGAGATCCCGGCTCCGGCGCCTGGGCGGAGAAGAGACACTTTTCTCCTCCTTTTCCTCTTTGTTGCAGTCGTGGAGGGGGAAGAGAGCGGCTTTCCTGGGTCCAGGCCACGGGGAGGGGGCAGCGCGGGGACTCCCTTCTCCTTGCGCCCATGTGGGAAGGGGCAGCGGGTGGTGGCAGCTCCCGGGTGGTCCGGCCCGGCTGGGGATGCTGCAGCCCCCGGGGAGCGGGCAGGGCGTGGAGCGGAGCCCCGGGATGCTGCCAAGGGCCGGGCCACGGCACAGCCCCGCGCTGCCCGAGCTGCCGCCCCACCGCGCACCCCAGAGGCGGCAACCCCACCCCACGCACCCGCTGACACCCCGAAATCCCCTGCCCGCACCCCCCGAGCCGGGCACGCTGCGGACGGGGCAGTGCCCACCTCAAACAACCCCCCGGGACATGCACAGAGCCGCTGCCAGCCCCCCCTGCCACAGCCCCCTCCCCGATTCCCTGTGCCCAGTGCCCCGTGAGCCACCCCATGGGCTGCAGGGTGGTGGGGTGGCACTCGGGTGCCCGGGATGCTGCAGCAGGTGCAGCTGTGAGGAGCTGCCAAAAGGCAAAGGGAAAGAAGAGGGGAGTGTGCCCTGCTGACCCCCCACACTCACTCCCTGCCCAGCACTGCCAGCCCATCGCCCAGCACTCTCTGCTGCAGTTCCCAGGGCCATGACCCTTCTCTGCCCCTTCCAGCCCCTCCACGGCAGACGAGATGAAGCAGCTCTTCCTCCTCTTCCTGCTCGGGCTCATCACCAGCTCCTTGCAGATCGAAGACAACAAGATCCCTGGGCTGTGCTCGGGGCAGCCAGGAATCCCGGGGACCCCGGGCCTGCACGGGGGCCAGGGCTTGCCAGGCAGAGATGGACGAGATGGCCGGGATGGGGCCATGGGGATGCCAGGGGAGAAGGGCGAGATGGGCCCTCCTGGTAAGAAAAGAGACACCCCTGCTTGGGAGGGGGATCTGCTCTGCTCTGCTCTGCCCTGCCCTGCTCTGCCCTGGCTGTGGGGAATGCCCTCATGCCAGGGAGTGAGTCCCAGATGCTGACACAGCCCCACATTGCCAAACTGAGAGTGAATCCTGCAAAAGTGCCCCTTCCATGCCACTGGTCCTGCCTGTGGTGACCCTGTGCTCCTGAAAGAGGCAGCAGCTCCCTGTCACTGGCAAAGCTGCATTTGTCCTCATGCCCAGTGTCACCCTTCTCTTCCAGCCCTGCTTTAGGAGAGCCCATCAGGAATAGGGCTGCATCATCCCTTTCCTGGCTCCCAGGATGGGGTTTCTCCCCACCTATGGGGTTTTCTCCAACAAACTGCTGATGCTGTGCCAACTTATCTCATGCAGCCAGCCCTCCCCACTTGTGCCGCTTCCCCAGGCAGTGCCCTGGGTGTGGTGGGCACTCACTGCCCACATCCCTGGCGGGGCTGGGGTTGGGCAGGGCTGCTGGGGGGTGATGGGTAGCTGTGTTGGTGGCAGTGAATTAGAGATAACCCTGCCCCCTCCTGCCTGCCCAGGACCGCCCGGTCCCCGTGGGGAGATGGGCAGCCCCGGCGTGGATGGGATGCACGGCGAGAAGGGGGCGCAGGGCGAGTGTGCTGTGGCTCCGCGCTCCGCCTTCAGCGCCAAGCGCTCCGAGTCGCGCAGCCCGCCCCTGCCCGACCAGCCCATCCTCTTCGACGTGGTGCTCATCAACGAGCAGGGCCACTACGACCCCACCACGGGCAGGTTCACCTGCGAGGTGCCCGGCCTCTACTACTTCGCCGTCCACGCCACCGTGTACCGCACCAGCCTGCAGTTCGACATCATGAAGAACGGCCAGTCCATCGCCTCCTTCTTCCAGTACTACGGGAACTGGCCCAAGCCCACCTCGCTCTCGGGGGGCACGCTGGTCCGCCTGGAGCCCGAGGACGAGGTGTGGGTGCAGGTGGGCGTGGGGGACTACATCGGCTTCTACGCCAGCGTCAAGACGGACAGCACCTTCACCGGCTTCCTCGTCTACTCCTACTGGCAAAACTCCGCCGTCTTCGCCTGAGCCCGCCCAAGGCTGCGGGTGTGCCCCTTCCCACCAGGGCACGGGGAGCCCTGCCCTGCTCAGGGCAGGAATACAGCCCCTCTGCCACCCTGGCGGTGGCGGGGGCACCCCTTGAGTTCACTATTATTTCGGGCACCTGGCTCTGGGGAGCCCCCACGCCCAGGTTGTTGTATGCTACCCACCACGGTGCCTGCTGCTCCCCAGGGCACGGCCAGGCGGGCTGGGGGGCCCCTGCCATACCCTCAATAAAGGGCTGCTCAGCCACACGTGTGTCCTCCTCGGGGGAGCCCCGAGGGCGGGAGGGGGCCGAGCCGCCCTGCGCGGGGGTCCCGGGGCTGGGGACGGAGGGACGGGGACACGATGGCGCGGTGTCCCCGCAAGGCCAGGGGGAGCCACTAGATGGTGGCATCGGCGTCCTTAAGCCGCGGCCGCGGCGCTGCAACCGCTCCTGGCACCTCCCCAAGGCTCAGAATGGGGGGTGCGGGCTGGGGACACCCCCGATGTCCCCCTGAGGACAAACCCCCGCCGGGCGGGAGGGTCCCGGTGCCGCAGGGCCACGCCGGGGGCAGCGGGTTGCCTGGGGCGAGCGGGGACCCCGATCCGGCGGGGTGGGTACCCCTCGCTCCCAGACGGGGCTTGCGGAGCCCCCCGTGCCCGCCCCCCGCCCAAGTGGGAACACAGTGACCCGCCGCTGGGAAAGGTCCCTATTTTTAGCAGGAGAATGAGGAGCTTCCTCATTCCTGACCGAAATAGGTCCCTGGGGGGACCAGCCGGGGAGGGGGCTCTTGGCCAGCGGCTGAAGCTCTTAATGGGCTGGGGACAGTGTCCTGTCCGGCCACGGGGTGCCAGCTGGGACTGGCTCTTCTGGCCGTACCAGTGGGACCTTGCAGTGCTCAGCAGCCCAGGACCCCCTTACACATCTGGCCTGCCCTGCCCTGGAGCCCCTGCTGGCCCCACTCACGCTGGAGGGACCCCTTGCACAGCTGCTGTGCCCATCGGAGGGAGCAAACCCTGTGTCTCCGCTCTCCTTCCCTGGCTGGGAGCTGGGGCAGGCTGGCAGCAGCCGTGGGACCTCCGTGTGCCCCTGTACAGGGACAATGACACCCCCAACGGGAACCCCAAACTCTGGGGTCCATGGGCACATCATGGCTGAGTGGGATGGGGGTAGGCTCAGCCCAGCAGTGCCAAGGGCCACCCCAATCCGTGGGGACCTGTGGAGGTGCTGGGAGCAGGGGG
>JAWWLZ010000068.1:4799693-4812339 GCA_035041345.1 Poliocrania exsul
GGGCTGTGTGTGGGTCCTGCTGCCCTGCCCTGCCTGCAGAGCCGGGGCTGTGTGTGGGTCCTGCTGCCCTGCCCAGGTCGGGAAACAGCAGCCAGAGGATGCCTGGGCACGGAGACAGGCCCTGCAGCCCCGTGCTCGCAGCCCAGCCTCGAACAATGGCTCATTTCGGTGCATCCGCTCCGGAAAATCCCCCATCCCCACTGGGGCTCAGCTCCAGGATGGCGTGGCTTGCTCTTCCTCTGGCCTTCCCTTGGCCTTCGAGGTGCAGGTGATGGTATCCCCCAAGGCACGTATCGTATCCCTGCTGGCAGGGAACAGCTGCCAGCTGCCCCAAGGCTGCAGGAAGGGTTGGGAGCTGCAGGGAGCCCATCCCTGTGTCCCCAGCAGCCAAAGGCACTTTCCCTGCCTTTTTTCCACCCTGCAGAGCTGTGGAAGAGCAGGAGCACAAGGGCTGCCCCCTGTGTTTCTGGAGGGCTGTGTGTCTCCCCACGGTGGGAGCTGGGATCTCTCTCCTCCTGGAGCCTGGCCAGACAGCCCTGGGAAAAGCAAGTCCTCTTCCATGGGAAAGTCCTGCAAGGAGAAATTCCTGCTCAGCCAGGCCAGCCCCACAGTTCCCCTGGGCCTGGTGCTCCAGTGTGTCCCCAGTGCTGTGGGGCCAGTGGTGTGGGGAGGTGGGATGGGCACTGTGCCCTGCTCGCTGCCTTCACCAGGCAGCCCTTGTTTGCCCTCATCCCTCTGCACAGGGAGCCTTCCCCAAAGCCTCCAGAGGGATCCCCTGCCAGAGGGGCTGCCCCAAAGCTGGGGCTGGCCTTGCTCCTGCCTGGGGCTCATTTCTTTCAGGATTACTCACAGTCCATCCTGTGAGCCACCCTGGGGAGCCCCAAGCCCTGCAGCCAAAGGGGGCAGGAAAACACCCCTGGCTGGCACAGGGAGTGCTGCTGGGTCCCCACATTGGCTTCTCCTCCCTCTCTTTGCCACAGGGAGCCAGGAAAGGTGGATCACAGGGAGCACAGGGCATTCCTGCTGCCCCTGGGCAGCCCTCAAGGGGTTTCCATGCAGGCACTGGCAGCAGCTGCCCCTCCCGGGGGGGCTCCCATGGCCGGATCTGCCCCTTTGTGGGGGCGAGTGCCCGGCCCTGGCCCGTGTGGCGCCGGGACAATGGGGCCTTTTTCCGGCCGGCGCTGGGGGGAGATGGACTCGGAAGTCTTCCGAAGGAAAAATGTGGTTTATAAATAGCCATCCCCGGGCTCCCAGCTCTCCAGCCAGCCCCCATCCCACCCCACCCCGCCCCAAAGCTACCCCTTGCACAGGGGTGGCAGTGCAGCAGGGCTGGCAGAGGAGCCTGGCACACACACGTGAGCAGCGCAGTGCAAAGTGTGTGCGAGGGGCCAGTCCGTGGCTGTCCCCACCCTGTCCCAGGGCTGCACCTGCTCCGGGACGTGGGGCTGCTGTACCCCCAGCATGCTGAGGGACAGGCTGGTGGGCACAGGGTCCTTCTCCCTGGGTCATGTCCGTGGCTGTTGCCTGGCTGAGGTTCCCCCAGCAGCGCTCGCTGCCCCAGCTGTCCTTGTCCATCCTTCCCACACTCAGCAAGGCTCTGGCACCCCGGGCAGGGTGTGAGGGCGGGCTGTGTGCTGTGGGGCTGGGCGACCCTTGCCAGCTTGGCTCCTTTCTGGGGCTTTGCCACTGCTCTCTGTGTGCTGAGCCCCTGGCCATGCCCGTGCAGCTGCTCCAGGAGATCGCGCTCGTCCGGCACAGAAATCCAGATGTCACCTTCCTCCCCCCCTTCAGCTCCTTTCCTTCCTCCACCCTCCCTGCTCCTGGCTGGCTCCCGCTCCTGGCCCCTCCTGAGCAAAGGCCCTGTAGCCATGGTTAATAATCCCCTCAGAAAGGCCCTGCAGAAGAGGAGAGGAAGGAGAGGGGAGACACAAAGGAGCTGCTGAGAGCCCAGCTGAGGAAGGGGTTGAAAGGAGGTGTTTTCCTGAGCTGAATGACAGGGGCATCAAAGAGGGCTCCCAGAGGTGAACAGAGATGGGGTGGAGGTGCCCTCGTGGCACACAGAATATCCCACCCCTCATTGTCTTCCACCAGGAAATGGGCAGCCAGTGGTCGGACATCCCAGGAAGGTTTCTGTACTTACCCCAGACTGCAACACATTGTGTGAGCCCTAAAGTACCCCAAAATGCAGCACCAGGAACTGGCAGGACGGTGCCCCAGGGGCAGAGATCCTCAGCCCCAGTGGCAGGGACGCACTGGCCGCTCCTGGGGTGGTGTGGGAAAGCACAGCACTGGCCACATCCCGTCCCTTCCCTGGGGATGGGGCCCCTCTCGGCCCTGGTGGTGTTGTGTGAAGTGGTGCAGCCCTGGGTGGATGCAGTTGGCAGCTTCTGCCCTGCTGGGCTGCCCTTGGATCACCCTGGAACTGTGCAGGGAGCCAGGACAGCTGGCACTCCATTGGCACCGGCACCAGAGGGAGGCAACCAGCACAGAGCACCCCAGGCACCCCACAGAGCCCCCTGAGCTGCTCTGGGCCCCACAGGCATGGCTGGGGGCTGCAGGTATTGGGCACAAGGCCCCCTTTCCCCACCTGGGACACGCCAAGCTGCGTGCCAGGACATGCACAGTGAGAGCACAGAGCTGGCACAGCCCAGCTCCCTCTGGCAGCATCCTCAGGTGCCCAAACCAGCAGGGATCTCGCTGGGAGGGCAGGGGGAGGTGGAAGGGGCTGAGCTGTGTGCTGGGGTGCAGCCTGTGCTCAGCCCCAGGCCCCGTGCCTGGCTCTGTGCCGGCCATTGCTGCAGAGAGCCAGGCCCAGCAGGGGCCGGAGGAGAGAGGCAAATGCAATTACACCCTCCCAGATCATTCCTGCAACCTGCGATGCTCAGATAACGCCGGGTAATCAGCCCTGCCCTGGGCACGGTTCTGTGCATCCCAGGCTTCCAGAAGCTGTGCCAGGAACTGCCAAGCCCCACCACTGCCATGGGCAGAGCTGCCTGCCCGGGCACAGCCTCGCCTAAGGAAGGATGGAGCAAGAGAGCACTGGGATCAATATTCCCTCCACTGCCAGAGAGGGAGAGCTGTGAGATCTCCTCAGGTGGGACCAGAGCTGTGCTCCCCGACCTTCCCACCCTGGCTGAGCGTGTGGGACCACGACATGGGAGCCTGATCCACACTGTTTGTGTGCATTACTGCCATTGGATGCCAAGGCAAATCCATTAAGCAAGCAAATAAACCAGAAGCCATGAGATCAGGCAGCAGGGAGGGAAGATGAAGGTGGCCAGCCTGCCACGCTCCCCACGCAGAGACCCCGAGCCCAGCGGGTGCCACACACAGCGTGACAGGGCAATTTCATGCCATCTGTTCATGCCTTGCTTTCAAGTCCTGCCTGTGTTCCCCAGAACCATTGGTTTGTTAGGGAAAAATTACCCAAGTTTTCTTCAAAGCTCAACCAACTGGAGGCACAGCCATGCAGCAAAGAGCAGGAGGCTGTTTGAGGGTGGCACAGGGGCTCACCAGCCTGTTTGCTCCAGGGAGGGGCATTGCCCTTTCCAGCTGCTGGGAATTTTCCTGCAGAGGTTTTCTTAGCAACATTCTGTTTTATTTTTAACACACAGAATAAAAGTTAGCCCCGGAACAAACTGCACCAGCAGTGTGTCATCTGGGTTCTCCCTCTCCTTTGTTTGACTTAGTGGGAATGGGGGGACTCCTTGGGCCCCCTTCCCTTGCAGGGTGGCATTTGTGGGGCTTAAATTGTGAAGTGGAGGATCCCTTTCCTTGCTGCAAGGGGAGCAGAGCCTGGTGCTGGATCCTGCTCTTTGGAGGGAAAGAGTGAACATGTCAGGGGGTTCTGAGTCCTGGGCACACACTCAGAGGGTGTCTGTACCCACCACAGACAGGGAGCTCCTGCCCTCAGCTGTGGAACCATCCCAACACTGCAGCCATGGGGCTGCAGAGCAGCTCCCAAGCATCCTGTGGGTGATGGCCCAGCTCCCTTGCACTTGTTCCTCCCGGCAAAGGGCGGAGGCCTCCCCTCTGCAGCGGCAGCACAAGGCTCTGAGCCTTATCGCTGCCCAGCATTGCCATTTTAAGCAACTAATCCTATGGGGAAAAAATTTAATCATTTCCGATGAATCATCAAGAGTATTTGGCTGGGAAAGTGTTGTGTGTGGGGGGTGCTAGTCAGGCATGAAGAGGAGGTGGAGGAGGTGGAGGAGGAGGGCATGGGAAGGGCCGCCGCATGGCACCAGCGGGGGAGCAGAGCTGGGGGCCAGCACAGGGGGCTGGCGGTGTGAGAGGTGCTTGGGGATTCCCAGGAGGAATGCTGTGCCTCAGGGGAACCCGCAGCCCAGCCCTTGAGTGGCTCAGGGAGGGTCAGAGGTGCAGCCCATGGTGCCCAGGCCCTGGAGCACAGGTCATGCTGCAGGGAAAGCAAGCAGAGAGGAGAGGAAAGGATACGCGAAGGTTCAGAGCCCCTGGGCTGGGAGCGGGAGGAGAGAGATGAGCTGGAGGCAGCATTGGGTCTGTCCTTGGGTGGGATGATCCCGAATCAGTGAGCTTTGGGAGTCCTGTGAATGGGGAAGGAGTTGGATAAATAGGACTTTGAGAAGGAAGAAACCCCCAGTGTTTTGTCCACCAACACAGCCCCCCTGGCTCTGACTGACGGGGGAAACCGAGGCACGGAGCCAGGCGGTGACGGGGCACTGGCCCCGGGGGTCCTGCCCGGTTGGCACTGGGCAGCTCGCAGCTCCCTGCGGGGGTTTGCTGTGCTCCTCCGGGGTCTGCCTCGGGCTGCCGGAGGGTCGGGCTGTGTTGGGCTGGGTGATTACCCCCGGATAATGGGAGCCTTGTGCATCCCCGCGAGCCCCCCCGCCCCGGCCCGGCCCCGGCGCGCTCCGGGCAGCGCCTCCACAGCCGCCCCTTCCAGCGACAGCTGCGCGGGGGCTCGGCCACCAATCGCCGTGCCCTGGGGCCCTGCCCTGGGGACAGCGTGGGGGCTCTCTGTGGCACTGGGTGCACCAAGCGGGGGCTGCCACCCCTGCAGACCTCGGTGACCCGCCTGGGACACACCCGGGACACGACCCTGGTGTGCCCCCCCCACAGCCCAGGTGCCTCTCAGAGCCCAGGCAATGACAAAGAGTAATTTGCTCCCCCCACCCCCTATTTTTGGGTTTGCTCTGCGGGTTCAAAGGTGACCCAGCAGCGGCGTCCGGGCTTTGGGGCAGCGTGGGGGCTGAGCAGGGGCAGCGGGTCACTCCTCGTCGCCCCCGCTGCCACCTGCACATGGGACTCTGCGGGACTGTCCCTGCCCCAGCATTCCCCAAACCCCAGGGAAAACAACGCTCCGTCTGTGAGAGATTCCACCTCCAGCGCCCGCCTGTCTGCCTGGCCCAGCCCCTGCACGCCCGGGCAGACAGGAGCTGGCGGGGCTGGAGCCCCTCGGGCCCCGCTGGGGGCTGCGCGGGGGGGACCCCGCACCGAGCGGTGCCCGCGGCTTGCGGGGCCGGGCACGGCGCTGCGGGGCTGGGTGCGGCGGCGCCCGGCCGGCTGCCGCTGGGGGGGGATAAGGGGCCGCGGGCGGTGGGCAGGCACCGCGCCTTCCTCCTCCTCCTCCTCCTCCTCCTCCTCCGCCGCCTGACGTCAGCCCGCGGGCCCCGCTCAGTCGCGGGCGGCCGGCGCTGGTGGAGGGCATGGCTGGGGGGCGACGGGCGGCGGGGCTCGCCCTGGGCTGGGGCTGCTGCCTCCTGCTCTGCTGCGGTGAGTGGCCGGGCGGTGCGGGGCGGTGAGGGGCGCGCACCTGCGGGAGCGCTCCGGGGCGGTGCGGGGCGAGGGGCGATGCCCTTCGCCCCCGGGGGGCACCGCGCTGCAGTGAGGGGTGCAGGGCTGGGCATTGCTGGTCCCTTTGCCTCTGTGCGGCTCCTGGGAGCGGCAGCCGGCGGGGTTTGCCCGCAGAGCCGCTGCGGGGCCGGCCCGAGCAGCCCGGAGCGCTGCGCCCCTCGGGCGGTGCCTGGCGGGGAATGCTCGGATCGCGGGGCCGGGGCAGAGCCCAGGTGGGAGCAGCAGCCCCACCGCGCCTGGGTCCCGCCCGCAGCGCCCCGCCAGCCTCGCAGGGGCGGGTCTGGGGGCCCCGTCCCGCTTTGGGGGCCCCTCTGCAGCCCCCCCAAGGCAGGGCAAGATCGAGGGGTGCCCCACGTGCGTTCAGCGGGCTGGTTGTTATTGGGAGGCATCCACCCCTTTCCTTCTAAGGACTTTTCCCCTGAGCGCTGTGTTTCTCTTGGCTTTTTTAGAGCTTTCTTTTTTTAACTACTTTCCAGTCCATTTTCACCCTCGGGGGGTGGTTGGGCTTCCTGCCCTGCCCCGCTCCCGCATCCCGCCCTGCCCTCCCCGGGGGCCCGGGAGCGCTCCCGGTGCTCCCTCTGCCCCGCCGCGCTGCGGAGGTGGCCCCGCCGCTGGGAACCTGCCCGGGCCGAGCTGCTGGAGCCCGACAGGCTCCGAGCAGAGCCCAAGGCAGGCTCAGAGCAGAGCCCAAGGCAGGCTGCTCCCACCCCCGGCCCGTGCCGGGATCCCCTTCCCACAGCACATGTGCCGAGCCAGGAGCCTCTCAATGGTTGGCGGCGTCGGTGTGTTTGGAAGCCGAGCCACGTGAAAGGTTTGATGCTTCCCAGAAGCACGAGGGGCCATAGCCAAGACATTCTCCGGCCAGCCAGTGCTGCCGGATTGGGGGCTGAGCCCACCCTGGGGCTGCCAGAGCCGCTCCAGCCCCTTCTGCACCGGGATCCGGCTGTTCGGGAGGTGTCTGGATGCTGTCACCGAGCTGCGGGGGGAGTTGAGAGCTTTGCCTCTCTTGGTGCACCCGACGGGGCCCTGACGGGGCGGTGGGGCTGTTTTGGGGTGCCAGGTGCTGGTCCCCGCGGCAGCAGAGCCGGGCAGGGCTCCATCCCGTCCCCGGGGCGGGCGCTGCAGGTGGTGCTGCTTGTTGCAGGGCGGGGGCTCCGCACGCTGTTCCTCCTCCCTGTGCAGAAGGCAGGGCGCAGGTGGAGCTGTGCTTTGTGTGCTGGGACAGCCCCGCTCGGGGCTCTGTGCCCGAGGAGCAGCTTTCCCTGGGAGCAGCAGGGCAGCGTGTGCGCGTGTGGCTGGCAGCAGGCGGGAGGGAGCTGCCCGCAGCTGGTTTCCCTGAGAGGGCAACACAAACCCGCGGAAACCTCAGGCATCCCACGTGCGGCTCCAGCCCCCTGTGGTGCCCCTTCTTTGCTGCGGGCCGGGGGGCTCCGCGCCGGGGGCTCCGTGCAGCAGCCGCTGCTCGCACACCTCGGCTCTGCAGGAGGCTGGCGAGGGACTGCGCTGCTCCCCACCCCCTTCCCCGCCATCTAAAAGCAAATCTTTGTTCTTGTGGAGCTCTGGCTGCCGGCCGGCTGTCCGCCGGCCAGATGGAAAGGCACGGGGGCTCTCCTTCCTTCCCTGCCTGCTCGCTGCAGACGTCCTATCCAGAGCTCTGGGTCTCCCAAGCGCTGGAGCTGTGCCAGGCGCTCGGGGGGCACGGGCACGGGCTGGATGGAGCTCAGCTCTGCAGCCCCATGAGCGGCCCGTGGGTCTCCAGGGTCCCTCACCAGGCCGGTGTCTGCAGCTGTGCTGGGCACAGGGGAGGATTCCCAAGTCTCCAGAGCCGGCTGTGCCAGGGTGCCTGTGCCCAGTGCCCCTCGAGCTTGCCCACGCAAATAGCAAAGGTCTTGGAGCTGCAGAAGGAAGCCTTGTGTCCCCGGGGTTGTGGGGGACCTCGTGTCCTCCAGCTGGGCTGGGTGCTCCTTCCAGCTTGTCCCAGAGGAGGTGGGGAGCAATGAGCCCTTGTTCCAGGCAGGGTGGGGGCTGCAGCGACCGTGTCAGTCTCCTCAAGGGCAGTGGACGGTGGGGAGGGATGTGAGCCTCATGCCAGCCGCAGATGCCAGCCATTCTCCAGCTCTGAGCTCATGGTTTCGGTTGCTTTGCTGCCTGGTCGAGGGCCCTCATGCCGAGCGGGTCAGGGGGAGGGCTGCCCACAGCTCTCCCTCTCCCGGGGGCTGGCCAGGCAGAGGCAAAGTCTGGCCTGGCTGGAGCCCAGTGCCAGCGCTCAGGGCAGGGTGCAGGGCACTGCAGGGCTACACCCCAGCCCCGGACTGGCCCAATTCTTGCCCAGTTCTGCAGGTGCTCGCCTGCTCCAGGCAGCCCAGTCGTGGCCACACAGGGTGGGCAGGTGCCTCTGGTGAAAAATTATCTTTTGCTGTGCACTCCTGGCCCAGTTTCCTTTCCACAGGGCATACTTATCTGTGGGACTTTCACCTGTGTTTTTCCAGCACCTTCTCTGCCATGTTTTGCTCGTCCCTCTTTCCTTAGTGCCAACTGCACTGAGCCGATAACATGGGCAAGGGCCAGAAACTGTGAGGCGGGGCCTTTGCTGTGCCAGAAGGGGCTCCTGGCTGTGTTTTGGCTTTGTGCCACCCCATACCCACTCCCAAACAAAGAGCATTCTGTGGCCACGGGCGCTGCCCTTTGAAGTTGCCTCAGTGGCTGTTACCAAGTGACTCTGTCCCGGGAGGTGTTGACACAGCTGCTTCCTCCAAGCCTCTTGTCCCCAGCTGCCATACCTGGGCTGGCTCTGTTGCTGGGCCTTCTGTGCCAGCCCAGGGCGTGCAGACCCTCTTTGCTTTGTCACCTGCAGGGGTGGTGGCAATGACACTCCCAGGCTTGTTATGATGCCGCCCTTTCCTCTGCTCTGCCCAGCTGGGCTGCTCTGCTCCCAATCCCTTGGGAAGCTGCTCCATTCTGTCCTGAATCAATAGCCATTACCTTGCCCATCCGTTCTGGAGTGTGGCCAGGAGCTCCATTACTGCTGCAGGCGCTGGGCTGGGAGGGAAGGAGGGTGCAGGGGTGGGCCAGCTCCTGCTCCCCGGGGTGTGGGTCCCTGGGGTCTGCTCTGTGGGCAGGGAGGGGCTTGCCTTGGGAATGCTGCAGGGTGGGTGCTCCAACCACAGTGGGGTTCTGAGTTCCTGCTGTGGTGGCACATCAGAGGTTGTGGAGGGACCTGGCAGTCCTGGATGTGCCATGGCCATGGTGCTCAGGGATGTGCTGTCCCCCTGATAGGCCCTTGGAGGGGCAAAGGGAGCAGCAGGGAGCCCCAGTGGGCTGGGACACCCCTCCTGAGCTACTGCCCCGTGTGCCCACCCTGCTGTGGGGGAACAAGGCATCTCATTTCTGCTGAAAGATCCCCAGTCTGGGGGACACTGGCACAGGACGTGGCTCTGCCCCACACCCTTTGGGGGATGGAGATGGGGCTGGCACAAGGGCTTCCCCTGACAGCAGTTCTGCCCCACAGCTGCAGCCAGCAGGCTGGAGGTCTCCATGCCAGCGGTGGTGGAAGTGGAGATCGGAGGCACAGCCAGGATCGAGTGCAGCTTCTACATCCCTGACAATGATTCCTACACCTACATGGACTGGTTCTACGTGAGTGCTGGCCTGGGAGAGCAGTGCTGGGTGTTGGGCTGAAGGGGGCAACTTGCCCAGGGCCTTCTCCTGGGCTGCCAGCCCAGCCTGGTCCCTCACCCTGCAGGTGGACCGCGCCAACAGCCCGGTGAGGCTGTTCCACATCACGGACAGGGAGGTCCTGAAGTCTGACACTGACTACAAGGAGAGGCTCTCTGTGGGGGAGGACAAGGCCCTGTCCATCAGCAAGGTGACAATGCAGGATGTCAGGACCTTTGTGTGCCAGGTCGGAGCAGGGAGCTCCAGCGTGGGCGAGAACCGCACCGAGCTCCGTGTCTACAGTGAGTGATGGGGCAGGAGGGCAGCACGGCTGGGCAGCTGCTCTGCAGGGCTGGGGGGGGATGCCATGCCATGCCATCCCTCCTAATACCTGTGGTGTGGCTTCTCTTTCCAGAGGTCCCTGAGACCCCTGAGATTCAGCCCAACCCAGCAGGCATCTCAGTGCAGAGCAGTGACATCCCACAGGTGAGGAGTGGCCCCACGCAGGGGAGGGGGAGGCTCCCTGTTCTCCTCTTCCCTGTGGGAGCAGCCCATGCTCAAGGCTGTCTGTGCCACCTCAGATTGCCAGGTGTGTGAGCAGGAACAGCTTCCCAGCCCCCAACATCACATGGCACAAGAACGGGGAGCAGCTGCAGCTCCAGGAGAACCGTGAGTGGGATGGGGATGGGGGAAGAGGGGCTGGGCTGCCTGTGCTGCCCAGGGCCTGGTCAGCTGGGGGCAAAGGGAGGGATGGCACCTTTTGGCCGCAGTTGGGAGCAGCAGCCATGTCCCCTGCAGAGGTGAAGTACACTCGGACCCGCGAGTCCAGCGGGCTGTACACGGTCACCAGCACCATGTTCGCCCCCGTCACGCGCGAGGACCGCGACTCGCACTACCACTGCACGGTGCACTACTGGCTGCGGGGGCAGAGGCACGCCCTGGAGTCCAGGAAGGTCAAGATCAAAGTCTTCTGTGAGTAGGGGCCCGGGGGGCTGTGCTGCTGCCTGGGCAGCGGGGCTGGGCACCCACCGTGCCCCTCCGTCCCCCCAGACCCCGCAGAGCACCTGAAGCTGCAGGTCATGCCGCCCTCGTCGCTGGTGAAGGAAGGGGACAATGTGAAGCTGATCTGTGAGGCTGATGGGAACCCACCTCCTGTTTTCAGCTTCTACAAGAGAGAGGTGAGGCCAGGGGGTACCTGGGCACCTCTGCCTTGGCAAACACCTTGTGTTCTGGTTGCACCCTGGAGGGTCCTGGGGAGTGGGATGCAGTGGCTGTGAAGTGCTAAAGGCTGTGCTTTCTCCCCACTGCCTGCAGCTGGAGGACGACTGGCAGGACCTGTCGTGGTTGACAGAGCCTGACAGTGGGGTCCTGAACCTGCACGGTGTGAATAAGAGCAGCAGTGGCCTCTACAGATGCCAGACCCTGGACCTGGATGATATGACACAGCTGGAGAAGGAAGTGGAGCTTGTTGTGAACTGTAAGACAGCGGGGTGGGCCCCTGGGGACCTCATGGTGGGTGCTTTGTCCCTCCTGCTCACCTTGTGCTGGTCTCCATCTCTCTCCTAGACATCGAAGGGGTCCGTGTGGAGATGGACCCGTCCTCCCCTGTACAGGAGGGGGACAGTGTGACGCTGAGTTGTGATGCCCACAGCCCCGTGGCCCTGGACTACCAGTGGAGGGATGAGAAGGTGAGGGGGAATCTGGGTTCTGTCCTGCTCAGGTTCAGCCTGGGCTTTGCAGCAAATTTGGCAGAGTCAGGAGCTCACTCCATGTCCAGGGAAGGATTTGCATTTCCATGGACCTGCTCTGCCCATCTCCACCTCGTTGTCTCCAGGCAGCACTGCAGGGAGCCCTGAGCCCGGTGGGAGATGGGCACAGAAGTGCCTGGGACTTATTGCTGGACCCTCCCTTCCCAACAGGGCGTGAAGGTTGCAGAGGGGAACCAGCTCTTCCTGAGCAACCTCACCTTCGAGACCCCCAACAACTTCAGCTGCAAGGTGGTGGCACCGAGTGTGCCAGGGCTGGAGCAGAGCAAGGAGGTGTCCGTGGCTGTCCATGGTAAGAGCTGGTGTGGTTGTGTTGCCTAAAATGGGAGAAATAATTCTCTGGGCAGTTTTGGGTATAGAAAGGTGGAAAGCAGCTCTTTAATTGTGGTGACTTCAGTGCACAAAATATATTGCAGCATAAACCTTTACAATTGTTATAATACCACCTAATTATAATATTTGGTTACACATCAAACCTCTTTGGTTACACCCAGCCCCAAAAGTCCATCCCATCATCCTACCCTTGGACACACCTCCTGAATTTGAGTTGGTGGTCACAAAACAACCACCCTTTCATCCCCATCCTCCTCCTCACCATCACCTCTGTCCTCGGAACAGCCTCAAGGCTTCTGAGTAGTCCTCACTTGGTTATATCAAAGGATGTGACCTTGTTATGTGTATTTCCTACAGATAAGATGTTTTTCACCTTGTGCAAGTCCTTGTCTGCTGAAATTCATGATGAGAAAAGTTAAACAACATTGTAGGAATCTAAATACAAAGGCACTTAATGGGCTGAAGGTGCTACACTGAAAGAGCTTTACTAAAGTTTTGTGTAAGGCAGAGTTGAGGGCAGCAGGTGCAGGACTGACCCAAGAGAGGAGCCCTGGTGGCCCTGGGTGCTGATGCGCTGTCCCCGCAGGGAAGCCGCGCATCGTGGCCATCAGCTCCCCCCTGTACGTGCGGCAGGACGAGGTGGTGAACCTGACCTGCAAGGCCATCGCCGTGCCCAGGCCCTCCCTGCACTGGAACGTCAATGGCACGGTGAGAGCTGCCTGGGGGCTGGGTCTGACCTCTGCTCCCGACAGGAAACCCCTGAGGCTCAGCTGGAGTTGCACTGGGCAGAGCTCCTCTTATTGTTGGATGCACAAGGATCTGGGTCCTTCAAAATTGTACATGCAGAGTTACCAAAGCCTCTTGCTTTTATTTAGCTACCTAATTAACAACTCAAAGCATTACCTAATACTGTTACACCCCCTTCCAAAACCATCCCTCCCTTAGTGCCACCCTCAACACATCTCCTGAACTTGAGTCGAAGGTCCCAAAGGTGTCTTTGCCTTCCTCACCTTGCTCCTTGGTGTTTGGCACAGTATCCCACCTTCTGGAATGGTTTC
>JAWWLZ010000068.1:4817302-4830963 GCA_035041345.1 Poliocrania exsul
GTATTAACAGAGTCTGTGAGAGGCAGAGGAGCCAACAAATTCCCCCTGAGTTCCTGCCTGGATCCCAGTGGATGCTGCAGAACCCTTGAGACTCCAGAATATTCCTGTGGATTCCCTGGGATTCTGTTCATGTTAATGTCCTTCTCAGTTTTTTATTCATTGGTCCTCTTGGAATATGTTTTATTTCTAGGAACTCTGTGTAAACCTTTTCTCCCTCTGTTTTTCAGCAGAATTTTCAGATTTTGAGTTTAACAGGTAATGGTGGTAAGTGCTGAAATAGCTACAAACTCAGCCTGCAAAGGGATCCAGGAGACTGAACATCCCAGGCTGGAGCAGGAGAGTCTTTTCCCAGGACTCACAGAACCAACACAACACAACACCATGTGCTACAACAAAGGAAATTTTATTTAAAAATAAAACTTTGTTTTGTTTTCTTTTTTACTGACACAGGTGAATGAAATCCCAAACAAAGAAGCTCTTAGTGGGCAGCATACAAGGATGGAAACAATTAATAAATAACATTAGTATAACCTCTAAACATTAACAATGCATCTGCAAACAAAATGAGGACTTTAAACCAAGTGAACCTTAAAGCTCAGCTACTCTCTGTAAGAATATTTACCTTCTGTTTTTCCTTATTCTTTACAGATCTGAAAGGATTAAATACTGCTATTATAATTTTATATTAATGACACTATTATACTTTTTTTTAAAATATTTTGTGAAAATCTCAACATTTTTTAACACTGATATTTTACAAATTGGTATTTGTCATTCAAGAGAAAGAACAACAGCAACAACAGCTCCTCCTCCACTGGGAATTTTCCAAAAAAGATTTCTGTGAGGAACTGTAAAAATAACTGTTCTTATTTTCCACTGATTTTTTTTTTAAAATGGCACCTTGGAGAAAGTGCCTTGGGAGTTGCATTTTTTCTTGCTCAACTGAAAACAAAAATAATAACCCCAACAAAAAAAAAAAACCAGAACACATTTACAGTAATGACCCTGCCTCAGGATTAGCTACAGTAAAGTCATCAGTCTAGTGCAGGAAGCAACATGCTGTGCTCAGCCTGGGAGGCTCCCCACTCAGGGCTGGGCAAGGACATGCACAAAGGGGTTCACAGGGAAGGATTTCGGATTCCTGCTCGGCTACAGTGGCACTGGACACAGTAAGTCACCTGGAAATGCTGCTCAGAACCATCCCTGCCCCTCCCCACAGCCCCACTCACTGCACAAAGGGGTTTTCCTGCTCGTTTGTGGGGCAGGGAAAGAGGAAAACCAGCATTTTTTACAGGCAGAGCTCATATTTTGTTACAAACCAAAGGAATCCTGTCCTAAATTCTCCAGCACAGCACCGGTCCAGACATGTCATGAAACCTCCACAGTTGAAATGCTACAAAAGAGTGTCAGAGTTGAAGGGACAATTGCCCATCTCTCCTGCTCCTCCTTCTCACCCCCTTCAGAGCAGTTTCATGCTCAAAGGCATCTTTACAGCTTGTCCAGCTCTCCTCATTTTCCCCCAGGGATGGTTCCTGGATCCAGCCTGGTGATGCAGCATTCCCTTAAGAAAGGCACTAGACATTTGGGTTGGGTTTTATTAATTTTTAAAGTAGCATCAGGAAGTTAATTTCTTAAGGATGAAGAACAAGGAGGGAAAGAAGAGCAATCACTCTTGGGCTTACCTTGCTGAAAAAAAAAACAAACAAGAAAACCCCACTGTACAGTGCCTGGATGGACCTGGCAGAGCACAGCCATAAGGCATGGCCAGGACTCTGCTGCACTCAGTGGAATTAGCAAATTCCTACGTGTCTAAGGAAGAAAAGCCAAGACTTAAGTTTCCTAAATCAGTTTGAGACACAAACAGTGCACAGAAAGGACACATGCAGAAAAATCAGTGATACATGCCACGAAGATTGCTCTCTCTAATCTCTACTACCCAGAACAACACCCAGAGGAACGTCTGTCTCTCTTGGCACAGAAACCCCCAGGACAGGCAGGACTGAACTAACATTGCCCCCAGCCTGCCATGGAGGGACAGGACATCACTAATCTGCTCACACACACCCCCTGCCAGACAAGAGTTAAGGCTTTGGAGCTGGCTGGACTCGGCTCTGGCACAGCCCTGGCAGTGGCAAGAGTCACATGTCACCCTGGGACACACTTGCACCGAGTTCACACAGCCAGTCAGACACAAAGCGGCTCCAAAGCGACCGGAGCTGAGCGGCAGCACTGCAGGGAGGGAGGGAGAGGGAGGGCAAACCACAGGGCTCCCTCCACAAGGGTTTTACCGGGACCTCCAGGACAAACAAGGAACTGCCAGGACTGGCTGCTCAGGCCCCCCAGTGTGAGAGGACAGGCAGGGCTGCCTCTTCCTGCTGCAGCAGCACCAGCACTGACTCCTCCAGGAGCCCCCACAGCCACACGGGCAGAGCACAGCACACCCACAGCAGGGCTGGGGGCAGAGGAGGAAGAACAGCTCTTCTTCCTCGAGTGCAAGAGGCACTGACACCACACTCCCCAGGGGCAGGGCCTGCTCAGGGCTGTGCCTGACCCCTCTGCACCCCAGAGCCCGCTGGCATCAACCTCACTGGCCACTCTCAGCCCTGGCCCCGAAATAGCAGGTGGTGATGGTCCCCAAGTGTTGCAGGAGATCTCCTTACACTGCCTGAGAGTGTTCTCTTTACTACAGAAAGGGTGGGAAGCAAAGAGAGACAGTTCAAACTGCCTGGAACCCACTGCATCAACTCACAAAGCTGTAGGTCTAGAAAGAAACCTCTGCTTTAATAAAACACTTTATGCTTAGTTCCCTTTGCAAACACTTGTTAAATCCTCGCTGCCAACTGCAGCCACTTGGCTGAGATCTGGGCCCAGCCTGTGGATTCTTCAAAAGGCCAAACTGCATCCAAGGGCCAGAATCACTGCAGCAATACCCCAAGTTGCAGCCCTTTGCCCAGTGACCACTGCTGACCTTCAAGAGATGCAAATAATGCTGGCCATGCTCCAGAGGCCAAGAGCCTCTGAGTGTGTGCACAGTCTCAGCTGTGATCTGTGTGTGCCTCCTGGATTTAAACCCTCTCCAAAGGAACCCTCCACTCCTCCTGTATGAACAGAGTTAAGTAGCTGAGTAGGCAAGTCAGGTTTTACCAAAATAACAGCTGAGTTCTGACCTTTAAAGCCATGTGATCATTTTACAAACACAGAATTTGCCCAGATCTGTTTGAACACAAGGTCTGGCAATACCTTAAAGAGTAATGGGAATGGAAAGAAGAGTCCTCATGTCGTTTTTTGACAGCCATGCAGGAGAACTGCTGCATTTCTTGTACTGCAAAGCAGGTGAGGTACCAACAAACACATCAGCTGCATCTACCAATTCCACAAAACACCCCGGCACGAAGATGGCTCCTGCAAAAGCTCTCTGAAGGAGATGATGGAATGTGAGTGAAGGCCACTAAGTCTGCAACAGCCACCATGCAATTAAGATAAATAAAACATCATATCCACCAGGTGCAACATTCCTAGGAAAGAGTATCCAGCGACGGCTGCTCGAGCCCAGCAGGGCCACAATCAAGTTTGGAGCACTGAAGCACAAAATGCTCAAGGCTATAAAAAGGAGGAGAAGCAGCAGCCAGCTCTTTGCTCTCACTCAGTGTCTTCCCACCTCTCCAAAGCATGTCAAGCTCCCGGCATGTCCAGCTGCCTGGAATCTGGTGCTGCAAGTGCTGCCAGCACACACAGGAGGGAAACCCCACTCCCAGCACTGCCAAGATCCAAACCCCTGACAGAGGCTGCTCCTGCCCCCTCCAGACAGCAAGGGAGGACTGGAACCATCAGCAATAACTGCTATTGTTACAGGCAAGAGGGGACACGCCGTGGCAAACAGGAAGGAATCCAATGATTCTTCCCTGGCCTCCTTATATTCCCAGCAGAAAGAGCCCTCCCAGCTGCTCCACAAAGCCTGAGCCAGACACACAGCAGCAAACAGCTCCAAACCCAGTACCATGAACCACAGGACACACCACACCGACCTCGAGACTTCTGCTTCTCTGAGCATTCACTGAAAATTCACAGCACAAAACACTCCCCCCCAGCCTCCAGGGCACGGCTCGGGGGTCCCCTGTCACGACACCTTTCTCTAGCAACACCCTGGAAATAAATCTGTTCTCCCAGACAAGAGGTAGGGGTAAAGGACTCCAAGACACACACTGTATAAAACACCGCTCTGCTCCGTTTCATTCCTCTGCTTTGAAATCTGGAACCACAAAAACCTGATAACTGATTCTCTTTAAGAGGCAGGACTGACCTCAGCACGAAGTCTCTAAAGGACCCCCCTTCCCCTTTGGTGCACAGCTGGGCCACAGCTGCCCAGGCAGTTGGTCCACAGACACTGCAGGTGTGCAGGGCGTGTGCTATGTGGCCACGTGCGCGGGGGAGGAGATGGAGACGAACTCCCGGAGAATATTCTTGGCCATCTCAATATTGTTATGTGCAATGACCAGTGCTTTCTGAATGTCCTGATATGAGTAGCCCTGGCTCATGAGGTTCTCGATCTCGCTGGAGAGCTGCAGGGAGGAGCTGGCCCCGCTGCTGGCTCCTCCCCCCTGGCAGCTCCCGGCTTTCCGCTCCGAATTTATCCGCCGCGGCAGCGGCTTTGGCGGCCTCTCTGGAACTTGGGAGCCATCTGAAAAACCTGGAAGGAGAAACAAACACAGCACTTGAAGAAAAGGACATGTGGTTTTGGTTTGGAACAAAGCAGGAATTACAGCAGGCTGAAAAATGGCACTTCAGAGAGCTGTCACTGAGCTCTGCTGCTTTCTCCAACCAGTTCATTCTTCCTTCCAACCAGCTCATCCTTCCTTCCAACCAGCTCATCCCTCCAACCAGCTCATCCTTCCATCCAACCAGTTCATCCTTCCATCCAAGCAGCTCATCCTTCCAAGCAGCTCATCCTTCCTTCCAAGCAGCTCATCCCTCCAACCAGCTCATCCTTCCATCCAACCAGTTCATCCTTCCAAGCAGCTCATCCTTCCTTCCAAGCAGCTCATCCTTCCTTCCAACCAGCTCCCAGAATCCCAGAATATGCTCAGTTGGAAGGATCATCAGCCCAACTCCTGGTCCTGGACAGGACCATCCCAAGAGTCACACCCTGTGCCCAAGAGGATCATCCAAACACTCCTTGAGCTTTGCCAGGCTTGGTGCTGAGACCACTGTCCTTTCAGTGCCCAACCACCTCATCCTTCCTTTCAACTGCTCAGCTTGTGTGCCAAAATAGTTATGGAGATGTTTTTAATTAGCAAGTCAGAGCAGGCTTATTTATTAAGATAAGACCACATAAATAGAATGAGATTACATGTGTGGGTGAACAGAGTTCAAATATCAGCCTTAGAATAAGAAGCAGAGACCTGCTGGGAAAAAAATGACAGAAAGAATATGTAACTCTTTACCAAACATCCCCTTTCTTTCCTTCTAGAGTCAGACAGAACTCCCAGCTGAGCTGATCTCTCCCCACAGAACTGCTGTGCACACTACAGTGTGCTGAGGAAGTGTGTGCACAAAATGAGACCTGTCAGTCACAACTCAGCCACCACAAATGCTCCAGCAACTGAATTATGTTCTCTGAAGGCTCAGCAACTGAATTATGTTCTGCTCTTCCTCTGCTGAAGCTCACCCTGCTGCAGCCATGCAGATCAATGAGCTCAGCCTGTTCTGCCTTTCCCTGAGTCATTCAATGTGATGCTGCCCAGCTGCCACATCATGCCCTTCTGGGAAGGAAAAAGAATAGCCAATAAACTAAACAAGTCACCAAACCCTCCAAAGAAAAGACCACGTTGATTCATGTGTTAATGTGGTAATTTTTGAGTTCTAACCTCCTGTATCATTGCAGGGAACTTTTCCACGTGAGTATCTGACATCACCTTATTTGTCTTCTGGAAAAACTCCTCAGGGCACTCTCTGGAGTTTTCTGGCAGCAGAACTGGTGTACAACAGACAAATCATGTCCAAACAATCCCTTTTTAAGAGTGGGCACTGCAGCCCTGGTCAGAGAGGCAGCACTGTGGGGCCTTTCTGAAAGCACCAAAAGCACTAAGATAGAGCAGGCTCTTCAGGAAACAAATTCCCTGAAGCTTCCTCACCAACCACAAGGCAGTTCAGCTCACTAATGCTCACAGGACAACCTTCTCACACATAAAAAGCTTTTTGTGCATGTGAGAAAAAGGTCTACCCACTTCTGTCCCCTGAACTGCCTTTTGAAATAGCTGTTTCAGCCTGAACTGGATCAGATTTCAGAGACCACGGGTCAATCTGAAAGGACAACCACCAAGACAGTTATTCTGGTGAATGATTAATAAACCAAACTGCAGGGCACAAGGCATGAGAACATAAATCTGCCAAGATGTAGCCCACACTGGTCAGGCTTGCTTGCACAGTGCCTGTGCTTCCCACAGCACTAACAATCAGCATTTCCACATTTTCCATTAGCAGATCTCCTGACAGCAAGGCAGGACAACGGCATTGTTATTTCAGGGCTGTCAAAACAAAGAAGTGTCAATGATTAAGCTCAGTGCTTCATCTGGGAGGGGGATGTGACTCCCTCTGCCCCTTCTCATCCCTTTCAGCCACATTCTACAGACACAGTGACAGGCTCCAAAAGTGAGGGAGGAGAGGGAACAGCCTAATGAGCTTCTCTGCACTAGGAAACTCTTCTCTGCTGGAGGAGAACAAGCTCAGGGAAGGGGAATGGTGAAGGAAATGAACAGAAGACTCACTCAAGTGGTCCTTGCCTCCTATCCAGCTCCAGAAGGAAAAAGAAACTCATTCCTCTTACTTGGCAAGTCACCAGCGTGTTCAGACTGAAAGCCCCCCCACAGGAAGAGTTTTTCAGAGCTTCCTTCAGAGTTGCTGGGCAGTTGTAGGGAATAAGTCCAGCATTATTCAGAAAGGCTCTTGGAGAAACGAGGCTTAATTCTTCCCTCTGAGAATGTGCCTTGCAGCCAGAAGGACACGATGTCCTCTACTCCCTGGGGACAAAAAGCTGACCTTGCTGAGCCACTGGGTCCCTGCTCAGAGGGACTGAGAGCATCAGACAGAACACTTGTGCCATCTGCAGGCACTGAGTGCAACCACACACTGTGCAAGGACAGCCCTGGCATCTTTCACTTGGAACAGGGGTAGAATGACACAACAGTTTGGGTTGGAAGGAACCTCAAAGCCCATCCAGTGCCACCCCCTGCCATGGGCAGGGACACCTTCCACTATCCCAGGTGGCTCCAAGCCCTGTCCAGCCTGGCCTTGGACACTTCCAGGGATGGGGAGCCCTGTCTCATGCCTTGGTATAAAAGGCTTAAGGAATATTCTTTAAGCTCAGGAAAGCTTTTTTTAAATGTGATCTCAATGTGATTTGCTTCCTCAGTGATTACAAGACAGTGTATTCCGAGCTGTAAATCAAACCAAACACCTGAGAACGAGTGTAATTCTGCCTTGTAAACCCAAACCCTTGAGTGAGTGCCCCAAGTTTCAAGCCATGAGTGGCACGAAGAGCCCGGGTGGCCCCTGACCTGTGCCGGGGTCGCTCTCCAAGGACATGCGGCTGAAGGCAGGAGTGGCGTTGGAGATATCGGACAGGGTGCGCCGGGCAGTGGCCACCGGCAGGGGTGGCTTCGGGACATCATAACCATCCTCCTCGTTTTCTGACTCCTCAGGGCCGTTGCTGGCAGTGGCAGCTGCCACATCCCCTTCACCTGGAACAGGAGGAGGCACATCCTGAGCCCTGGGACTGAGCAGAGCCCCTGTGTCTGCAGCAGGCTCTGCCACCCACAGCCCACAAACACCCACAGCACACAGAGCTCAGGTTGTGCTGCTAAAACCCCTCACTCAGTGAGAGCTCTTTCCCAGGTTAAAAATACCTGATGGGTGCAGACCCAGATATTTCCACAGCTATTTTAACAACAAAAGCAAATGTTACTCAGTTCAGCCTGTAATGCTGTTCCAACTGGGATCAATTCATCGTGCCCCAGTTTCTCAGTTGTTTTTTAGCACTCCCACTCACCAGAAGTGTTGACAGGCTCGAAAGCAGAGGATGCTGCTTGGGAGTGAATGTTGTACATTGCTTCATACATGGAGCCCTCTGTCTGCTGGTCACAGTCCAAAACTCTGAGGGAGAGAACACGTTGCCCTTCACACCACAGACAGTGGCCAACCCCTCCACTTGTCTCTGTGACTGGGATTCAGCACAGATTCCTGTTCCAAAGTGAAATCACCACTGTTCTGTGAAATATTTGTTCCAGAAAATGCTCTAATAATGTCTATAGCAGTGCAGCATCTCAGCTTAAAATAGATTAACTGATCCCACCAAAACACTGCATTTTGAGTTTTGAATTTCAGTTGTTTCTGCTCTCAAAAGGTTATTACCAGAAGGGGTTATATGACTCCTTTAATACTTTAGGACAAGGACTCTGCAAAAGAGCAGTGGTCACATTTCCTTTACAGTTATTTTAGCCAGGATCTGGTGAGGATCACTGGGGGAATTCAGAGAACTAAGCAAGCAAAATCCCCACCCTGATGCCCAAATGTGCTGCCCCAGGGCTGTGACAGACACCCAGAGTCTCACCGTAAACTCTGAGCCATTTCCAGAGGCATTTTGATCTCTGGTTTGTGCCCAGCAGGACCTGGAGGCACCACAGGCAGGGAGGATGGTGACATGTATTCAGTGTCCTCATCGCCCTCAGGCTGCTCCCCAGGAGGCAGTTTTGGTACAGGCAGTGGTCTGGAGGCAGGGGAAACAGGTATGAACATCACAAAAACATTTACACATGTAAATATTCAAACATAACATTCAGAGATGTTAATAAATGTAATTAATATAAAAGGACACCTAAAAATCCACAGTGTAGCCATTTTACAGCAATTCTGTCCAAAGAAATAAAGTGGTTTGAAGGACTTCAAGGTCACACTGGCACAAAGTCTTTATGCAAAAGGAAGTGACAAAGTCATCTAAATTTCCATCACCTCCCTCACAAAAAGACCAACTCAAAAGTGAATTCATGGAAGAGCTGATGGCAACTGGAGCCTGTTTCCTACTGCCACACCAAGGGGAACTACCACCACTCCCACAGCTCTTTGGGATGCTGATTCCTTCTGCCTTCTCCAGATTGCAGGCTTTGAGTCTGTCAAGAATGAAACTGAGGCTGGCAGAGTTGTGTCAGATTCTGTCCCTGGCACAAGCACCCCATGATTACCACTCTGTAAGTCACCAAAGAAAACAACAGACCTGGCAGCTAAAGAGTAGATGGCATTGGCAGATGAGGAGGGTTTAATTTTGGGGTGTTCACACTCTGAGGTTGCTGCTGGACCACTGTTGGAGCTCTGAAAGAAACAAATTCCAAACCAGGCATCAGAAACACCACAAATACCAGTGCAACTGCAAAGCCACTCATTCAACACATCCTTTGTGGGAATGCAGTATCTTCATTTATGCCAAAGATCTACTGACATCTTAGAAATCCAGGACTTCTGTGACAGTTTTCCCTCAGTGAGGACACAAGGAGGGATTTTCCTGCAGGAGGAACTCCATATCTTTTGAGATTCCAATGGCCTTGGCAAATTCAGCTGGAATAGGCCAAAAGACCAAAATGGGGGACAGGAGGAAAAGGATGCAGACAAGCACATGCATAGGGAGACAGGATGGCAACTGTCCAAGTGTCATTTCCTCAGACAATCTGGCTAAAACTGTACTTGCTTTCTAATTTAGAAAGCTGGGGACATTAAAAGGAAAAACTTATGGAAATGGAATCAAGGAAAGCAAAACTGGCTGAAATATTTTTGGAAAGTAATAGACACTGCTCAGCTACACTGGTAACAGTGCCCAGTGCATTAACAGATCCCAATTAAACCCAGATTTTACTGTGTTAAATTCATCACAGCTACTGTGTGTAGGTTTTTCAGGACTGAAAAACCACAAGAGTAAATCAGAGTCTTTCAGCACACAAACTCCCAATAGAAAACATTCCCAGCTTTCCACAACTGAAAGGTGAACAACAATACACAACTGTGTATTATACATATATATACACAATGAGCCTTTAAGGAGAGAGGAAAACAAACAAACTTGTGACATATGAACTTCAAGACAATGGTGAAAGCAATTGCATTAATCAGCATTAGAGAGTGATGCTTTAGTACTGAAATAGCATGACTCCTGAAACTGGGATTTCAGCCTTGCTCCCCAAACATCCCTAAGAAGTGCTCCCTTGCCTGGCATCAGATTCTGTGCATGTCTCCCTTGACACCAGAGCACAGAGGGCCCCTTGGAAGGCTGATTTCCCCCCAGGGGCACCAGGGCTACTCACCCCAGGGTTGTCCAGGCTGAGGGTGCTCCCGAGGCGATGGCTGTCCGCCCTGCAGTCCATCTGGGAGGGCAGGGAGAAGGGCAGCGAGTGCCTGTTGGACAGCTCTCTCCCGGCCCAGGGGTCTCCGGGGCTCACAGCCACAGCGGGGGCTTTGGGCATGGGCCTGGATGGCCACAGGTCCCCCTGGCGGCTGGAGGGCACCGGGGGGGGCTTGTCCCCCGGGGTGCAGGGCAGGGGCCGGCGCTGGGGCCGCCCCTCAGCGCCCATGGCGTGGGGATGGGGCCGGTCCGGAGGCGGCGGCGGGGGGAGGTCTCGCAGCGTCGGGGGGATCGGCAGCGGCTTGTCCTTGTGCAGAGCGCCAGGGGCGGCCTGGAGGGCACAGGAAGGCACAGTGGTGCTGAAAAGAGTTAGCCCAGGCACAAAGGAAGAACAGGAGGGAGAGTTTTGGGGGTTGTTTTAGCTGTTTTTACAAGGATGTGGAGATATCTCCACACTTCTCTGCAGGCTTGAGGAGATAACACAGCAATACACCCTGAGCACCCCAGATTCTTCTCCTTGAAGGAAAACAAGAGCTCACAGCAGCACTAGATGGGATCTCAAAGCCTATCAAATCATTCAAAAAATGATTCAATTGTGGGTTATTTATACAACAGTCACCAGACAGCAATGAAACAGATCTTTCCTTCTGCCTCAGCTTTCATGATTTCATTATTTCATCCAAACCAGATGAAGAACTGCTGCTGTACCTGAGGAACCAACAAGCAAATGCCACCAACATCATCCTATTCCCTCCTGCTGACCAACCAGAGAGCCAGTTAATCTCTCCCAGCCACACATATTTAATTCCTTCCTTAGTTTTCTATCCAAAAAAATGGAAAATTGTGAAGAAAAGTTGGGACAGGAATATGACACCTTCCCTTGCCAGCCGGAATCAAATGCAAGGAAAATGCCCCCTCTCCAAAGGGCACAGGCAGCAGTGGCTGAGGCTGAAAACCAGAGATGTTGGTAGTAATAATAACTTGGCAGCTCCACAGGAAGGCACCAGCCACCCTAAGTGAGGCCTAACAGGACTGGAGAAAAGCAAGAGGCAAAAGCCTTGTGTGAAAGTCCTGCAAAAACACTCAGAACGCTCTTCTCCCTGCCTGCCCCACCCAAATGGGAGCTGAAAGGACAGAGAGTGTGTTTGACCTTGGAAGTGGTGCCAGGACTGGAGGCCCCAGGGGGGTTGGACACTCGCTGCTGCAGAAGGTCCAGGCGTGGTGGCACGGGAGGAAGGGCAGCCTGTGGAGCCACGGAGAAGGGAGAGGGAGGACGCTCCACCTGGGAGAGGGAAGGATGGGAAAACCAACAAATGAGACAATCCAGCAGAACTCCTTTCCTCTAGAGAGGCTTTAAATCTCTGTGACTGCTCCTGGCTTCAGTATTGGTAACAAATGACTCTGTGGGTAACAATGACACTGATCCTAACGAAGGCAATTTCACAGGACAGGGGCATTTGACTGGGCAAGCCCTGCAGGGCAGGCTGAGCTGTGAGACACAACTGAAAACACACACTCAGCAATACAAGCCAGGCTGTTTGGTTGGAGTAACAAACCTGCCTTTCTAGGCCCTGAGCAGAACAAGCTGCTTTTCGACACCAGAGGGCACAATCTGCAAATCTGTCACTGTGAAGCTGCTTCAACTACAGTGTCTGTGTGCATTAAACCCTCCATTTTTATCCCTGGAAAGGTGTTTTTCTATCTCAAAAATCAGAGCAGTGCCAGTTCTTCCCTTTATTTTCTCATTTTACAACCAAAGCTTGAGCTTTCTAACTTCAAAATACACAGATTTGAACTTGCTAATGCCAACAAGTACCAGACTATTGCACACCTTGACAGGAGGTCTCACCAAGGAAACTGCTTTGCTTCCCCAAGATATGTACACAAAAACTACCTCCAGGAAGGGTGTTTACTGTTCAGTACATTATTTCACAGGGTGGAAGACAAAGAGAAATAAGTCTACAGGTAAACCAGAGCAGAAGATTCTTTCTGATCACAAAAGGCAGCTTATTTTAGTTGATTCAACTATTAAAAATTAGCCAAATTCAAACCCACTTTCCAATGCAAGAGCAGCAATGAGGTTTTAGGAAAAAGCCACACAGGGATCCATAAAGAATGTCTGCCTTGTACACAGTTCCTGGAGGAAGCAGCACTAATGGCAGTGTTATCACACCTTTATTATATACATTTATCAGCCCCCATATAAAAAGCTGCCAGTCAAATTGACTTCCTCAGCAAAACACTCTGCCCTCTACCCTGTTAGTCATCAGGACCTTGGGAAGGCTGGGCCTGCTTGGCTGTTCTCACCTCTGGGGAAAATGGAGGAGTTTGAGGTGATCTGGGTGAAGTCTGGCTTGTAAATGAAACCAACAGAGGAGTGTTACAAACCTACACCTTCCATTCCAGCCTTGTCACCCTTCTAAGGTGACAACACACAAGAGATGAAAGGCTTCAAAGTGTGATCACCTTTGTTTAATAGAACTGACAGTGTGAGCTGAGCTCACCTAAACTCCTGTTTTCCACAGTGAGAATATTTTCTGTTATAAGGTTTGACACCCCTCACACACAGGAAACTGATGGGCAAATGCACTGACAGTGGCCTTACTTTGGTACCAGCGAGTTCTTTCATCATGAAGAGGGAATCATCAGCCTTGTCATCCTCATCATCATCGTAGCTGGGAGAGGGAGTGCCTTCAGCCCCTTGCCGGGACAACCCTCCTCCTCCTCTGGGGTCGAACGGATCCACCACGATGGGCTCGGTGCCTTTGATCTCACAGCGGCAAAAAGGACAGCCCTGACCCTCTGACTCCTGCAGGGAAGAGCAGAGACCTGTCCCAGCAGCCCTTGTGATGCACAGGTTAAACATGTGGTTAATGTAAACCTGCTCTTTGGCAAGTACATTTCAACTGACAGGAAGACAAAGGCAAGCTGTGCTACAAATACAGAATATTTTCTCTTTGAAGTGGAAAAACAGACTTTTAGCAACTTCTCACACTTTTTGCCTCTTCTAGATGAAGAGACCAGGCACCTAAACAGCTTCTGAACTATGAGCTCCATCATTATTCTGCTGTTTTATCTCCATACCTGCAGGGAACTGAGCAGGCTTGTGGCCATGAAGGAGAGATTAGCACAGGGCAGAGCCTCACCTGCCATGCTGTGAGACAGGACGTGCACATCAGGTGGCCACAGGGTTCAATCTTCACGTCCTTGTCGTTCTCAGCACAGATCTTACACAGCTGGAAGGTGGAGCCCATCTCGCAGTACAGCTCGTATTGTTCCT
>JAWWLZ010000068.1:4854493-4874392 GCA_035041345.1 Poliocrania exsul
TGGATTTGGGGTGAGTTTTGGGTGGATTTTGAGTCAATTTAGGATCAGTTTGGGGTGGGGTGGGATGGGATGGGATGGGATGGGATGGGATGGGATGGGATGGGATGGGATGGGGTGGGGTGGGAACAGGGGCAGGCAGAACCGACCAGGGCTGCATCCCTGTCCCCGGCATCCCACGTCCAACGGGATCAGGATCATTATCAGGATCAGAGTAGAGAGAACAAAAAGAGGAATAAGGAGAGAAAAGGGATCAGGGATAGAAAAGGTGACAGGGAGTGAAAAGGGACCAAGGAGTGAAAAGGGACCAGGGAGAGAAAAGGGGACAGGGATGGAAGAGGGACCAAGAGAGGGCTTGTCAGAGCTCTGGACACCAAACTTTCAAACAAATTATGACACAGGCTCAAAAGTCTGTTCAGTTCTGTTTCTTTGCTGCCCTCAGATCCTCTTTTCACCTCCTTTTCCAGGCAGAAGGGGAACAGCAAGTGCTGCACTTTGGGGAGCACGAGCACCCCGAGCTCAGGGCTGGAGCTTGGGCAGCACAGAGGGGGTTTCTTCCCCTGAGGAGCCAGATGAGCAGGAAGCAGCTCTAGATACCACAAGGGAGCCTGGCATGGATTGGATTTAAAACTCCCTGTCTTTATTCTGTTGCCTTTGGTAAAGCTCGGTGAACACTTGTGGGACAGGCAACTCCTTGTCTGGCTTTAATTACCTGGGCAAATTTCCCTAAGGATTATATTGACCTCAAATATGTCAGGGTTTATTGAGGCCGTGTTCCTGAGGCTTTTCCCATTAGGTGCTAATGGCTTCTGGCGAATAGTCAAGCCGGATTGACCACCGGAGGGTGCCCTGGCCAGCTCCAGGATACCACAAGGAGCTGGGGAGAGAGCTGGGGAGGGCAACACCAGCTCTGTTAGAGCCAAATTACAAAAATCATCGTGGCTCTGGTCCAAAGAGATCAGGGAACATGCTTGAGCAATTGCATTCCTAACTATCTGCTTCTCTGGGCATGATTCACTCCACGTCAGGGCTCTGGTGGTGTGTGAGAGACTTCAAGCAAAGGTTCCTTTGCTTGGGATTTTTCTCCTGGTGGGAGGGGGCAGTGGGGCAGGGACAGGGATCCCACACCTTGGGGCAGCCAGCCAAGCTTATCCCACCTCTCCCTTGACTGTTCTGGACCCTGCCCGTGCTGTCAGCACCCAAAGGCTCTGCACACAGAGCCCTTGCACCCCAGAGGCTCAGAGCACACCACAGAGGCACAGGCACTTCCCTGCCATCCCCTCCATCTCTGCTCAGCTCAAGCAGTGCCTGGTTTTAGCAGAGGTAAAACCTCAGCCAGAGGTTTGCGGTCTTGGCCACATGCAAAACTCCCCTGCTCGTTTTCACTCTCCCATGCTCTGCAGAGAGAGAAAACTTCCCCCTCCTGGGATCCCTCCTGGACAGAGAGGTAAAACTTCCCCCTCCTGGGATCCCTCCTGGACAGAGAGGTAAAACTTCCCCCTCCTGGGATCCCTCTCCCAGCACTGTGTGCATGAATGGCTGTCCCTGATGTGTCACCTGCAAGGAGAACCTTCAGGAACAACCATTGCCAAGGAGCACACGGGGTGCCTGCAGGAGTTTGGCCTCAAAACCCTGGAGACACAGTGCCCTGGGGTGCCCAGGATGGCTCTCAGCCCTCACCTCCCTGCCAGGACACCTGGAGAGCTTCCCACAGCCACTGCCCAGCTGCCTCAGCTGCCCCAGGCTCAGTGGGAGAAGATGAGTCCTGTCACATCACGGTCCTCTCCACATCATCACCCACACAGAGCTGCAGTGTGGATTTGTCCTTTAATCCCACCCTGAGTGGGCAATGCAGGGACAGTGCAGGGAAAGTGCTGTGCTGGATGGTGGGCACTCACTGCCCACAGGTTCACAGGGAGGATCAGAGGAGCACAGGAAATGTCCATGCAGGGGCAGACCTGAGAGGTGGGGGGTTCCTGCAGCACCCTGCTGGCCTCCATTGCTCCTTTTCTCCTTCACAGAGCAGCCTGAAGGCTGAGCCAGGCTTCAGGTTCCCATCTCATGGGTCCTGGTGTGGAGGGCAGTGCCTTGGCAGTGCCCAGAAATCCCTGGAGGCAGCTGGGCTGGCAAAGACACAGGTTCTGTCTTCAGCTTACAAGGAGCTGCCACCATGGTCAGTACAGGCTGGAGCCACGTCCATCAGCAGAGGTGTCTCTGGGAGGTGTGATGGTGTGAGCTCCATTGTGGGCACAGACACAGGAGCTGTGTGTGCAAGGTCCATGGGCTGGGCATGGCCTGGGTGGAGGTGCTGTGTGGGAGAGCCACTCCAGAGGCTCCTGGGCCACTAAAACGACTGGCACAGCCTCTTCTGCTCCTCCTGGCGTGGGCTCTGCAGGGACACAGCAGGGGCATTGTGGCAGCACAGACACACACACACCCCTTGCCCCATGATCTTTCTGCCTGGCCCCCAGTGCCACAGGTGCCAGGGAAATATTGGGATGTGCAGGGCAGGAGGGGACAGGACTCAGAGAGCTGCCTGCCTGTGAGCAGCACTGCCCTGAGGGCCTGGTGACAGGAATTACCTGTACGAGCTCTATGCTGTTGGCAGCAGCCACCAGCCAGGAGACAGGTCCCTTTGGTGCCACCTCAACATGAGAGAGTGCAGGGGAGCCACTGAGAGAGGGCGTGCAGGAGCCTGAGGCAGGGTCACTGTCCTCCAAGAACTGCAGAGGGGACAGCCCGATCTGGAAGTGCAGAAGAGGGATGGAGAGACAGCTCCTGGTGCTGCACAGCCAGAGGACCTCACCCACCCCACCATGCAGCCCCACAGCACCCCAGGGCTCCCCAGCCAGGGCAGTGCCACGCTGGGTCCCCAAAACCCACCGAGTGGTAGAACTCATCGCCAGCAGGGTCGATGACCACCAGTGTCACCCTGTCCTCGTGGGCACGGATCCTCTGCACCGTCTGCTCGTGGTCCAGCCCCTCAATGCTCTCCCCGTTCACAGCCAGGACACGGTCCCCTTCCTTCATCCCTGCCTGCTCAGCTGGCAGCCCCACATCCACGTCCCACAGGAACTGGCCTGGCACAGTGAGGGCAGAGGGAGGGTGGGAGATGCTCCCAGAGGTCCTCAGCCAGAAGGGAACTGGCACTGCTGACCCCCGTGTGCAGGTGGGGACAGGGCTGGCAGCTCTTCCTGACCCCAGACATGCCTTGCTCAGGCACAGACCACCCCTCAGCCCCTCACCTATGCCCCCTGAGCTGCAGTCATCCTCCTTGAGCAGGAACCCGTAGCCAGCTGGTCCCTTCACGATGTGCAGCTCCCTGGCCTTGAAGGGCAGCCAGGAGGGGTCTGCCAGGGCAGCTGTGACCTGCAGCCCCCGCAGGCGGTAGAACTCCTCCACAGCACTGGATGCCACCAGCAGTGTCACCTTGTTCCCGCTCTGCTTAAGCTGGATGGGGAGCACAGGGCGTTCAGTGACATTCTCAGTGATGTTCTCAGCCCCATCCCTCACCCACCCACACAGGGAACAGGCACCTTTTTGGTGAGCTGAGTGTGTGAGTAGCTCCTCACGCTGTCCCCATTCAGCTCCAGGAGCCAGGAGCCTGCTGGCACCCCTGCTCTGTCTGCTGGCCCATCCTGCCTCACCGACAGCTGGAAGGTGCCCCTGGTGCCTGCAGGGAGGAGATCTGGGGTTATTCACCAGCCTGTGGATGCTCAGGGAATGCCCAGGTGTGTGGTGGGCAGCAGTGACAGTGCTGTGCAGGGACAGGGGCACAGGGGGATGCTCACAGTGTCCACATCCCACCACCTGCTTTACCTTCCGGACCCGACACACTGAAGCCAAACCCACTCTTGTCCCTCATGACGTGGCAGAGGCGTGGGTGGATGTCAGCTGGCAGCATCTGGGACAGGTCCCTGCCCAGGGACTTGGCAGCCTCGTAGGAGTCTCCATCCAGCACTGCCAGCAGGACCTGGTTCCCGCTTGCCTTGATCCTCTGCACCACCTGGCAGGACCCAAGCTGTGAACCCTCAGGGGGGGCGGGATCAGCGTCCTGCCCCTGGCCCCGGGGTGCTCCCAGCTTACCCTCTGGTGGTCCATGTGGTCCACGAAGTGCCCGTTGACCTGGAGCAGCCTGTCCCCGTCCTGCAGCCCCCTGCGCTGGGCCACCCCCCCCAGCTCCAGCTGCCGCACCACGTGCCCCTGGCAGCACAGCTCCTCGTGCAGGCAGAACCCAAAGCTCTCCGTGCTGCTCTTGCTCAGCAGGTAGAAACGAGGCTCCCCCACGCCCTCAGCATCTGTGGGGGTACAGCCCGTGAGCAGGGGATCTAACACAAGCTCTCTGCTCCATCCTGGGCTGGGGTCTCCTTATGTGTTCACTTCCCACAGCTCCCTGGCATGAGAGAGAGCTCAGGGCTCCAGCAATGCCCAGATGCCACAGACACAAGGATGCTCTGGGAGATGGGGGTGTTTATTTACCCGTGTCCTCAGTCAGTGTCAAGGCAGGGTTGTCGATCCCATCTTTGGGGTTAAACTCAAATTTTCTGAAATGACAAAGGGGCAGGAGAGGCCGAGTTAGCACAGCACTGTGGCCTCCCCCTGCCTTCCCCAGCCTTGGGGAGCGTGTTCCTCCCAGAGAGGGCCAGCTGAGCCACAGCTCCTGTGCATCCCACTCCTTGCAGAAAGCCAGGAGGGGATCTCCCTCTGGGATCACCCTCCACAACTCTCCTGAGCTAACAACTCAGAGAAGAGCTTCCTGGGGCAGGCTGCTGGGATTGGCAGCTGTGACCCACCCCACCTCAGCTGAGATGTGCCCCAGCACAGCCCAGCTGTGGGGCCAGGAGCCCCAGAAAGCCCCCCTGTCCAAGGGGAGCTCAGAACTTACATGATGGATGTCTTGTCCCCCTTGAGCCCTGCAGAGGGAGAGGAGAGGTCAGCGCAGGAGGTGGTGGGCTGGGAGCAGACCCCATGCTCTTGAACACTCAGGGCTTGTCCATTTGCAGGCTGAGCCTGCCAGGCCAGGTGAGGGGGTTTTCCAAGCCCACACAGCCCCTCCCAAGCCCCTCTGTCCCCTGGCACAGCTGGTCCCTTGGCCCTGCCACTGCTGTCCTCTTGCATTCCCAGGTCCAACAGGCACTCACTGCCCAGCCCAGCAGGATCCTGTAGCATGGGGGGCAAAGTAGGGCCAGGCAGATGGAGCTCAGTCCTGGGGGTTTGCAGGGCTCTTCAGTGAGGAATGAGAAGGGTCACCAGGACCCCAGAGAGCCTGCTGTTACCAGGAGGTGGAAACAGAGGCCTTCCCATAAAACCCCTCCCCACCTCCTCCAGCACCAGGAACCCCAACTGAGGGCAAGGGGATTCCTCCCCAACATCCCCACAATGTCCATCTGCACCTTCCTGCATGCCTCTGGCTCCTTCCCATGGCCTGGCCAGACCCTGACATCGTCTTGCTCCGGGTGGAAGCAGTGCCTGGAGACACAACGAGGGGAAGGGTCTCCACAGGATGCAGCCCCAGTGCCCCAGCACATACCTTTTGTTTGCTTCATGGCTGCAGGGAATGCAGGAGGGAGCAAGGTACAGGGTGAAGTGGCAGGGAAGCGTCCCCGCCTCTCCCAAGACGCCCCAGGTTTAATAGTTAAACAGCCCCGACGTCTCCCCTGCCCTCCCAACCCCAGGGCACTGCCAGCCTGAGCTGGGAGCAGGGAGCAGCACCCTGGGACACGCAGCTCCTGGTGACCCAGCTTCCAGGGCAGCACACAGAGGGGGAAACCAAGCAGTTCAGCATGGGCTGGAGCAGAAGTGGGCTGCTCCATGCTAACCCTGTGAGATGGGGAAGGGGCAGAGCCCTCCACTCCAGCTGCTGGAGGGGCAGATGCACCACCAGCTCCCACATTCCTCCCCAGGAAGAGCCTGAAGAGGAGATCGAGTCCTGGAAACAAAGTGGTGCACTTTAATGCTCCCAAAGGATTCACAAACAAGCCTGAGCCCTGCCCTCTGCCACTGCTGTGGCCAGGGTGCAGGGGCTGGGCCTCCACAAGCCCAGAAGAACGAGTCCCATTTGCTCCTGGCCTGGACTCTGCACCGTTCCCACACTCCAGCCTTGCCTGCGGATGAGGGCTGAGCCCCACATACCCAGCATCTTGGACAGCACCCATCCACTCAGTATCTCCATGTGGATGAGGGCACAGGGGCACTCACTGCTCCCTCCCTGGCTGGTGGGTGGGCAGCAGCTCAGAGGGTCCCATCCTGCAGCTTCCCCAGCATCTTCTTGACCTCGCTCTCGACTCGCAGGAACTTGGCTTTTCTCCAGGGGTTGGCGCTCTGGCTGCGGCTGCTCTCCAGGTCCTGCAGCAGGAGGGCGAGGTGCTGCCGGACCCGGTCCCGGTCCCAGAAGGGCAGGTTCCTCTGCACCACGTTCAGGATGTGGCACCAGTAATCGGAGACGTCGGTGCCCGCCGTGAGGAACACCAGAGCCCTGACGCCGTCGCGGTCCATGCGCAGGCTGTGCAGCGCCCGCTTGCCATCCTCGCTGATGTCGTTGAAGTACAGGCTGGAGAAGGGAGAGGGGACACTGTGAGGGCTGGGGGGAAGGACAGAGGTGACAGGACAGGGATGCTGGGCTGGAGGCACCGCCAGCAAACGGGAGGAGATGGGGCAGAGCCAACTCACTGCACTTTGTCCAGAGCCTTGTGCTGCTTGGCCACCTCCACCACTCGCAGGGCAGCCGTGTCCGTGAGGGAGTTGTAGCCCAGGTTGAGCTCCTGCAGGTGCTGGTTGTGGCCCAGGTGCTGGGCGATGGCCTCGGCGCCGCGGTCGCCCAGCCCCGTGTGCAGCAGGGACAGGTGGGTCAGCGAGCGGTTCCCTGCCAGAGCCTCAGCCAGGAACTGAGCCCCCTGCTCGCCCACTGGGTTGTTGGCCAGCCTGTGGACAGGGGAGCTCAGGGAATGGCTCGTGGTGGGCAGCAGGGACGGTGCCATGCAGGGACGGGGCAGTACTCACCGCAGGCTGCTCACCACGCACTTGTCGTGCAGGAGCAGGTCACGGATCTCCTTGCAGGCGTCGGAGCCCAGGCTGTTGAGCTGCAGGCTGAGGCAGAGCGAGGCACAGGGGTGGCAGGACCCAAATGGCTGTTACTTGTTAGCCTGGCAACCCTGCCCTCTCCATTTTCCCTGGCCCTCCCCATCACTGTCCTACTTGGGCTCCCCAAACCAGGCCACGCAAGGTTTCCTCTCCCAAAGGGAGAACAGTGAGCCCACACTGCAGCATCAGCCAGCAGGGCCAGTGCCAGCAGGAGCAGGGGAGGGGAAGGGGGTGTGGGGTCTTCAGGGGGGGTGCAGGTCTGAGGAGGGATCAAGACTCTGCCAAGCCCTCCTGAGCATCTGGAGGAAGGAAGTGCGGCACAGCCCAGCTGCAGAGCCCCGTGCAACTCTGCTGAGCACGTCTCGCCACCACCTGGGCGGCAGGAAGACCTGCAGTTCCACCAGCCTTCTGGAACAATTGTGGAAACACCTGCACAGCTCAGACTCCCTTTGGGATGCCCAGCTCCTCCCAGCCCTCGCAACACGGGGATGCTGGGTGGCTCCAGGGAGGCACCCAGGGCTGCCAGGGCAGCTGGCAGCACAGCCTGCACCAGCTGCTGGGAGCTGCCCAAAAATTCCTGCGGGAGGATGAGCCGGGACTGCAAATCCCAGCATGCAGCGCCCCTGCAAGGCTGTTTGTGGAGCATTGCATGTTGGAGGCTGTAGTTCCCGAGGTCTGCACTGAGCATAAACAAGGGCAGGCACGCCCTGCCCTACTTTTTCCATGCCCAAGCTCCCAGTGCATCCCTGTGATGGGCAGAGGGGAGGCAGAGCCCAGATTCTGAGCCCTGCCAAAGGCAGAGGAAGGTGGTACTCACTGGAGAGCTTTGCACCGCAGCAGGACAGGGAAGAGGGTCCTCAGGCTGCTGCTGTCCAGGTTGCAGGAGGTCAGGTTGAGCTCCTCCACCTCATGGCACGTGGTGCCCATGACGGACGCCAGCACAGAGCACTTGAGGGGGGTCATCTTGACGGAGGCGAGGCTGACGGTGCGCAGGGAGCGCACGGCCTCGGCCGTGAAGCGCTCATTCTGGAACTCGTGCAGGAAGAACAGGTAGTCCATCAGCTCTGAGGGGGGCAGGCCCTTGTGGCTCTTCCTGATGACCGTATTCTTCATGGCCTTGGCGATCTCGAAGGCCGCCAGGTTCTTGATGGAGCAGCCCAGCTGCTCCAGGATGGCGCGGTTGCGGCGGGACAGGATCCCACCCATGAAGATGGGGAAGAGCTCGAAGACCTCATCATCGGGCGCCTCGTCGGGGTGGCGCAGGGGCCCCTCCACGCCCAGGATGCTGGAGTTGATCTGGTCCAAGACATCATCGTTGTAGTAGTCCTCCTCCTTGAAGAGCTCCTCTGCCATGGTGTGGGCGATGGCATCCCGCTCCTTGCCGCTCAGCCGCGAGAAGTAGCGGGGGAAGATTTTGAGCAGGTTGAAGAGCACGGGCAGGAAGCGCAGAGGCAGCACCTTGGAGATGATATTCATGACCACGGCCACATCCTCGCTCACCCTGCCAATGACCTCGGACAGCTCCTTGCCCACCCTCTGCGCCAGGGTCTTCTTCTCGCCCAGCACCACGTACAGGGCTGCCAGGTACTCCTGCATGGCAGGGATGGTGAACACGAAGGTGTGTTCCTTGCCTGGCTGCACGCACGGGCTGAGGAAGAAGCGGAAGACGTCGCTGCGGAAAACCTCCAGGAGGTTGAGCTCGCTTTCTGTCTTCATCTCCACCTCAAAGCACTGCTGCAGGTCCTCCTCTGAGAAGCAGGTCTTGCGGGACATCACCCCCTGATAGGCCAGCTTGCCCACCGTCTTGGCCACGTACTTCATCATGGAGATGTTGGTGGGGTCGGTGCTGTCCAGCACCTCCCCGCTGAAGTTGAGCCTCAAGAAGCTGGTGTAGATGCCAGTGAGGGTCTGGCTGGGAGGCACCGTCCTGGTGAAGTAGAGGAAGTGCAGCGTGGTGCACACCAGCCAGCAGTACGAGGGCAGGAAGCAGGCAGCGGTGATCTGGTTGTGGCGCTCCAAGTTCCTCGACAACATCTCCACCAGGTTCTCCTGCTCGGCCGAGCTGCCGTCCCTGCTGCCCTCCCCGCCACAGCTGGGCTGGCTGAGGCGCAGATGGAAGTAGAGTTTCTGCAGGTTGGTGTCGGAGAAGCCGCAGATCTCGGCGTAGCGCCCCACGTACTTGGCGGGGATGCGGCGCACGGCAGAGGGGCGCGTGGTGACGATGATGCTGGCCTGCAACGGGGGGCTGCCTGAGCCTGGGGGGGCCCAGAGGGGTCCCATGGGCAGGACCCACACTGAGGTGCACAAGGATCGACCCACACTGAGGTGTACAAGGATCAACCCACACTGAGGAACACAAGGATAACCCCACACTGAGCTGCACAAGGGTCACCCCACCCAGTTCAAGAAGCTGTTGCCCAAAGGGCTCTGGATGAAATCTGACCCAGGCAGAGGGGACAGAAGAACTTTGCCCATCCCCTGCTAGACATAGATGGAGTCTGGAAGCCCACAGCCCAGCAGACTGCCTTCATTACCTCACCAGGCCTCCCCAAAGCTCCCACGGAGACCCCCCAGTAACAGTGACATAAGGCCACCTTGGCAAGTCTCTTCAGGAACTGCCTGTTCACTCCTAGCCAAGCTGGACTTCAAGTAATTATCCCAACAACCCTGTGATGCCTCAGGGCCCACCCCCAGCCTTTCTCCAGCAGGAAGGAGCTGCAGGGAGACACTGACCTCGGGTAGGAGGTATTTCCTCAGCAGGTTGACCACAATGGCAGAGGGAGGCACGGGCTCATTGGGGTCACAGCACAGCTCTGTGCCAGCCAGACGGAAGTCCAGGTTGAGACGCTCCAGGCCGTTGAGGATGAAGAGCACCTTGAGGTTGGAAGTGCCCAGCACGGGCACCACGTCCCGCAGGTGCTGGTACTTCTTGGTCACGAGGCGCCGCAGGGAGATGGGGGCGTGGCTGTGGGACAGGTCCTCGCAGGAGAAGGGGATGACCAGCTCGAAGCGGGGCAGGCGCCCGTGGCACCAGTCCACCACCATCTTCTTGATGAGGGTGCTCTTGCCCGTGCCCACGGTGCCGTACAGCACCACGGTCTTCACCTGCCGCCCGCAGGCATCCACGTCAAACAGGTTGTGGAGGCTGATGACCTGCCTGCAGGGCTGCTGGAGCTGCTCCTGGATGGTGAGGTCAGGGGAGGGCTTCAGGATCTCCTCCAGGGAGCTCTCCCGGATCACTGGGTCCACGTGGACTGCATCCAGGGAGAAGGAAGGGCCGAACTGCCTCTCCTCATTGGGCTGGTGGCTGAACCACGCTGACAGGCTCTTCTGGTGCTTCTTGATGGCACCTGGGAAAAGGAGGGTGTTTGACAGGACAAGGGAGTGGGAAAGTTGCCTACCCCAAGCCATGGCAACAAAGTCACTGCAAAGAGGGGACAGCACCCAGTTCTTGCTAACCCTCACACTGCCCAGGGCAGCAGCTGCCCCCAGCGTGCTGTGTAGGACCCTCCATCCAGTGCAGGGCTGCCAACTTACCAGAAGAGGCCACGTTCCTCAGCTGGGACTGACTGTGGCGAGAGGAGCTGGGCTGGGCAGAATTCTCCCCAGATCCTCCCTGGTGGCCAACATAGCCCCTGCAAGAGGAGGGAGAGTGTCACCAGGAGGGCTCCAAGCCCTGCCTGGGGCAGGGTGGGCAGATCACAGTGCTGAGGGGAGCCAGCTCACCCCTTCCTTCCCCCACACCAAGGGAGAGTGCAGGAGCAGGGCACGGGCACGGTGGGGAACCCAAGGCAGGTCAGCAAGGCACGTGCTGTGCATCCCCAGCAAGCCCACAGCGAGGCACAGGAGTTGGGCTGAATGCAGAGCAGGCAGGGAGTTGGGTCTGAGTGTTTTTCTAGGTGGAAGCAAAGCAGTGTCTCTGCCCAAAGAGCCCTGCTGGTCCCAAGGCAGCCACCTCAGCCACCCAGGGCCTGTGGTGAGCAGTTCCAGGCCCTGTGACACTGTACCTGGGGAGGGAGATGCTGCTTGTGCCAAGGATCCTCCTGAGGAAGCAGCTTCCTGTGGTGCCTGAGGGGGAAGAAGAACAAACATAGCAGGGATGGATTCTCCAGCCCAGCAGCACTAATCCCACCCAACCCACTGGCTTCACACCTTGCTGGAGTGACCCACAGACTGCACAGCTGTGGAGGGAGGTCAAGGGAGCAGGACAGAGCCAGGGGCACGGTCCCACAGGCACAGAGTCCAGCTCACCTGGCACTGAAGCAGCACACACATGCACAGCCCGGGGGCCTCTGCTCCGGGACAGGGATCTCCTCAGCTGCACCCAGGGCAGGCAGCTCTGGCACTGCATGGTCCAGGACATCCCCACCTGAAAGAGAGGGCATGGCCATAGGTGGGGGAGGCCTCTGGGGTGCTCAGCAGTGTCCCAGGTGGGCAGAGGAGGACGGGGCTGTGGAGCAGCAGTGCCCTGCCCAGCCTTACCTGCCCCAGTACGGTGCAGTCCGGTAGAACCGGCTGTGCTGGTGTTGACTCAGACTCCTGCCCCAGCTCAGCAGGGTGATCCTTCAGGAGCACGGGCTGTGCTCACAGCCCACAGCATCTTGAGCAACTGAGGCACAGAGAGGAGAGGGTGTGAGCAAAGCCCAGCAGATAGGGAGGGACAGGGATAGGGACAGGGACAGCTTGGCTCGCACCTCCCACAGCCCGGGCTCCTTACAGCCCCTCTTGGTGTTATCCAGATGGAGGAAATGGGCACAGGGGGGGTTTAGTCTGGAGAAGAGGAGGCTCAGGGGTGACCTCATCACTCTCTACAACTCCCTGAAAGGAGGTTGTAGCCAGGTGGGGGTTGGTCTCTTCTCCCACACAATTAGCAGTAGGACAAGAGGGCACAGACTTAAGCTCTGCCAGGGGTGGTTTAGGCTGGATACGAGAAAAAAAATTCTTTTCAGAGAGAGTGCTCAGGCATTGGAATGGCCTGCCCAGAGAGGGGGTGGATTCCCCATCCCTGGAGGTTTTCAAGATGAGACTGGATGTGGCACTGAGTGCCATGATCTGGTGATTCCAGTGGGGTTGGATCAGAGTTGGACTTGATGATCTCAGAGGTCTCTTCCAACCCAGTTCATTCTATGATTCTATGAAAGGGACAGCACAGGGACAGGGGCAGAGACAGCACAGGGACAGGGGCAGCACAGGGACAGAGACGGGGCAGAGACAGGACAGGGACAGCACAGGGGCAGCAGGGCTGACCTTGAACTCGGGTGTTCTGGTCTCGTTGCCTTTGCAGCGAGCAAACCCCGGTGTGTGCCATGCCCAGTTCCCAGCCCCTGCTGCCCAGCAGAGCGCTCTCGCTGCCCGCCTGGCACAGACCCCTCCAGGGACCCCCGGGACACGCCTGGCCCCAAACCCTCGCTGGCCGCTCCCTCCCTCCTCCCGTGCCCAGGGAGGCCGTGGCGCTGCAGGGACGGAGCCCGGGGCAGTGATGGTGCCAAGCGCGGCTCGCCATGAGCTGCGGGTTCCTCCGGCTCGGGGTTACCTCCAGCAGCGCTCCCGGCTCGCAGCTCCCGGTGCTGCTCCTGCCGCTCCCCCCGTGCCCGTCCCGAGCGGCTCCTCCGCGGGGGCGGCAGCTCCGCAGCTCCCACTTCCTGCAACGCCATCGTGCCCTGCCCTGCCCCGTCCCGCCCCCGAGCTCCGGGCAGGATGGCACTGCGGCCAGGGCAACACCCGCACCCCGAGCACGGGCACACACGGGATGGGCAGGGCTGGGGTCTTACCAGACGTGCTGCAAGGCGCGGATTTCCTTCAGACGCATCTGGTGGCTCTGCATCCCCAGCTGCATCCCGGCTGTGCAACTGGAGCCTTGGGGGAATGGTTCTGCTCCAGAGTGAATCCTGCCCTGCTCAGAACCCCCTCCGTGCTCAGAATCCTGCTGTGCTCAGAATCCCCCCCGTGCTCAGAATCCTCTCCATGGTCAGAACCCCCTCCGTGCTCAGAACCCCCTCTATGCTCAGAATCCTCTCCATGCTCAGAATCCCCCCCGTCCTCAGAACCCCCCCATACTCAGCTGTCACCCTCTTAATACAGGGACCCCTCAAGAAAATGGATTTTTTCCCTTCTCCATAAAATCATAATGGTCTTTACTAGTTTTTAATCAGACCTGTACTAACTTGGTATTTTATACTAATTTTTGATTTTAGATTAATTTGTCAGTTACTTAAGCATGCAGAGCTTTAGACAGAGAGGAATTAACCCTGTTGCTGCGGGATGAACTTTAAGAAATAAACCAAAATCCTGTTTAGATTAGAGGCTGAGCTGTAAGAAATAAATCAGAAAATATGTCTAGATCAGAAGCCTGAAGGTATAACATTGTTTAGTAAAAAGGAAATACAGAGCTGCAGAGATTAGAGCTGTTCAGAGGCACCCCAAATATCCTGCTTACCTTTGGGGAGGGGTTTTCAGCTGTAACCAAGTATATAAACCTGGAAACACTAAAGTCTGGTTGAACATATCTTTGGTGGAGTTGTCCCCCATGTTCCTAGTGCTGAATAAAAGGAAGGATTTTGTTCTATTCTATTGGATTTGACTTTCTTAATTCACTCTCACACGGAGAGGGAGCAGGGAACAAAAAAGCTGCACCATGAAAACACCTGGAGGAAGCTGGGGGTGTGCACAGCCTGGTTTTGCCTGGCTGTGAAACACACGTGATGCACACACAACACACACAAACTCTCACATCTACACCTACCCTCTCGCTGCTTGCAGATGTGCTGTGGTGGTGCTGCACCCTGCTCAGTCCCTGGGTGCTGTCCTGGGAAATGCCAGCCCACCCCAGCAGCCACAGGGCAGCTGGCACGGAGGGGTCACACCTGGGCAGGGATCCTTGCACCCCAAATGCCCAGACACTCCCCCCACAGGGCAGCTGGCACAGAAGGGTCACACCTGGGCAGGGATCTTTGCACCCCAAATGCCCAGACACTCCCCCCACAGGGCAGCTGGCACAGAGGGGTCACACCTGGGCAGGGATCTTTGCACCCCAAATGCCCAGACACTCCCCCCACAGGGCAGCTGGTACAGAGGGGTCACACCTGGGCAGTGATGCTTGCACCCCAAATGCCCAGACACCCCCTCAGCACCCCCTCACCCCCTGTCCCTGGGCACACAAACCTCCCCTCCTCTGTGTCCCCTTGAGATGCTCAGGAATATGAGACACCCGGGCAGCACACTATAAATATAAGTTTTATTGATGTGTGAAATCCAACGAGTACAGCTGGCACCTCAGAAACACCGACATAAACCACAACATCTCCTCCTGCCCAGCAGCTCCTGGGGCCCTCTGGACACTGGTGAGCACCAGCAGCAAGCTGGCACCTGGCACCCCGTCCCTGCGGGGCACTTACCTGTGTGTGCAGCCCAGCCTGGAGAGCCCAGGGCTCACCTCCACCCTGCCTGGTTCCTGCCAGGCTGCAGCTGTGCCCTGCTTGGCAGCCTCCTCCCAACAAGGCAGAAGGACCTGGGCAAACCCCACCCAGCCCAGCTGCCACAGCAGAGATGCCCTCCCTCAGCCCTGAGCTGTCACCTGCACCTTATTTTGGCCAACTGTCCCAGCTCCCACCTGTGGCCATGAGGAAATGTGGGTTTCAATGGCTGCACCTCCCTGCATGTCCCCACTCCTGTATCACACACACCCCCACTGTACAGCCCCCACTGCACGGGTTGACACAATGAGGGCTGGAAAACCACAGGGTTTCCAGCATGGAAAGGACACACTCAGAGATGCCAGGCAGCCACAAGGCTGCCCATGGCAGAGGGACAGGACAAACGGGTGTCCACACACAGTGAGAAGGAAACACTGTTTTATTGCCTGATTTGGGAGCGGGTGAAACCCTGGGAGAAGCCCCATCTCCTCCCTGTTCTAGCCCAGCCTCCCCTCCAGCAAACCTCAGCCGGGTGATGATGCATTTGCTCTTCTTGTGCGTGTGCCAAAGGTGGCCTGGCCATGCATGGAGGTGAGTGGCATCCCCTGCCCGTGTGCATTCACAGCAGGGCCTGGGGCAGCTGTGCCTGTGAGCTGAAGGGGCTGAAGCAGTTTTTGGTTCCCAGAGAGCTGGAGCCACAGCTTGAACCCTCATCCATTCAAAGTGCATCCCAAGGGAAGGCAGGAGAGGAGAGGAGGTGTGGGGGAAGAAGCCTGCTCTCCTCCATCACACTCCTCATGATTATCCAGACTCATTCTCTCATGGGATTCCTGCAGGCTGGAGCATCCACAGCTCCCCTTCCCTGCTCTGATAAAGTGCATCCTCACTGCTCCACCAAGGGCAGGACCCCTGCACCCCGTCCCTCTGCCATGCCAGGGCAGAGACAACTCCTCTTGCCCTGCTCCTGCAGGGCAGGGCCCACCCAGGCAGTGGAGGGGCAATAAAACAGAGTACTCAGCCCAGCCACATCAGCCTGGGAGCTCAGTGCAAACATGCTCTTCCCTTTGCATTTCCCTGTGCCTTCCACCAGCTCTGGGATTGTCCTTGCAGACAGGGAAGGGGCCATGGCTCAGTTCACTCCTCAGGCAGCACTGAGGGTGCCTTTGCCTCTGGACACAGTGCCCAGGTCCCTCACTCATCAAAGCCCCTTTGTACCAACACATTCACGTGCCTCCTGCTGCCCTGGGGATGAGGGGTGCCTGCCCCATCACCCCCACTGCCCAGTGCCCTTGCCCAGCTGGGGGGCACAGCCATCCTCCAGCTCCAGGGCTTGTCCTGGCCCTCTGCCCCGCAGTGGCCCTGTCCCTGCTCAGCTGGGACACAGTGACTCACCAGGGCAGGAGGCTGTGCTGAGCTCTCCTGGAGGGGCTGGGGCTGCTTCATCTGCCCCATCCCGGTCAGGCTGGTCCCAGCAGCCACCTGAGGAGCCACCTGCCCCAGCAATCTTCCTCCAAGCTTGGGCAGCCTGTCCCAAGGGGTTCCTCTGCAAGCAGCTGAGGCTGCTCAACAAAGCCTTGTCTTGAGCATCCCTGACGGTGGGGGACACAGGTGGTGGCAGTCCCAGGTGCCTGCTGGCAGCCCCTTGCTCCACTCCATCACTAGTCCATCTTGTCCTGGTCCTCCTGGGAGCAGCAGTGATGGCACAGGCATGTCCAGGTGGCACCCTCTGGGCACAGGCGGCAGCAGGACACAGTGCTGGGGATGGCAGTGCCTCCAATGTGCAGAAAGCAGGACCCATCACGAGAGCCCCACATGCCAGGGAGCTGGCAGGAGCTGTGCAGAGCTGCCCCACTGACACCTCCTGCCAGCTCTGTACCCACCCAGGGAAAACCCCCCACCCAGCAGTGCTGGGCCAGGCCTGACCGGTCCCAGCCCAAGAGCAGGACAGAAGCAGGGACCAGCTCCATGGAGAAGGAGATGGAGAAGGGTGACAGCCCACAGCCCCACATTCCCCTGGCTCCCTGCCCATCCATCCACTTTGTGGCAGAGCAGACATGGGGACCATTCCCCTGGGGCTGTGGTTGGCAGCGTCATGCCCAAGAGGCTGCAGCCCTCCAGCTGGCACAGATCCACACAGAGCATGGCATGGGGCTGGCAGGGAAGGAAGATCCAGGAGCAGAGGGGAATTTTGTGAGGGATAGTGATGTCAGAAGACCCCAGTCCTCAGCATGGGAAGGGCATCAGGGTATGTTCTGCTTCCAGAGCCCATGGGCAAACACTCCTCTCAGCGATGCTCTCCAGGCAGGGAAAGCTCAGCTTTGCTGAGTGCCCACATCAGTGCCAGGCCAGCCAGACCTTGCTGTGCAGTCCCAACACGAGCCAGGAAAATCAAAGATCAGTCTCCAGGATTTTGCTGAAACCTGGCATTTGCCCTGCAATCCCTGGCTGCTCAGAGTGCCAGCAGCAGCATCTCCCAGGCTGTGCTTGAGCCAGGGCCAGCGTGCCAGGGTGGGGCAGAACGGCCTCCCCCACGTCCGTGCTCACCAAAAACCAGTGGGTTCCCGTGTATGGGGGTGACCAGTGCAGCCCAGTGCCACCAGTGCCAGCACACCCACAGAGCCTGTGCTGTGTAGCAAAGCAGCATGTTGTGTTCCCAGCACAGCAGCATGTGCAGATGCCCCTCCAGCTCTGGGCTCAGCTCAGTTCCTTGGGAGAGCCAGCAGGGTGCCAAAATGCCTTCCCTCTGCAAGGTGTGTGCAGGGCAGGTGACCCTGGAGGAGCCACCAGACACTCTTGCCAAAAGGGACATTTTCCTGATACCAGTCAGAAAGTGCAATGCCCTTCCCAGTGTCCAGGTCACACCCACTGCAAACAAACCGCTGAGATCTCACCTGGTTTCCAATTCAGGCACTGCTGGGACTCCCTTCTGCAGTGTCACCCTGGGAGGTTGGCACTGTGACAGGCTGGGTGTCCCTGGCACCCCCTCCTTGCTCAGCCAGTGCTGAGCGAGGCTCGTCCGCCCCGTCCTGCTGAGACAGCCACGGCTGTGCCAGGGGAACAGAGGTTGCAAGGGAAGGGCTCAGGGCCAGCTCCTCTCCTGCAGTGGAGGCTCCAGTGATGGCCCAGCTGAGCCCAGCCCTGTTTTTAACCTGCCCAGCACTGGCAGGGTGTGGGAATCTAAATCTTCCTTGCTCCATGCAAGCACTTGAAGAGACCAGTCACTTCTGCCCACATTGGTTGATTTGGTTCAGACCCTCTTGTCTCAGACCCCAAAGACAACAGGGACTGAACAGGAGACTCCCCAAGGTCTGAGATTACTGTCCTATTCCTGCAGATCCTGCCAGGTTTGCAGATCCCATCTCTGAGGATGGCACCAGAGCAGAAATCTGAGACAGAGCCCCAAGTCCTTCTCTGCCTGCTGACTCCCTTTTTCCCTCTGGAATGCAGTGGTGTTTGGGAAGAAGGAAAAAATTTAAAAAAAAAAGAAAAAAAAGAAAAAAAAGAGGGAAATATTTGTGCTGAAAGAAAAAGGAGATGCAGCAACCTCTGTGGCTACAGCAACAGGAAACACTAAAGCCTTGTGCAACTCTACCTGTTGCATCTTTGGGCTCTCCTCAGCACTGACTCACGTGGTGCCAGCCCTGGTGCCATCGGGGCCATGTGCTGCACTCCCACCCCGGGCTGTGCTGCTCTCTCCTCCCAGCTCCAGCCCTGCTGCTCCCCCTGCCTGGAGCATCCATCTCCTCTCAGCCTTGCTGGGCACAGCCACCTCCTCGAGCATCCCTGGTGTCCCAGGGGTGACAAGAGGGCACTCAACCCACGTGGGGTTCAGCACACCCAGGAGAGAGAGGGTGGCACGTGCCAGGGCTGTACAAAACGTTTTGCAATGAAGAGTTGTGTGTGGAAAGGTTAAAACAGTTCCGAGATGTCTCAAAACCCTTCTCGACTGTGCCAGGCCTGGCTGGTACCCACTGGTGCCTCTGCCACGGTCTGTGCCTGCCAGGAGCACCGTGTCCATCTGCAGAACGTCTCTCACAGCAGGCCAGGCCCAGGGATGGCCCCTTTATCTCTCTGACTTCACCTTGTACCTGAGGACCAGGTAAGCCAGGAGCCGCAGGATGACGAAGAAGATGCCCAGGATGAGGAAGTCCAGGTAGAGCTTGGCCTCCTCCACGTCCAGCTCCTGCAGGATCTTGATGGGCTTTTGGAAAGGGCAGAAGTCCTCGAGGCACTCCAGGTCCTCACGCTCCATGGCATAGATGGTGAGGATGACGCCCTCGAAGCCATACCTAGGGCAGAGCAAGACCAAGAGTCACCCTGGGCACCATGGGGGCCCCGTGGGAGCCCAGGACAGGGGGCTCTGGGCAGAGCGTGGGGTCCCACCTGACATAGGAGACGTAGGAGCTCCACTGCAGGTAGGTGGGGATGGTCTTGAAGCTGACAAAGAAGCCCGAGAAGAGCAGGACGGGGATGGCAGTGACGGGTCCCACAAAGGTGGCCACCTGGGGAGCAGAGGCCACGGGGTGTCAATCCCTGCCCGCAGGTGAACCGCCCTTGGGCAGCCCCTTCCTCCACCCAAATGGCCATGAGACCCCTTGCAACCCTCCCTCTGTCTCCAGGAGACAGGCAAAGCCCCGTCTGACCTGCAGGGAGGTGGAAGCAGCTCCGATGAGAAGCCCAAGGGACTGGGCCACCAGGGCCGTGGCGGTGGCCAGTGCGGAGAAGAGGAGGAAGCGCGTGGCCTCGGGGGGCTGGCCCGTCATCCAGTACACGATGCTGCAGTAGGCAATGGGGCAGATCACCTGCACAGGGGCACAGAGACCACCCTGCTGGGCACATGGCTGTCCTCACCCCACACACCCTTCCCAGGGGATAGAGGGACCCCTCAGAGCCCAGCCTGGGGCACTGGCGGAGCTGGGCAAGAGGCTGTGCCAAGGAGGGCACGTCAGCATCAGGGTCATCGTGAAGTGCAGCTGAAGCCTCACCTGGAAGGGCACATCTGCCATGGTCTTTGCCAGGTAATAGGCTTTCAGGCTGTACCAGTAGTTCAAGTGCTCTCTCAGGAATACAGTCATCTCCTGGGGGACTGTGGAAAAAGGAGTTACCAGCCAGCAGCATCCTGGGCTGCTCCAGCCCCACTGCCACCCATCCTGGTGCAGGCAGGTGTGATGCTGCCCCAGCAGAGCTCCAGGTGACATCCTGACTCTGCCACAAGCTCCAGGTGACATCCTGCCCCAGCACAGAGCTCCAGGTAACATCCTGTCCCTGCCATGAGCTCCAGGTAACATCCTGCCCCTGCACAGAGCTCCAGGTAACATCCTGTCCCTGCCATGAGCTCCAGGTGACATCCTGCCCCAGCACAGAGCTCCAGGTAACATCCTGTCCCTGCCATGAGCTCCAGGTAACATCC
>JAWWLZ010000068.1:4874492-4891088 GCA_035041345.1 Poliocrania exsul
CCACGAGCTCCAGGTCACATCCTGCCCCAGCACAGAGCTCCAGGTAACATCCTGCCCCTGCAAAGAGCTCCAGGCAACATCCTGCCCCAGCACAGAGCTCCAGGTAACCTCCTGCCCCAGCACAGAGCTCCAGGTAACCTCCTGCCCCAGCACAGAGCTCCAGGTAACATCCTGCTCAAATCTTCATCAGGGAAAAAAACCTCAGACACTGATTTATGAACTTTCTGCATGGAGAAGTCAGCTTAGCTGGAGGCTTTTAGAAAAACTCTTTGAGGAAGTGAAAGAGAGGTAAAGCGACTGAAAATGCAGCTCTACAGACAGTTTATCAGAGAAAAAAAGCCCCCAGCATTCTGCTTTGAACCTACAAGCCAAACAGAGGGCAAAACTGCAACACACACAAGCAGAAGTTTCCCCCTTCCTCTTTGTTTGATTTTTTCCCATCTGCTGTGTTTTTTCCCCCCTCTTGTCCAAGTCACACCGCCCAGCACGCAGCTGGAGCACCCCAAGGGACGGGAGCAGGGCTGGGTGTGGGGGGAAAGGAGCTCCTTACAGGTGAGGATGGTGGGCATCAGGGCAGCGAACATGAGGAAGAGCATGGAGAAGAAGAGGAAGCCGGTGTTGTTGAAGACTTTGCCCGCGTCGTTGCCGATGTGCAGGTAGAGCAGCCCGATGAGAACCCCAATGCAGATGTGGGACATGAACCTCAGGTGGGTCAGCACCTGCAGGCAGAGAGGGCACAGGGTGAGCCCCCCTCAGTCCCCAGTAAATCCCTGTCTGTGCCAGCCCCAGGTGACCAGCAGACCCTGAGCCCAGCCCTCACCGTGTCCCTGAGGATGCAGATGAAGGTTCTCTTGAAGAGGATGCAGAACTGAGTGGAAGTGCTGGTGGCAAACGTGTGGCTCTCGATGTGGTCCACGTCCTGCAAGGCCACAGGCAAGTCAGGGATGTGGGGCAAGTTCACTTGGTGGGGTCCCTGCCAGGACAGCACCCCATTACCTGCAGGAGGCTCCTCTAACCCCACTCACCGTCCCACAGTGTGCTGGGCACGAAGAATCTGCTTTGTCAGGGCTGCTTTTCTTCTCAGCCATGGTGCACATGCCGTTCTGGACAGCGCGGAACAGGACGGGGTTGAGGTCCCCATACTCTCCTGAGGCCACCTCAATAACTGTGGAGGAGGACAGGACCCCTGAGAGGTGCTGAGCCAGCCCTTGCCATCACTTCCCCAGCCAGCACCCAGCAGGAAGGGCACAGGAATCTCCCTTGGGCAACCTGGGGGAACATTGGGCAGTCCCCAAGGTTTGGCTCTGGGTTTGGGCCTTGCCACCCTCTGCCCCCCATGGCAGCCCCAGATGGGGCAGGGGCACTCACTGAAGTCAGCAGGGTTGTGGTATGTGGGGCAGTGGAGTCCAAGACCCTTCAGGTAGGGGATGAGGTTGGTCACGACGCCTTTGAAGATGCACTGGCCCTGGCTCAGGATGTAGAGCTGCAAGAGAAAGCCAGGACGTGGCAGGTGCTGAGCAGTCAGGGCACTGCCACCCACTGCCACCCACCTCCCTGTCCCAGGGTGACACAGACCACCCTTGCCAGTTTGTGTGCCACACCAACCCCAGCTCAAGCACCTGCAGCCCGTCCCTCCCATGGCCCCATGTCCTGTCCCAGCCCAAACCTTGTCGAACATCTCAAAGAGCTTGGCGCTGGGCTGGTGGATGGTGCAGATGATGGTGCGCCCACCCTGTGCCAGGGACCGCATCAGGGACACCACCTGGAAGCAGGAGGCACTGTCCAGACCGCTGTGGCCACGCAGGAAGGGGCAGAGAAGAAAGAGACGGTAGAGAGAGAAAGGGAGAGTTGAGAGGAAGAGAAGCACATCCTAAAGATGCCCCCACTTGTGGGCACCCTCCTCGCAGATTGACGGAGAAGAACATCAGCTCCAACCCTCCTGGAGCCCCGGGGCACAGTCCCAGCCCACCCTCAGGTGGGCAGCAGAGGGTACTGGCCCTGCTGGTGTCCCTGGCAGGGGAAGCCCAGCTGGGCAGTGCTGGGGAGCCCCAGGCTGTGTGGCCTCACCTGGTGGGCTCATCAAAGAACATGACAGGCGGGTTGTTGACCAGCTCCAGGGCGATGGCCAAGCGCTTGCGCTGCCCCCCGGACAGGGAGCTGGTGCGGGTGTAGGAGCACTCCAGCAGCCCCAGTGCCGTCAGGATCTCGTTCACCTGTGAGACAACCCATGGGGAATGAAACCTTCATGGACCTTCATGCCATCCCTGCCACCTCCCTTCGCTGGCAGCCCCTCGGTATTCACAGGTCCCCTCAGGGCACTCCCTTCCTGCCCTTTCCATGCTGGGGAGGGCTGAGGGGCTCTGGCCCACACCCCTCTGCACTTACCAGCTCCTTCTTCACCTCCTGCTTCTCACTGAGCTTCAGATTAGCTGAGACCTGCAGGGAGAAGAAGGGCAGGGAGACACATCCCCCAGATGCAGGGAGCAGAACCAGCAGCACTGTGGCCCCATCCCCACCCAGCCAAGAGCCAAGAGCAGCGGCTTGGGATGAAGGGAGCAAGAACAGCAGGAGCTTGTTCCCGCATCCCAGAGCCCTTGGAAATGCCTGATGTCAGTGTGCCCGAGGACAGAGCCCAGAGATGCCCACCCACAGAGCCCAGCAGGCTCCTGCCTTGCCTGGCTCACCATCATGGCCTCGAGCACGGTGAGGTGTGGCAGGAGCATGTCATCCTGCATGATGTAGCAGGACATCTTGCGGAACGTGCGCAGGTCCCGCGGCCGCCCGTTCACCAGGATCTGCCCCTTCATGCCAGTCTCCCTGCAGGAAAGGGGGTGTCAGGGGGTGCAGCACAGCCCAGCCCTGCCCCCAGACCCGCTGGCACCCCCAGCCTCACCTGTAGCCAGCCAGGATGTTCATGAGGGTGGATTTCCCAGCACCCGAGGGGCCCATGATCCCGATGAGCTCCCGCTGGCAGAACTTCCCTGACAGGCATTTTAGGAGAGTCTTGTACCCTGGAGGGAGAGAGCAACGGGAGTTTGGGATCCCAGAGCTGCAGGGACTGTGATGCCATCCCAGCACTGGGGGGACCTCAGCGTTTCCATGTGCTGTGCCAGGGGCTGCCTGTGCCCAGAGCCTGCTTCTGTCAGCCTGCCCAGGGCAGGGCCACAGCAGCTGCCACCTCCAGCATGATCCCTGCCCCTGGGATCAGCCACATGCCCAGAGCCTGCCTCTGTCAGCCTGCCCAGGGCAGGGCCACAGCAGCTGCCACCTCCAGCATGATCCCTGACCTGGTCCTTGGCTGATCCCACTGATTTCCAGTGCTGGAGAAGCTCAGGACCTGGATTGCAGCAAAGACCAGGGAAGTCCCTGGGTCAGGTCACTGAGCTGCTAAGGGAGATTACGAGGCTGTGACATTAGTCCTGGGCATGTCCTCCTGATCCCTGGGGCCAGGGGACAGGGGGAGGAGCAGGGCAGCACTGGGCAGGCAGAGCCCTCAATCCTGCTGGAGGCCTGGCTGTTGCCTTCATTGGCATTCACGCTGTGATGCCCGGCAGCAGCCACTGCTAATCAGACCTGGAATTATCTCCGCTTTAAACGCAGCTGATTAGCATTTCCTGGCAGGAGGAACATGATGTGTCGGGAGTAGGGAACAAGCACAGCCTCAGGCTCTCAGGAGCTGCCCCCAAAACGCAGCCCTGGCAGGAGAGCAATGGGATAGAGGGTGTAAGGACCACAGAGTGAGCCTGAGCATCTCCCTGAGGGCAACGTGCCCCCTCCGTGCCCCAAATCCAACAGAATAGAACAAAATTCTTCCTTTTATTCAGCACTGGGAACACGGGGGGTAACCCCAACCAAAGACATGTTCGATGAGACTTTCGTGTTTCCAGGTTTATATCCTGAGTTACAACTGAAAACTCCTCCCCAAAGTTAAGCAGGATATTTTAAGTGACTTTAACAGCTTCAAGCCTCTAACCCAGACAGCTTCTCTGATTTACTTCTTACTGCTCAGCTTCTAATCTAAACATGCTTTTTGGTTTATTTCTTAAAGTTCATCTTACAGCTACAGGGTTAAATTCCTCTTTATCTAAAGCTATGCCTGGTTAAGATAACTGACACACTCGGGTACAAGCTAAAATAAAAATTTAATATAAAACACCCTATGATTTTATGGAGAAGGGATAAAATCCATTTTCTTGGGGGGTCCCTGTATCAATACCCTGGAGCAGCATCCAGGGACACTCCTGGAGCAGCATCCAGGGACACCCCTGGAGCATTACCCATCAGCGCCCCTGGAGCAACATCCAGGATCACCCCTGGAGCAGCATCCAGCAGTGCCCTGGAGCAGTATCCAGCAGTGCCCTGGAGCATCACCCAGCAGTGCCCTGGAGCAGTATCCAGCAGTGCCCTCGAGCAACATCCAGGGGCAACCCTGGAGCAGCATCCATTAGTACCCCTGGAGCAGCATTCAGGGACATCCCTGGAGCAGCATCCCGCAGTATCCCTGGAGCATCACCCATCAGCACCCCTGGAGCAGCACCCAGGGACACCCGTGGAACAGCATCCAGCAGTGCCCTGGAACATCATCCAGCAGTGCCCCTGGAGCATCACCCATCAGCAGCCCTGGAGCATCACCCATCAGCACCCCTAGGGCAGGCCCCCTGTGTGCGGGAGGGGTCCCGCTGGCAGAGGGGCAGCGAGGGCCGTGCGGAGCTGTGCGGTGGCAGCAGAGCCGGCGTGCCCCGCATCCCCCCGGCCCCGCACCGCGCATGCTGCTCACGTCGGCGCCACTGCAGCTTGCGCAGCGGTTACTCGCGTTCATTGACTGCCAGTAACCTCCTTCCCCAGCACGGCGGGGCAGCGGCGCTGGGGGCTGCGGCCAAGGCTTCCCCACCAGCTCCTCCAGCTCTGCCTGGCTTAGGGGAGAATGGCGACCCTCCCACCGCCACCCTGGTACCCCTCAGCATCTCCTTGGTGGTCCAGCTGCCCGAAGGACCACCTCCCACCCTGCAAGGCAAGGCACGCAGCCGCTCCCCACCCGGCTGTGCCATGGCTCCTCCCGGGATGCTGCCTCAGCATCCCAGATAAACAGGTGGGCATCATCCTGGGGGATGTTGGGGATGTCCCCCTGTCCCTCAGAGACTCAGCTTCCCGAGCTGCACAGCCTGGCTGGGGGCAGAGGCTCCATCCAGCACTCCTGGCTGGCAGGGCACCTCCCTGAGCAGCCCTGTGACCTCTGTCCCTGCTCAGCCCTGCCTGCCTTCAGCTTCTGCAGATCAGCTCCCTCTCCATCTTATCGGGCTGCCTGATTGGCATCCCATTAACTGAGAGCGCTAATTAAAGCAGACTACCACCCACCAGCCGCCATCTGCCTCCCCTCTCCCCTCCCTGAGCTCTCGGCCAGTCACACACAGGAAAGGGAGCCATGACCTCAGCTGGAGAGGAAATCCCCTGCAAACCACACGTTCTCCTTGCCAGGCTCTGAGCTGGGGCACCCCTGGGGTCTCCCACTCTTGGCACATCCCACACAGCCATCATCCTCCAAATAGCAGTGCTGGGGAAACCCATCCATCCATCCTGGCTGCCCTGGGAGTTCTGCCCCATCTCCCCATGCAGGCCTGGCCAGAGGTTCCCCTGGAATGTGCTCTGCTTTCCTCTGGCATTGCACAGCAAAGACACGCAGCAAGTGCTGTGGGACAGGAGCCTTCCCTCCTCCCACGGGCACCCAGCACCAACAGCAGGGCTGCAAACAGCCCCTGGCACTGGGACAGAGCAGGGTGAGATCATGGCATGCAGAACAGGAGCGGGGTGTCCCTCCCCTGACCTTCCCCACCCGCCAGCTCCCACCTCTCTTCCTCCACCACGATCCTTCCCGCACGGAGTAGGACAGGTCGATGAACTCGATGTTGACGGCCGAGCGCTTTGGGAGGTGGGAAAACCTCTGGGCCTCTGTGATGTGGTTCTCCACCTTCTTCAGGTGGGTGGTGAGGAGTGGGGCATCCGGAGGGCTGGCGTGGCACACGGTGTCCTCCAGCGCGATGGACACGCAGGCGGGGTCCATGCCCTTCTCTGCCATCCCTGTGCTCTGTGGGGAGCACACAGGGCTTGGCTGGCAGCAGGTCCCTCTCCCAGGCACTGCGGGCACCAGCCCACAGCCAGTCAGTCCTCTCTGCCCCTTCCCTGCTGGCTCCAGGCCTCGCTGCCCGCCCTGCCCAGCTGGGTCCAGCACCCACATCTGGATGAAGGATGGAGCCCGCACCGAGGGGCTCAGGGCAAGGAGCAGCTGATGAGCTCCACAGTCAATAATTCATGCACCTCCTGCGGCTGGGGCTGGCCTGGCAGCAGAGCTGGCACAGTGTTCAGCTCTGCCAGCCCTGGGGCTGCTGGGCTCCCTGCCCCAATCCTGCCTGTCACAGGATGGGAGGTGGGAGAGCTGATGCCCTGCCCTATGCCTGGATGTCCCCAAGGGCTCACCAGGAACTACCCCTGCCTGGCCTGGCCTCAGGAAACACAGATATGAAATCCTCAGCAAGCTGACTGTTCCAGCTGGTTGGTTGGACAAAGCCTGCCGTGCCTCACCCAGGCTCCTGGAGCAGGGCTGGCCTGGATAGCCCAGACCCCAACCCAGGGTCCTCATGGGCTTGCTGGGATGGTCTTAATAGACAGGGAGGGCACCCTGCTCGTGACAATCCTCTGCTTCCCTGGGGTCATCATGTCACCTTCCTGACCCCCAGCACAGTCTCAGAGGCCAGGCCAGCACAACCGGGGCCACGATGCTGATCCCCAGACCTGCCCAAACGTTCTCCTGCCTGCAGTTCTCCTCCCTCAGCGGCTGCAGCACAGCCCAGCTCCTCCTGTCTGCTTGCCTGGGGGCTCTGCGGTGCTGGGGGGATGCTGAGCCAAGCGGGGTGGGGAGCACACTGAACCCAGGTCTGGGAGGGGGTCGGGGATCCCCAGAGCAGCAGGAAAAGGAGCCCGGGCTGTGCCCAGCACCCACCTTGCCCGCCAGGCTGGGCTCCCAGCTCGCTAACCTACATTGTGCCGGGGCTGCGGCTGCAGCTGCGAGGGGCAGCGGGAGCTGCGGGAGATGCCCCAGCCCAGCACCCGCTGCGGGCAGAGCCCTGGCAGGGCTGGAGGGAAGCCAGCCCAGCCCGGGGAGGGAGGGGAGGGCAGAGGGGTGGGGGTCCCAGCCCGGGGATCCCCCCTCAGCATCCGAGCGGTGCGGGAACGGAGGGTTCGGGGGGAGAACGGGCACGAAGCGCCCTCGGGCTCACCTTGACTCCTCCGGCTGGGCGTTCACGGAGCTCTAAACCCCGCAAGCGGCTCCCGCGGCTTAGCCCGGCCCCGGGGCGCGGGGTGGGGACGGCGAGGCTTTGCCGAGGATGCTCTTCCCTTCATCCCCGCTCCCCGCCGGCCCCCTCCCTCCATCCGCTGCCCCCCCGGCCCGGGCAGCGGGCTCGGCTCTCCCGCAGCTCACCTGGCAGGGTGCGGGCGCGGCTCCGCTCCCGCAGCGCCTCCGCCTCGCCTCCTCCTCCTCTTGCGCAGACAAAGGGGCGCTGCCCGGGGGGCCCTACCGGGCGGGGGGGGTTCGGCTCGGCTCGGTTCGGCTCGACTCGGCTCGGCGGGCGGTTCTCAGCAGCGACAGCCGCGCTGGGCGCTGCCCAGGCTCCCCGGCCGGGTTCTCCTCCCCATCCCTTCGCGGGGCTGGGTGGGCAGGGCGGGCGGGGGTCCCTCCGACCCCAGCCCTGCAGTGCTAGCAGCCCCCCCGCGGTGGCTAGCAGCCCCCCGTGCTCGGGGATGCCCCTCTCCGCCAGCCCGTTCCCGGTGCTGCCGGGCAGGGAGAGCAGGATGGGCGGCAGGTTGGCAGGATGGATGGATGGATGGATGGGCTGCCCGGGCGGGCAGCGCTGCCAGGCAGCGAAAAATCCTCTTAAAGGGACCGACCCTATTTCCTCTCCTGCCTGCCAGCAGGCCCCGAGCATCCCCAGCGCACACGCCGGGGCTTTGCCAGCCCTGGCTCCACATCCCGCTGATGGTCCCGTTCACATCTGGGTCACACCCCCCACGCTGCTCCCTCCGCTGCCACCTCAGCCCCAAACCCCCTGAGTGAGCCCAACACCCCCTAAACCCCCTCCTGCCCCTGCTCAGCCCTGCACTGACCCCCGTGCAGACACCCCAGTGGGCACAGGGGGTGAAACCCTGGGCAAACCCATGCCAGGCATGCAGAGCCAGGACTGGGGGGTGACAGCTGGCCACGAAGGGTCCCCATACGGGGCTGGTCCCTGCAGGGTTTTGCCTCCAGCGCACACTCCCCTCTGCAGCTGATCCTGCAGGATGTGCCGTCCCTGCACCTCCAGCACGCCTGGCTCCATCCTCACTGTTACTCACACCTCTCACCCACCACAGCACTTAAGCACGAAAGACATATGGAAATGAGTGGCACTAACGAGAGTATTAATTAAAAAACCATCTGTTGAGCCAAGGAGAGTTTCCCCCTCCCACAGCCAGCCTTGGGATGGGATGGAGGTTAGGGCAGGGTTTAGCCCCTTGGCAGAGCAGGATCCAGCCAGGAAACCATGGGGCAGGGCAGTCCAAAGGCTGGGCCAGGGGAGGGCATGAGGAGGTGGCCCCAGAGCCAAGCTCCACATGGAGGTCTTAATTCATCTCCTCACAGAGCGAAAGGCACATGGGACTCACCCAGCTCACTCTGCCTCCCATGCCCAGGGTACTCACCACGAGCAGGTCCCAGCCCAGGCCTGCTCTGTGCTGTGCCAAACAGCCCTGCTGCCCTGCAGGTGGGCACGAGGGGGGGCCTGAGAGGAACCCCCTGGATGCCAAACCCCGTCCTGTTCAGCTGCCTGAGGCAGGGCTGGGAGATCCTGAGCCCAGGCAAGGTTGGAAGATCCTGATCCTGGCCATGCAGCAACAGAAACTGCTGCAGCATCCTGCTGGGGAGTCATTTCAAGGTGGAAGGAAGCAGGGATGGTGACCAGTGCCAAGCCAGGCTTGGTGGGCAGTGCCACGGGCACATTCAGCATCCATCTGGTCCCCAGCTAGGCCCTTCCTACACACTGTAGCTGTGTCCCCATGGTGGCTCACACACTTTCAGGACAGTATCAGTGGCAGAGGGAGCCTGTCCTGGTTCTGTCATGGATGTTCAGGGCTCCAGGGACAGAGCAGGCAGCAGAACCACAGTGCATGACAGGAAAACCTGTGTGATTTCCTGGAAATACATTTTTAATTACTTGTGGCAGTGCTGCTGGTCCTCCAGCTCCCCCAGCAATGCCATCACATGCACTCCAGACCACCTTCCCCTTCCCTGGGGAATAACAATTCTGGCTTTTCCATTGCTGCTTTGTAGGGAGCCTGGGCAGTCCTCAGGGAGCACAAGGCTGTTCCTGGCTGGAACCAACTGTCTCTTTGTGGCCCCCAAGCTGCAGACAGAGGGCAGATCCCACACTCCAGCTCTACCTGAGGACTTCAGCAAACACAGAGGGGGCAGATCTGCCCCTGGCCTGTGTGCAGGGAGTCCCTGGCATGAAGAAATCCCAACCTACAGCACTGATGGGACCTAATTCCGCAGTAGGCACAGCCACAAGTGCCACCTCCCACCAGAAAGGGGATGTGAGCCCCTTCTAGGGAGCAGCCAGGCAAAGAGACACCAACATCCCCAGGTCCAGCTGCAGGAAATTCCTGCAGCCCCAGCACCTGCTGCTCACAGGGCATCCCCTGCCCTGCAGAGTCCTGGGATGGGGTCAGACAGGAAGGCAGAGTCCAAACATCTCTTCCTCTCTCAGATGGCAGCCTTGGGACAGATGGAGCTCATGGAAGGAGCACAGCAATGGAGACAGGTGGTGAAGGGAAGCAGGGGATGCCTCCCTCAGCTGGGGCCACATGGATGGCCCAGCTCTACCTGGAGGAACCTGTGAGGAGAGGGAAGGCAGCACATTTTGAGCAGTTTGCAGCTCCCAGGTGTCAGTGCCAACCTTCCCCAGCGAGCAGTGACCCAAAGGAGGGCTGACACCACCAGGACTCACCGCAGGGGACGTGGCAGTCGCACTCACAGACATCACAGCGCTGGAACCAGCGGGCCCAGCCCGACTGCTTGGTCACACAGCCCGAGATCTTGATGCAGCCGCGGTTCAGGAAGGTCCCCAGGTGGGTCTGGGAGCTGCAGGATGACGAGCACTTCCCGGTGATGTCCCGCTCGCTGATCTCGATCCGACCCCGCAGGCAGATCCCTGCGGAGCAGCGGCAGGGCACGGTCCTGGGGTGCCCACTGCACCCAGCGGGGTGGGGGGCACGGTGCAGCCCTGCTCCCTGCAGGCAGGGAGGCTCAGCCTGGTACTCACGGAGGCAGGAGGGCTTGGGGGTCCAGCGGCCGTCGGGCTGGCAGGCGCTGGCGGGGTCCCCCAGCAGCAGGAACCCGGGCCGGCAGCTGTACCGAACCACCGAGCCCACCCACCAGTCGTTCCCGTGCACCACCGAGTTGAAATCCGCCTCGGGCCGCCCGCAGTTCACTGCCGGCAGGGAGGTTCCCATGTGCTGCCACCCCGGGCACCGCAGCGCCCAGGGCTGTGCCTGGCCAGGGCAGGATGTGACCCCGCGTGGCCCCAGCTCCACCAGGCTGCTGCAGGGACTCACCCAGGTGCTGTGGCACAGCCCCCGCCCTCCCCAGGCTGGCTGTGCCCCCAGCCCGCTCTGCCCACTCTGGGTTTACCTCTGCAGAAGGACTTGTAGCCCAGCCAGCAGCAGCTGCCATTGCCACACTGGCTCCTCTTCAGCTCCTTGTGCTTCCCCCTGCAGCCCCCCACGCAGATGGGGGCTGTGCCAGACCAGTAGGTAGCCAGGTCTTCTGGGGCCACAGAGAGTGAGGCAGAGGAGGGCTGGGCTGGGGGGCAAAGACCACCATTCCCAGCAGCCCCCCAGCCCTCAGATCCCACAGGGAGCCCACAAAAGCTCCTCTCAGCCCCTCCTGTGGTGAGGGCATCCCCTCTCAGCCCCAGCCCTGTGCCAACCCTCAGCACAGGGGTGTGACAAAAGCCTTGCTCCTTACTGGGGATGACTGGTCCAGCAGCCCTGGGGCACCCTGGAAGCCCCTGATCCCCCAAACCCCTTGTTACCTTCTGGGTCCTGGCAGGAGACCAGCGTGGCCAGCACGGTGAGGAGGAGGAGGAGGCCCAGGGCCATGGTGCACACTCTGCCCTCCTCCCCTGGCCCTCAAACCACAGACCCCCCTCTCTGCTCGCCCAGGAGAAAGTGAACTTGGTTTCCATACACCCCCAGCACAGGGGATGCTGCAGGACACGAGGGAAGGGAGGAGACATTCCCTTTAATGCCAATCCTCTCCCCCAGCAGATAATCTCTGGCAGATTACCCTGCCTGGGCCTGGTGTTTAAAGGGACAACTCCAGCCCCCCCAGCCTGGCCTCCACTCCCAGCACCACCACTGGCTCCAGCACAAGGCAGGCACAGCCATGGCTCTGGCAGGATGCTGGAGAGAGGGCCAGGCTGGAGTGCTGCGAGTGCAAACCTGGCACGGCGCCCTTCTCTCGAAGGTATCCTTGGCCCAGCTCTGCCAAGGACCAGGGAGCAGGGGCCAGGCAGGGAGGGGAGGGCTGGGCAAGGGCTGGATGTTCCATGCCAAGCCCAGGGATGCTCTGCCTGGATCTGGGAGAACCCTCTGGCATTCTGTGCTCTCAGGGCTGCTGGGACAGCCCCCTGCCTCTCCCTGAGCCACCAGGTGCCCAGTGCATGGCCCTACCTGTGCCCCACACCCCTGGAGAGTTTTGGGGGTGCAGGGGTGCACACTGCCCTTCACACACAGATCCAGCCCCAAGACCTTCAGGCAGCTCTGCCCACCTCATCCCTGCTCTGTGCCCAGCACAGCTCACTGCCCCTCACCCAGGGCTGAGCATCACCCTGTCCCGAGGGCAAAGCCACCAAACCACACCCAGTGGGTACAACTGGAAAGTGAGCAGATGGCCAAGGGTTTAGGATAAAGGGATTTCCTCCACTGAACTGGAATTCCAACAGCTTTTGCTCAAGCTGCTTGAGGAAAGGAGCAAGGGGGAAAAGTCAGTGTCCAGCCAAGTGTCCCCTGTCCCCACCTGGGCTCATCACCTCCATTCACAGGGTAGGGACAACCCAAGGGTGACTCCAGGGATGCCAAATTCTCACTGTCCTTGCCCAATCACTGGACAAAGGACAAACTACCTCTGCTCACAAGCCCAGGCTACTCCCTGTATTCAAATAGTGCCAGAGCAGGCGCAGACAGCCCTGGAGGAGGCAGCAAAACTCAAACACACAGCAGGAACAGGAGTGCCAGAGCTGAAGCTGGCCCTCCAGTGCCACCTCTGGGGACATGGAACAGCACACTCCAGTGCCAGCTGCACGGGGTCAGCAGATCCTGGCAGCTCTTCAGCACCCACCTCCCACACTGCAGGCCCAAAGTATCCCAGTCATCCTCTCACCACGGGCTGAAAAACACACCAGACACTGCCTGTCCTGGCACCTGATCCTTTATTTCTCTTGCCAAAATACACTTTGCCCAACCAGGAGCCCAGACCCCAAGGTGGGGAGGAAACCCAGGGGATGACAACAGCAGGAAAGAGCTCCCAGTGTCCCACTGCTGCAGTGGCCTGCAAGGGACAGCACCCCCAGCCCTCCCCTCCCACAGACCAGCTAAGGGGGAGCCAGGAAAGATGATGAGCAGGGAAGTGCAGATGAAGACACGCCATCCCCTGCAGAAACTCTGCCTGGGGAAGGACAGGCCTGCTCAGGGCAACACACCTGCCCAGGGAAGAGGCCTCAGCACCTGCACCTGCTCCACACACCATCCAGCCTGGGCAGTCCTGGCTGAGGAACAGGCTCAGCAAGGGACATCACCCATGAATTAGTCACCTGTGCCAGGCCTAGGCCAAGCCTCCTGGGAGGGGGGGACAGGCTTGCTAGTCCCTAATCCCCAGAAAGAGCCACTTGATTCACAGCTGAGACCTGTCCCTCCTCCCTGCCCATGCTGATCAGAACCAGCAGCCCACGAAGCTGGGGCAGCACAGGGAGGAGTCAGCCAGGTGCAGGCAGGTGAAGACAAGTCCACCCCTCTCCCCAAGCACTCCCCAACCTCCCCCTCCAGTACATCCCACAGAGGCCCAAGTTCTCCTCACACAGAGAGGCCTGGGAGCAGCTCACACGATCTGGATGCCCAGCAACTCTGCTGTCTTCTGCAGCCTGTCCATGGCATTCTCCTCCAGCTCCACAGCCAGCCCTGCAGGAGCTGTGCCCTGCTCCTCTGGGGCCGTGCTGGCCATGACATAGTACACAATCTCGCTCTCCCCGTGCTCGTTGGTCCTGTTCACCACCCGGATGATGGGGCTGATGGGGCTGCTGGCCTCCTGTTCCAAGGATGGTGCAGCTCCCTGGAAGGTGCTGGGCTGTGCTGGCTCAGAGCTGCCAGCAGAGCACGGGGCTGGGCACAGCTCAGAGCCCTTGTTCTCCTCTGCCAGGGGAGTGCCTGCTGGGGGCTCCAGGACGATGACCTGCAGGTTGTCCTGGCCCTCAGGCAGCACCACACACTCAGCTGAGCCCTCCAGGGCCTCCCCACGCTTCTCCCTGTCCTTCAGCAGCTGCTCTGTGAGCTCCACGCTCTCGTAGCGCACCAGCTCCAGCCTCATGTAGCCGTCCTCGTGCTCCCTGTACCTGGCACACAGGGCAGGGCATGGCACAGTCACTCCCAGGGCACAGGGAGCAGCCAAGCAAGGGGGATTCTGGGTTTCCAAGCCCTGTGCTGCACAGATAATGCTGTGCATGTAAGATAAAAACCCTTCAGCCCCCACTGCTAAAACCACACCCATGTGGCAGCTTCTGAGCTTTGTGCCACGAGCCTTGATCATCTCCCCAGCACCCAGCCCATCTCCTCCCACCACTCTGCTTCACTGGGACCATTTCAAGTCCATCCTCTTTCCCCCTCCCAGGTTTTAGGCTCTGGAAACCCTCTGTTGTTTCCCAGAGAGGATGCAGCAGAGGCATCTGCTGAGAGGTTGAATCTGCAGCAGCTTCCCCTAGAGGTGACACCAGGACCTGGTCCCTGCCAAGCTCAGAACTGCCCCACCAAAGGCACCACTGCTGCCCTTGCCCCACATCTGTGACCCACTGCTGGAGCTGCCACCCAGCACTGTGCCAGATCCCACTGAATGTTTCCTGCCCAGTGCCTCCCACACTGGGAAAAGGGCCCTGAGCACATCACAAGCATCAGAGCCCAGGCACTGCCAGGTCTCTGCTCCAGCAAGACACAGGATGCAGCTCCAGCTGCCCCTTGCCCTGGAGAGGGGACAGTGAGGAGACAAGGACAGGCACAAGTACCTGAAGCGAGGATGCCCCGAGGGCCACTTGAACTGGTGCTTCTTCCTGAGGTGGACAGTGAGGTTGTTCCCTCGTGTGAAGCACTTGTCACACACGTGGCACTTGTACCGGGGCTCGCAGTCACCCTGGGGACAGAGAGAGGGCTGTGAGTGGCACAGACCCGCCCACAGCACCCACACAGGGAGGAACCAGCTCCTCTGGGGAGCCTGGCTGAGGGACCAGGAGCAGTGCAAGCCCTGCTGCCCTCCCACCTCGTGCACTTTGCGGTAGTGCAGTTTGATGGAGCAGAGGGACCGTGCAGAGAAGCTGCAGGCCTCGAACTCGCAGCGATACGCCGGCTCCTTGCTGTGCGTGTCCAGGTGCTTCCTCAGGTCTATGAAGTTCTTGCAGCTGCAGGGAGGGAAGGGAGCAGAGCTGTGGACACTGTAGCACACACACACACACACACACACACAGGGTGTCTCTGGGAGGAGGGAAAGCCTCACCGGTAGTCACAGTAGTCACACTCGAAGGGCCGCTCCTCGCTGTGCCGGAAGCGAATGTGGTTGCGCAGGGAGGAGGGCAGGGGGCACGTCATGTCACACAGAGGGCACTTGTAGTGGTTCACTGGGCCAAGGACAGGGGCAAACGTGACCCCAGAGCAGGGGAGAGCAGTCCCTGCTCAGAGGCTCAGCTGGGAGGAGGGGCCTGCACTCACCGTGGTTCCTCATGTGGTCCCGGAGCAGGCGCTCCGTGGCAAACCTCTTGGAGCAGTGGGAGCACTGGAACCTCTGCTCTGGGACAGGGAGGGAGGGCAGGGCGTGGTGAGAAAGGAGACCAGAGCAGAGAGAGCAGCACAGCGGGCAGTGAGGGAGAGGGAGAAGCAGGCAGAGTGGAGCTGCAGGCCCTGCTCTGCAGGCAGGGACAGCACACACTGACTGCAGAGCCAAACAAAACCCCAAAACAACCCTTGCAAAGACCATCCTGTCTGCCCTCCCTGTCAGCACGGGGAATTCAACCAGCAAATCCCAGTGCTGCTGCCTCTGCCTTCAGCCCTGGGGCCCTGCAGGAGAACAGGAGGACTCACTACAGCAGTGGGAGCCCTGCCAGCCTCCAGCCCTGCCTCTGCAAGGAGACACTTCTCACAGGGCACAGCCCCAGGTTCAGGTTGGGATCAGGAGGAATTCCTTCATGGAAGGGGTTGTTAAACACTGCAAGGGGCTGCCCAGGGAGGGGGTGGAGTCCCCACCCCTGGAGGGGCCCCAGGAATGACTGAGTGTGGCACTCAGTGCTCTGAGCTGGGTGCCAAGGTGGGCATTGGGCACAGGGTGGAGTGGGCAACCTTGGAGGGCTTTTCCCACCCACCCCATCCCCAGGCCCACCCCCTGCCCCCTCCCTGCCCTCAGGGCTCACGGTCCAGGGCGGTCTGGCGGCGGATGTGGTCGAAGAACTTGGTGTTGTTGGCAAACATGCCCCCACAGGTGGGACAGGCCACCACCTTCTCCTGCGTGTGGCTGCGCAGGTGCTCCCGCAGCTTGCAGCGCCTCTTGAAGGTGCAGTCACAGCCTGGGCAGAAACAGCACAGGGAGACCCTCACAGGTGGGCCCTGGCACAGCCTGAGTGAGTGTGAACCTTCTTCCCTCTGTTGTGGGCAGCAGAAACCCCACAGAGCAGGGGCACAGCAGGGGGAGATCACTGATGTGCAAGTGCCACAAGCTCCTCCTGACCAACTGCACAAACACAGGGGGCAATTAAAGACTAAACCAAACTTCAAAGCATAGAAAAAAATAAACTCTTCTAGGTACTAATTAAATATTAATGAAAAGCCCAGTGTTAAGCACTCAGCTGGATCCCCTGAACCAAACACTGCAGGACATTTCACTGCCAGATCAGAACGATCCACACACAAATTTTTGGAGGTCTGAAACCCTCCCAAGGAGCAGAGAGTTCTCCTGTGCCACATGTGCCACACAGCTCAGCCCTCTGGAAGAGCCCTGCCTGCACACACAAACCTTTCCAGCCACAGAGCAGCACGTGGTTCTCCTTCCCTGCTGCCTTGTACTCAGAGCAGAAACTGTGATCCTCCACGTGCCGGTAGAACCACTCGGGGTTATCAAACGGCCTCTGCAGGGAGGAAGGAGAGACAGAACAGGGTGAGGAGATCAGCACAAGCTCAGGTGATTCCACACAGAATCATAGAATAGAATCACAGAATGGATTGGGTTGGAAAAGACCTCTGAGATCATCAAGTCCAACCCTT
>JAWWLZ010000068.1:4897318-4920438 GCA_035041345.1 Poliocrania exsul
CCCTCTGAACCCCAACTCTCACTTCAACCCCTCTGAACCCCAACTCTCATTTCAGACTTTGGCAAACGGGTGTACCAAGGAGTGAGAGTGAAACACACAGTCAAAGACCTCCTTGCTGAGAAACGGTCCAGGCAGAGCAGTGGCTCCCACTTCAGTGTAAGTCACTCCCCCCACCCCTCTTTTTCCATCCAAGAGTCACACCATCCAACCCTCTGCTTTAAATGTGCAGTTCAGGGCACTTCCAACACCAACAGAGAGCAACAAAACCATTTGCAACACTCGTGTTTGCCCCAAAACATCACTGATGGCTCCTGGATTCTTTACATCAGTGAACTAATGCCCGAAAGTCCCTTTCCCCCTCTTTTTTAAGCATATCCGTAATGTTATTCCTCATTCCTGTCACATCCTGTACATGACACCTCTCCAAGTGAACTCCCTTTTTCACTACCAACACTTGAGCAAGTCAGTGCCACAAAAATAGATGTTCTTCCCCGAATGTTGTGCTCCTTCCAGCTCCTCCCTGGCACAGCAGAGTGCCAGGGGAGATGCACTGATCGTATGGGCTGGAAAGAGGCCAAGCAGCAGTTTGGAAGAGATGATTTCTTCCTAAAGTGGTTCTATGGCAACAGGAAACCTAAGTCAGGTTCTAGGACAGGACATTGTTCTATTTCTCAATTGCCAGCCAGCAAAGCAATTGCAGAGGACAGAGCATTGCAGTGCCAGCACGTGGCACAATAAATTACTCCCTGTGAGCTCCCAAGACTCACCTTTAAAGGAGAAGCAGCTCCTCCCTTCCATTCCCTGGGAGCAACAGGACACTGGCAGAGCAGGAGGTGCAGGGAAGCTGCTGAACTTCTGTCCTGGAAGGAAGGAGTGAGAGCAGAAACCCACATTACTGGCAGCAGAAGATATAAATATATATTTATATATTAGGAGTTTTAGTGCTCTTTTCCCCACAAAAGCATTTCCCTCAGGCTTTTTGCCTTCAGCAAAACGAAGAAACCTCAAAGGGATTTGCAAGTATGAAACACTTGCAAGTGTTTTTCTCGCTGTGACCTCCATGCACATTAAAACAGGCAGGAAACCAGCACTGGGCATCACCAAGCACAGCAAAGATCCAGGCAGAGATCCTCAAGCCTTCAGCTGCTGCAGGAAGGCAGAAGAATCCCTGAGCCATGGACAGTCACTGGGAAAGCCAAGCTCCCACCAGGCAGATGTTTGATTGCCCTCAGTGAGAAAACAGCCCCTGGTGGATGATATCCCACTGCACCTCTCCCTTGTGGAGGCAGGCCCTTCCCCAGCTGCAATGAAAGGCCTTAGGAACTGTAAAACACTTGCTGCTTGTTTATTGCCCTTGGCTTTGTGCTGCAAAGCTCAGCAGTTTCGTGTCCATCTAATGCAAAATCAGCCCTGGTGCGAATTCCTGAGGAGAGACAAAAAATTATTGTGCAGGGCAAACATCTGTATTTGCTCCAACACCCCATGGAAAGGGCAGCTGGAAGAGCAGCTCTGTTTGTCTGGCAGGATACAACCAGAACCAAAGCAAGGGGAAGATACCTGAGCACCCCTTTGGGTGTTTATGATGCTGTGTAATTTTGCTGCATCTTTTGTTTGAGTGTGAGCTTTGCTCCCCCAAAAAAATCACTCAGCTCTTTGTGGTGCAAGGGGAGGTCTCTGGAGGGGATCTGTGGTGGGAGGGAAGGTCAGGGCTCATCAGAGAGATGCTGGGCTGGTTCCTCAGGCAGCAATGATTTCAGGTCAGCCAGGCCCTGCACACATGGAATGGTAGAAAACCAGGATGTGCTGTGATGAAACCACCCAAAATGTGGGATTCTGCACCAAGTGCAGGGCAGAAGGGCTTGAGCCTGGGTTTTAGGGAGGGTCTGAGCCTTACTTTGCATAGGTCTGAACCTGCAGTCACCCTCTGCATGGTAACAGCAATCCCACCTTTCCTCAGTGTGGAAATGGAGAGTGCCCTGCCCAGGCTGAGCTTGGCTTTTACTGTGAATTTCGATCCCTTCAGCTGCTGTTCTACAAACTGGGCCCAGAGAGAGGATGCACCGGAGCCAAAGCATTGCCAAGGGGCACCATCAGTGCCCAGTGCAGGAGCAGGTGGTTATTGTGACCTGGGTCCTTACCCTGCTGCCCCTCTGGGGGTGGGTCCCCAGGCACTGGGTGGGTTCCCTGCCCAAGTCTCTGCAGTGTGTCCAGCCAGGATCGGTGCCTGGGCACGTGCAGGGCAGGCTGAGCCCCAGCTCAGCCCCAGCTCAGCCTGCTGTGGGGCCCTGGGGATGCTGAACACACACACTGAGGAGCTGCAGAGCATCCAACCTCCCCAGCCCCACAGAAAGGAACAGAATTAATGGGTTTCAATTAAGCCGAGCCTTTCATCGCTTGATAAGGAGCAAGGAGGGGAATGAAGTGCCCTGATGGGCTGCACCAGAGGCTTTTGCAGCTGGATTAAGGCAGTAAAGCCCTGGCAGCTCTGTGGGCACCCCTCACAGGTGTGGGCACCCCCCCACAGGTGTGGGCACCCCAGCCCTGCCCGGGACACACAGCCAAGCAGTTTCTGTGGCTGTTAAACAGAAGGGATCAAAGATTAACTCAGATGCACTGACAGCTGGAAATGCTCCCTTACCAGAGGCTGGCAGGGACCCTTCTGGCCCTCCAGCAAAGCAGCCCAGCTCTCAGCACTGCAGCCCTTTGTCCCTGAGGCAGCACCTGGGCCACCTGCACCTCCCAGCACAGCTTTTTCCTGGAGAAGTGACACGGATGCTGAGAGAGGGGTGTCTGCTCAGGCCACATTCCATGTGGAGGCTCCAGCCTTGCAGGGCAGTGTGTGCACCACCAGGCAGAATCCTCTGAGCTCTGCAGCCAAAAATGGCCCAACCTGAGACAGGTGCAAGCCCTGACCCTGTGACGTGGACACTCCTCTTCATCCCCAAGCCAAGGGGCTCTTTCCTAACCCCTCCTGCCACCTCTGTGACTGGTGCAGTGTCACAGCTCATTTCCGTGATGGAGCAGCTGCAAACCCCCCTCAGCAGCAAAAGGAAGTCCCAGCACTGGCAAATTTAATTCAAATCCAAACCTCTAAATTTGGTTGCTTGCTATGGCAGGAACCTCCTGTTTGCACTATGCAAACTGAGAATAGGCTGCCACCAGCACTGGCCAGGGGACAGATGACATAAATGCAGCCGTGGGCTCTGTGATTCTGCTCTCCAGGCTGGCAGGACCCAAAACAGAACTCAAAGAAGCCCCAGGTATGAGTGGAGGAGATGCCTTTGCCACGGTGCTGTGCAGGCACCGGGGTCACTCAGGGCTAATTCTGCATTACCTGGGACCAAGAGGAGATTATGATGAGGACCCAGGGAGGAACCAGAAACAGCTGCCTGTCCACACAGAGCCTGCTTGTGCCAGGGAGGCAGCACAGGTGGGCTGAGCTGGAACATGGGCAGTGCAGGAGCTGCCCATTTCAACCAGTCAAGGGCTCCAATACCAGTTTATTGAGACCTGTTTGGTACCAGCACCAAAAAGGCTGCTCAGCTTTCTGCCTGCATTAAAGGACTCTGCAGCACAGGAGAAAGAAGCCACTTATCTTGACACCTCTCCTGCTCTCAGCTCTACACAAGCCCTCCAAAATCTCTGCTTAGCCTACATCTGCTAATACCTCAGGGGCCCCAGGCTTGCAATGCTGTAGTTGAGCTCTTCAGAGCACCAAGGCTCAAAGAGCCACCTTGCTTTGAAAAGGCAATTTTTTAACCTGTCTTTATCTTTTGCAGGGCAGCACCAGCACACCACAGTCAGCATTTGTCCAAATGCCAGGTGAGGTTTTCCTCCACTGATAAACACCTTCCATGCAGGTGGGAGAGTTGGCACAGCCCTGTCTGTTCTCCTCCAAAGGACAGGAATAAGCAGAGGAGCCCTGGAGCAGGGCCACCCCTCAGAGGAGGGAAAGCAATTAAGAGTCAAAACAGGAACTGCAATAACCTTGTATAAAATTCCCAAAGAGAGGAAAGAGAGGTAATTAAAGCAGTTCCCACCTCTTTTGGTAGAGGAGCCACACAGAATCCCTTCTTTTCCTTCTGCATCTTCCAGTTTTCCATGGAGCAGAAGAGAGAAAGCACAAACCCAGGAGCTGACCTGTTTTGTCCTTTAAGCTCTTGGGCAGGGAAAGGGGAGTGAGGCTGGAACCTCCTCCCCAAGGGCTGTAGCAGAACAAGGAAGAATCAGAGGCTGACAAAACTAACCTCAACCTCCCTGTTTAAAAGGAGGCCTCCTATTTCCAGCTGGTTTGCCACAGATGGAGGTCACCAGCTGGATCAGGGCAGGTTGGGTGCCAGGAGCACTTGGGCTCACCCCCTTGTTTCAGGACAGGGTGGATTCTTGCTCTGGGTGATGCTGGAGAGGAAAGGGCTGTGGTTTGCACCCCCAGAGGTGCCCATGGCTCCCAGGTGGCTCCCAGGTGGTGCTGCCACAGCTCCCCTTCAGGCAGCCCTTTCTCTGCCCACCACAGGCTCACCCCCCACGGCTGGTTACTACAGTGCCAGGAGATCCTTCGCAGCTGAGCTGGATTTCCACAGCACAAAGCAGTTTGTCAGTGATGTCTTCTCATCCCCTCTGGGCTCCAAGCCCTTCTCCTGTGACTCCTCTGCCTCCCAGGGCTACCCAGCCCTCCTGGACCCCTATGGCACCGACCAGTTTGGGGATTACCGTGCTGCCCCTCTCACAGCTGGCACCAGCTCCTTCTTCAGCCCTCCAGCTGTGCCCCCTCTCCTGCCATCCTTCCCCAGTGACACGGGACACTTCCTACTAGTGAGTGAGTCTGGGGTTCTGTCCCCCAATAAGGGATCACCTGATTTAACCCCGGGGTTAATTCAGGGGGGCTCGTGTGGGAGGGATGTGGCTGCTGCAGGAGGCAGCACAGCAGGGCCCACAGCAGGTGGGGCAGGGCTCTGGGGGAAGGCATTTGCTCTTTGTTCCCACCTAATTCTCCCTTCTTCCTGTTGGGGACCATCTCCTTAATTAACAACCTTCTCTGCTGCCCCAATCAACTACTCCATTAAGCTCCTTAAGTTTCTAGAAACATCCTCTGGTAGCTCCAGGCTGTTGCCTATCCCCATCCCTGCTGCTTCCCAGCTTCTGTCCCAACCCCTGCACAGGATCAGGGCTGGTCAGTCCCACTGGGATCCTATTCCAGGGCTTGGGACAGGATGGATGTTTCCTTTCAACAGTTTGGACACCAAGTCCTGCTCCAGAGCAACAGAAATCCTTGTGGAACAGGCTCTCCAGGGCAGTGGTCAGAGCACCAAGGCTGGCAGAGCTCAAGGAGCATTTAAATGACGCTCTTGGGCACAGGGTGTGACTTTTGGGGATGGTTCTGTGCAGGGCTAAGGGTTGGACTCAATCCTTGTAGGTCCCTTCCAGCCCAGCATATTCTGGGATTCTGAGTGTCCCCAACAGGGGTAGGAATGCCATTACCTCCAGGACAAGCTTTTATTCTCAAGGTTGTTTCTTGCCTTGTGTCCCTGCTGCCTGCAGAGCCCCCCCTGGGAGCAGAGCCCCCCCGACAGCCTCGCCCAGGCGGACGGGCCGTGCTCGGAGCCCCTGCAGGCGCTGCCTCCCGGCTCCAGCTGCCTCTCCTCGCCTGAACCCGGAGCTGTTTCCCCATTCCGGGGCTCAGGGTGGAGCCCAGCCATCCCTGGAGCCCAGCCCTACCCTCTGCACCCTCTGGAAGATGCCCACTGCTCGCCCACCTCACCCTACGCCTTCGCACCGTTCCCGGCCGGGGGCAACGAGGCGCCCTCCAGGATGAGCCACCTGTGCCCAGAGCAGCCCTTGGAGACACCACCCGGCCACGAGACCCCTGCCTGGGCAAAAGAGGATGGCAGTGCCCTCTGGGGGACTTATGAAGGCAGGAGAACTTATTGATGAGAGAGGAGAGCTGGAGGAGAAAGAAAAATGGACCATTATTGAAGCAAATGAATCGTCCACTCTTTGCTAAGCTGGTGCTCCAAACAGAGGGTGTGATGTTTGTGCTCTGTCCAGAAACACAATCGCTTGGAAATGCCACATCTAGCTCATAGTGGTGCCTTCTAGTGCCTTATGAGAGTCCTTGCTCACAGTCCCACCGTGCCACAAGTAAAATACACAGCCTGAAAATGTCTGCACCTTGTGGGCCTTCCTACAAACAAGGAGCTCGGGCACTTCCTGCAGGACTTAAGGATTTAATGGCTCTGTAGAGTGTTGGCCTCACCATCCCTCCCACCTGCAACGCACCAAACACACCCTCCCCAACATCCCTTTAGCCCTCAAGACGCCCCAGGTGTTCCTTCCTTGCCCACACCGGGTGTGGGGCATGCCTGGTGTCCATGGCACGAGGGCAGGTTGTTCCCAGTGCCCCGGTGGGCTGCCAGGACCGATTCCCAGTCCCGGGGCCAGCCCGGGTCCCGTGGCCACTAGAGGTAGCTCTGCACCCACAAACACCTCCAGGAGCCCCTGGAACCCTCCCAGATGCAGCGATCCCGACTGCTCTGCCCCTGCAGGAGCCCACCCCATGTGCCCGCCTCGCCCCCAGCCTGGCACCCACAGCAGCAGCAGCAGCAAAAGCCTCTCTGAGGACCAACAGGAGCATCCCAGCACTTGAAGAGTGTGGAGGGATGAGATGCCTTAAAGCTCTCACTTATCTCAGCTGTTCCTTCTCCAGGGGGTTGCATGGCCAGGGCCACCAGGCCACTCTGGCTGGGTTGCCATCAGGCTCTGAGGCAGAGAAGCAGGGACAGAAGGTGTTTGAGCTGTCCTGGAAGTGTTTGACCCACTCTGGCCTTCAGCTCTTACCCAAGGCAGGGGCTCTGAGAGCCTGGAAATGCTCCCAAACTCAGGCCATGCAGGAACACCCTGAACAGAGGTGGCTGGAGTTTCTTTAAGCCATAGGGCTGTGCCAGGGCTGGAGCTGAGCACCCTGCACGGTCTGGGCTCTGCTCACAGAGCTGAACATCACCCCAGCTCCAGGAGCTGGGTCCCTGCACTGCACCCACAGCCTCCCCAGCAGCCTCATGGGGAGCAGCCCCAGGAATGGAAGGGTTTAAGGTCCCAAACTGCTTGGAAAGGGCAGTGCACTCTCCTGTGACCCTCCTTTGCAGCCCCCAGCATGGCACATTCCTCAGTGCTGCATGGCAGGTGGGCAGAGGGCTCCCCTCCCGAGGGGCAGTGCCCCTGCAGAGCCTGCCTGAGCAAGGCTTGGCCTACCAGAGCTTGCATTTCAGTGCAAGAACAACCTCTCTGCTGCGATCACTCCCCAAGGAACTCAAGTGTATTTGTTCAGCTTAAAGCAGAAGGAGAGACTGGGCTGTGACAACAGCCAGGCTGGTAGATCATTAACAGCCTGGGCTGCTCTCTGCCTCAGCAGAGATCCCCCGAGCATGGCAGAGCCTGGGATCCCCAGGGAGAAGCCCAAAGGCATCCCAAAAACCCCAAGTATGTCAGTAACACACAGGTTCTCTGAAAAGCTTCTCCTCCTCCCCAGGCTGAGCAGCAGCACCTGCAGCTCCCAGGGCAGCCCAGCACCCAGGCGTGGCACAGAGAGAGGCCCAGCTGCACAACAGGGTCTGAGTGAGGGGAACACACAAATAAACTCCAGTGTGAGCCCAGCAGCTGGGCAGAGGGAGGGACTGCTGTGCCACCAAGTGGGGTTGGGGCATCTCCAGCTGCCTGGGTACCCAGGGCAGCCTCTTGGGCACGCCCCGCCTGCCCCGCTGCCATTTTGGCCCCAAACCCTCAGTATTTCGCCTTAAAACGTGAAAAAAACGCGCAAAAAGCACCTCAGTCCCCTGCAGAGTCCTCTGTGCAGGCAGCAAATGAAATCTGAGAGGGCTGGAGCTCAGCCTGGGCATCTGAGGGGAAAACACTGAGCCAGGCTCGAGGCATCTGCCTCATTCTGGGAAAGATGGAGAAAACCCTGCAAATGTCCCCAAAGCCAGGGGTGGGGAGGGGTGGCCCCACCAAATCTTATTCCCCCAGCCCCTCTGCTAGATGGGGATGTGCTCGGTTTCACAAAAAGATAGCCCATTTTGTGGAGCCTTTGAATATTCAAATTGAAAGTATCGCGCAATCATTGATTGTCAAATCATTGGTTTCTAGAGGTTTTAAATACTTGGCATTAGGAGAGAAAAACTCAAACTTATACCCGTAGGGATTAAACAATAATATTGTCGGGATCCACCTGCCATTGCCACCGGGCAAGCAGGTCCCCTCGCCCCCAGATTTGCAGCCCGTCTCCTCTGGCCCCCTTGGCCAGCTCTGGGGCCGGGGCCGGGGCCACCGCAGCTGCCACTCCGGGCACCCTGCGAGGTGCTGCCAGCCCAGCGCACCATGTCTGGTAAGCCCCGTCCGTGCCCTCCGCAGTGCCCCCGACCCCCCGTTGCGGGGCCGTTTCGGGGTTCGCCGGGGTCATTCCGCGAGCGAAGGCGCTGCCGCCTTGCCAAGGCAGGAGGAAGCGGGGAGGGCGGGGAGGAGGGAGGGAGGAGGCAGGGACGGCTCGGCTCCTGCCCGCCGGGTGCCAGCGCGGCCGGCTCGGGGCACGGCGGGGCTGGGGCACGGCGGGCACGGCCGTCGGGGCTCGCCCATCATCGCCCATCGCCCGGCGGAGCGGCCGCCACGATCCCCGCGGGGCGGAGGGAGAGCAGGACCCGCATCTCTGTGTGCCCTCCCTGCCTGCTCTGCCCTGGGCACGCTGCTCCTGAACCCCAGCCCCGGCTGCCAGCCTGTCCTGGTCACCCTGCCCCTGACTGCCAGCCTGTCCTGCTCACCCTGTCCTGGTCACCCTGCCCCTCATTCCCAGCCTGTCCTACTCATCCTGCTCCCCATTCCCAGCCTGTCCTGCTCACCCTGCCCTGGTCATCCTGCTCCTCATTCCAACCTGCCCTGGTCACCCTGCCCCTCATTCCCAGCCTGTCCTGTTCACCCCGTGCCTGACCCCAGCCCACTCTCACTACCCTGACCCCCAGCCCCATCTCCCTGTTCTCTGCCCCCCACCCTGTCCTGGTCACCCTGCCCCTTGTCCCCCAGCCCCATCACTCTGCTCCCTGACCCCCAGCCCACCCTCCCCACCCTGCCCCTTGACCCCAATACCCCCCTGACTCCCAGGCTGTCCTTGTCACCCTGCTCCTGATTCCCCACCCTGTGCCCACCCTGTGCCCACCCTTGCCACTCTGCCCCTTCATCCCCAGCCCCATCTGTTCTCTGACCCTCAGAGCCCTCTCTGGCTATAGGGAGGTCTGGTATCTCCATAAATTCACCCCTTCCCTCCCCTCCTTTCCCTCATCTTCTGTTTGTTAAATAGAAAAAAAAAATCAGAATATGAGGTGCATAAATGGATTCCCAGCCAACTGCCCTGGAGGCTCAGCCTGTCCCCTCCCTGCAGGGACCTGTGTGCCTGGCACAGCTTGTCCCCAAGCAGAGCACCACGGGGGCACTGGGAGGGCTGGGCAGGACCCTGGACATCCATCAGCACAGGGAGAGGCGGTGGCAGAAGGGGACAGTGCCTACAGGGTGGCATTTCCTGGGCATGTGGGCAGAGCCTGCAAACCCAGCCCTGTCCCCTTGCCAGGATCTCCTGGAACTGTGCCCCTGGTGAGTGCCTTGCAGAGGGTGTTGTTCCACATCCAGAGGTGGCACTGGAATGCCAGGTTTGCCCCTGGCACTCTTGTTCCCTGCTGTGGGTTTATTTTTGGTGTGCCCTTCAGGGCTGTCTGCTCTGGCATTGTTGGGGTACAGAGAATGGCCTGGGCTCGTGGCCCTTTGCCGTGGGATTGGAATTAAAAGCAGAAATTTAGGACAGAACCAACTGCCCGAGGCTTTGAGTATTTTACCATGAGTGCAACAAGTGAAAGTGATTATTCAGAGTAACTTCACTCTTTGCCATTTTCTGTACTAAAAATCCCTCCTCAGGCAGTGCCTGGTGATTCCTGATTGGCTTTGCCTGGAATAAAGACACCCCAAATGCTTGTTTGAAGTGAGTGGGAGTTGGACATGGCCAAAGCAAAGAGATAATCTGGGCTTTGCAGGAAGTGCTTCCCAAAAGCTGTCATTTTATTTGTGTTTTGTTCAGCCCCCTGAATAACCAGCCACAGATTGCCACTGTTTCACTCCTGGTCTTCATCTGCCAGATGAAGGACTTCCCACATTTATTTTCAGGTCCTGAGAGAGGCAAATATGTTAGGAATTTAAATCAATTCAGCAGCAGCACCAGATGGAGTTTGGCACTGGGAAAGCAGGAGGAAGGAGGAGAGGGAGAAGAGTAAAATGTGTGGCCACTAAATATTAATCAACCCCAACTTCTTCATAAGTGTCTGCTTGTCATAACCTTGAACAGGAGGTGTTCAACAGGGCTCTAAACTGTGATTGCAAATGACTTAAGTGACCAGTTAATCAACTCTAATTAGTCTGTGCAGAGTGTGCCTGAAAATTTGCTGTTTGCTCCAAAGTCTTCCTTCCTATAAAAAAATCTTATTCCCCAAATTGTTTCAGGAAAGCCCAAGGTGTATCAGGGTGTCAGAGTGAAGATTACAGTGAAGGAGTTGCTGCAGCAGAGAAGAGCACGACAAGCAGCAGCTGATTCAACAGTAAGCAAAGATATTCCATTGTTTGTTTTGTATCTTCTCTCTTAATCTCTTTTTTTTTTTTTCCAAGACTGTAATTCCTGAGCCAAAATTACTACCAAAGTCTGTGTGGAACAGGCTGGTGAGGATGGGGAGAATAAACCCTACAGGGTTTATTAATAACCCTACAGGGGGGAGAATCTGTGCAGGGGGAAAGCAGAGCTGGTGCTCCACAAACATCCCTCCCTCTGGGGTGGGAGGAGATGGAGATCTGTGAGTACACACACACACGTGTGCACTCTGTCTCACTCATTTTTCCAGCTTTGAGCTCCAGCTTCTCCAGGGATTTGCATAAAGAGGCTGGTAAATGATGATTCCTTCCTGGTTCGTGACACTGCAGCTCTGGAAAGCTTTCAGATTTCAGCTCCCTGTCCCCTCTTGCAGCTGATTGCTCCAAAAGCTGATCAGTCAGGGGCAGAGAGGGCTGGGGGAGCAGGGCACGGACCTGCCAGGCTTGGGAAATGCTGGCTCACCCCTGCCCTGCAGCCCTGGCACAGCAGCCTCTTCATCCCAGCCGGGGGGCACAGGGTGAGCTGAGCTGGTTTGCACTTCCCACCCCCAGTTCACACGAGCCCCGTTGAGCCCACGCAGGAAAAAGTGAGCAGAGACAGTGCAGGGGTTCCCTCTGGGCAGTCCTGGGGGTGTTCTTGTCACTCCTCTGCAGCCAGAGGGGAGAGGGGTGGCCAGTCCTGCAGCTCTGGCAGCCCAGAAGAGCCACTGCTTCAGGAATTAAAGGCTTGGGATGTGCTGGAAGTTGTTGCCAGGGAAATGAGCCACTCACTTGAGAGCACTTTGAATGAAGGAAATGAAGTCGAAGTCTATGAATTAAAACTGAGGGCTAGGGTGGAAACCTCAGTGTTTGTATTTGCAGAGTAAAATCCTGGTCCCAAACAACAAACATCAAAACTCCAGTTGCTTTTGGGGTGAATTTCTCCCTTCCAGCAGGGCCAGGTTCCTGGAACTGGGTGATTTGTCCACTTCAGCTTCCAACATCCCTTACAAATGAGGCTGTGCTTTTTCCCAGGAGTGGGGAGCAGTGCCAGAGCTGCTTCTCCAACATCAGCAATCAGCAATCCAGTGGCATGTCCAGCCATGGGGACACCTGTGGTTGTCTTTAGTTAATTACTCATTCTCAGTAATATCCATCCCTTTGGGATCCTTCCACTGTGGAGTTCACAGTCCTGGAAATTATCACAAATTAGTTTCAAAGGCAGGAGTTTTAACACAGATTAGTTTCAGACATGAGTTTTAACACACATTCGTTTCAAAGGCAGGAGTTTGAACACCCATTCGTTTCAGACATGAGTGTTAACACACATCAGTTTTCAAAGCAAACCTCTTCAGTAAATCAGCATTAAAAGCACACCAGCACGGTGCTGATTCAAGGCTGGTGTTGTTTTCCTCCCATGCTGTTACAGGTTCAGGGAAAAATCATGTTGTGCCCATTAATCCAACGTTCTGTCAATGACAGGGAAGTTTTCCAAGCCACAGCCAGGAGGGAAATGGGGTTTACCTAAAGAGGTTACACTGAAATCCAGACTTACCCAGTGCCCTCTTCTTCCCTTCCCTTTGCCCAGGTTTCTTGGGGCAGCAGCAGCAGCAGCACCATCCAGTTTGCAGAGTCTGTGTCTCCGCCTCCCCCAGGTTGGTACAAAGCCCATGCACATGTCCCTTCCCACTCCTTTCCCAATTCTTCCCACAGCCCTTGGCTGAGTCAGGGACTCCCTGAGAGCAGCCAATCAGCACCTGAAGGGAGCGCACGGAATGCAGACGAGGTGGGGATTGCCCGGCTCAGAGCACACTCCAGGGCTCTCCTTTGTACGGGTTCTTTATCCCATAGCAAGGAACAAGCTCCCCTTCAGGAGGGGATGCACATCCCCTGCTGGCACCACCCTCTCCAGGCTGTGGGTCTGACTGGGCACAGAGGGTTCTGTTCTGTCCTGTTTTCCCTCTCCTGGCAGCACCCAAAGCAGTGAGAGGAGTGTCTTGTTCTCAGCAAGACAAAGAGTTTCCTCCTCCTGCCTGTGACTATCCAAGGAAAGGGCAGAGGGGTGGGGGAATAGCACTTTGGGCTCACAGATCCTTCAATTAATTCCTCAATTCAATTAATTTCATTAATTAATTAATTAAAACACAGAGACTGAAAAGTTGTGAATGAACACGTGGCATGGACAAGGGAATGACAGAATAGTTGGGAACCAATTTGCTTATGCTAATAAAGACACGTGAGACAAACCAAGGCTTTTTCAGGCTGGAAAGTCTCCATCACTTTGTGTATTTTGGGTTCTTCCCATTTCCTCCCCACGACCTTGAACCTGCGAGGTGCAGTCCCAGTGCCCTCAGACCTGTGCCCTTCACGTGGACAGGGCTTTGCTTTTAACCATATTTAAACACAGGGTGCAAAGATAACAATTCTGAAACGCCAGGGCTGCTGTGAGCTTTCCAGGAACTCACACCTTGGCCAGGAGCACTGTGTGGAAAGCAGTGCCACGTGATCCCTGACTTGCTCCATTTGGTTTGCCCAAAAGTTTGTCCCCTGCTTGGCTTTTTGGAGGATAAAAGAGGACATTATTCTCCTGTTAGTCCCTTCTTCCTGCCCTCTGTCTGGAGGTGGGTGAAGCACAGGCACAAGGCACGTGCCAGGCTGTGGGGCACAAATCACTGCATGGCAAACTCCTGGGTCTGTAAACATTTGAAGGGAGGCTGGAGGGTCAAGAATCTGAGGGAGTTTCCATCTGCATCCCAGTTCAAAATGCCTGGGGCCAGGAGAGTTTCCAACAGTATTTAAAGAGCTGAAGTTTCCCCACGTTACTCAGATGTCTTTGGGCATCTTCCTCCTGGTTTCTGCTTCCCTAGAAAATCCACCCTGAACTTGAGTGACCTTTTCCTTTATCTAAATCCACAGAACTTATGAGAGCACTGAAACCTGACCTGGGGCAAAACCTGCCCCTTGTGAAGACAGACACTGAATAATCTGCTCCTGTCTGGTCTCTCTTCTCTCCCAGCCCCTTTTGATGCAGAGCCCATCTCTTCTCTTCCCAACTGTTGGCCATCCTGGCAGTTTGCCAACTGCCTGTCCTGTGAGGAAAGCCCCAGCTACCTGGAGCAGCTGATAGACTCCTGCCTGCAGTCTGATGCAGCCTCAGAGCCAGCCTGCAGTGCCTTCCAGCCCTCCTCACACTACCCCTCAGACACCTTCCAGCCAGTCCCTACCTGCTTTAACCAGGGCCTGGTAAGCTTTGTGTGCCAGGGGAGCAGCCACAGGTGCCCCCAGGGGGGCGTGGGGAAGGGGTCACATCCTGGGGCAGAGCAGCAGCCCAGCAGCTTGGGAATTGGGCTGGTTTTTGGGGCCAGAGGCTGTTTGGGGGGCTCTCAGTGGGATCCCACGGGGAGCAGAGGGTTGGGGGGCACAGCCCAACCAAGAGAGAGGCTGCAGAGTAGGGGATGTTCCTCCTGCAGGTCCTGCAGATTTTCCCTGCAAACAGATTTTCTGCAACCAGCAGCCCAGTTGCTGCTGGGACTTGTCCAACTGGCAGAGAAACTCCCTGTTGGTGCTGATGTCACCCTGTTGGCGCTGATGTCACCCTGTTGGCACTGATGTCACTCTGTCTCTTGGATTTAGAGCTCCAAGGACAAAGCCATCCCCTCGGGCAGCCAGACCCTCCTGACAGAGGCAACAACATGGAAGTTGTGGGTGCTCCCACATTGCCCAGACACCCCACAATTGCCCCAATGACACCCTGAAATGCCCTTTTTTATATTTTCTCCTTTTTTTTCCCTCTTTCTCTCTCCAGCTCCAGGCTGCCAGCTCGCCCAGCTCAGCTGACCTGCCCAGCCCCCTGAACTCCAGCTGCTCTCCTCCTGCCCAGCTCTGCCCTCTCACCCCCCTGCCCCACAGCCCAGAGCCCCTGGACACCAGAACCCACAGCTGGCCTGGCGAGGAGTGGCCGTGCCATGCCCCCTGCCCCTGCCCCAGCCCTGCCAGCTGCTGCCCAGCCTGTGGCTCGCAGCCCCTGGACAGCAGGTTCCCCCCGTGCTTCCCCTGCCCTGGCACGGACTGCCTGGACTACCTGCCCGCCCTGGCCGTGCCCGAGGACTTCTTCAGGAGGGACAGGAGCTGCGACATCTGCTACAGCTAATGGGGCTGTGGTTTCACACCCCCACTGTACTCAAATCAGGTTAATTGCCCATGAACTATGCAAATTGTGCTGCCTGGCACGGGCCGGGTTGTTCTTCACTACTCACACGGTTTTTTACCTGATGCTGTCACTACATTAATCCTCCTGGGCAGGGCTGTGGTGGTGTTGTTGGGGTGGTCTGGTGGGGTCTTTTTTCCTGTTTTTATTGATGTTGGGGTTTTTTAAAGAAATCCGAAGCTGCCTTATCAGGCACATCATTAAGCCAAGTGGGTTTGATACAAATAAATAATTTGGTGCACATGCTGTGGCCTGTTCATTCCTCACATGGTAAATGCCAGAGCTTTCCTCTCCTGCCAATGACCCTCTGTCCTCACAAAGGTGAGCAGGTGACATGAAAGGTCTCACTGAACATTCCCAGCACTGTTAAAAGTGCCTCAGGACTGTCCCCAGAGGAAGCAGAGCAGCCCCTGCTCCAGATGGACCTGCAGCTCCTCACCCTGCTCAGGGTGCCCTCCTGGCATTCCTGCTGGCAGGAAACTTTTCCACCCAAGCCCAGGGCCCCTCAGAGCTGTGGAATCCAGTGCCAAACTTCTCTGTGAGAATGGAGAGGCTGATGAGGTTTGCCAGCCCTTTGTAGAACTGGGGCTGTTGGTCACATTTTTTTCTGCATTTTTCAGCATAATGACCTGAACAGGGTTGGGCTTGATGGTCTTAGAGGTCTCTTCCAACTCAACTGATTCTATGATTCTAAAGGAATTTTTTTTTGAAAAGAAGATAATGGGAAAGTTATACCTGAGTGTTTCCTGTTTCTTGTATAAACCCAGACCTTTCTAAGACTGTGTCTGACCTCCTTTAATATCTCCTGGTGGGGCAGATGCCAACACATGAGTTCCTCAGCTGACACCCAGACTGGAAGGAAAGAAGCATCTTTCCATATTAAATCCAATTAAAAAAAATAAACTACACCTGTGAAGACAAAGACATAAATTAGGTAATTGAGTGCCCCCCTCCTCCAGACACTTCTACATTTAACTGAAAAGTTTTTCAATCTCTTCACTTTATGAAAGGTAACAATTGGTTTTTGGTTGCTTTTTTTTTTCCAAAAGCTGCTTTAAAATATTTTGACAGCTTCAGATAATATCTTTGCTTCTCCCCTGCTGTTGCCTGATTAATCTCAGAGTTGGCCAAAGTGATACATTCATTAGGTCACAGAAAGCTCCCAAACAGCTGTTCCTTTGCAGCAGTTAAAGGTGTGAGCACCCCAGTGCAGACTCTGTTGGGTGTCACTGGCAGTGCTGGCAGGAGCTTGTTTGGGCACACTGGAGGGTACACTTGTCCCCCAGCCTGCCCCAAAACTTGCTCAGTGCCAGCTCCTCGAGGGGCAGAGCCACTTTGAGCCATTTTGAGCCACTCTGAGCCACAAGTCCAAGCCCTTTGTCACCAGGATGGCAGAGCCAGAAGAGGATAAGGTTGAGGCAGAGACCAGAGGTTTGTGGAGGAAATGAGGTGCCCACCTCCTCCCCATGGGCTGGCAATGTGGGCCTGGGCTTGAGAGAGCCAAGGAGGTGCCCTGCAGAGCAAAGGGCTTGGGAATGGCATTCAGGGAGAGCTGACAGCAAGGCCAGCAGCATCCTGAGCCTGCACAACATTCCAGCAAGGAAATCAAGGGGCAGAGTCCAACACCCTTCTCAGCTCCACAGCAGGTGGGTATCACCATTAGCAGGTTGCCCATTTCTCAGTGTTTTGTGCCAGGGATCTGTCCCCACAGGGCTGATCTCTGCCAAGGCTGTGCTGTGCCCACCATGAGCCCTCAACAACAGCTGTGTGAGCACCACAAACCATCCCACATCCCTTTCTTATCCCTGATCCAGGCCACAAAGAGAACTCAGTGGGGCAGACTTGTCTCACCACTGCCCTTCCTCCCTCCCAGGGCTTGTGGGTGGCTGAGGCCCTGAGGTGGTGTGACCTTAAAGACAGCAGATATTCAACATCCAGCACCCTCAGCTGCTCTGAATTTATCAACTCCTCTACTGGGACAAAGATATTTCCAGCAAAATGTTCCCATGCACCAAAGTCTCCAGGTTCTAACACCTTCCATTAATTGTCATTCTCCTCCATCCCTTGCAGCCTCTTCCCACTGCTCTGCTGCTCCTTCTCCAGTTGTTTTGCAACCTCCCAGACTGGAAACACTCCGAGATGCTGCTCCCCAACTCCGTGTCAACAGCTCCAGGCCACACGTGCAGTGCAAGTAAAAGCTTGCTGAGTGTTGACACAGCCTCTTGTTGACACAAGAAAGGCAAAAACACAACAGAGGGAACCATTCAAAGGCTGATTGTGCATTTTCTGGCTCTGAGGAACATATTCTTTCCCTGCTTTATCCCCTCCAAAAATAAAAAAAGGAGTCAAAGGGAAGTAAGTCGGGTCATCCCTCCAGCAGAGCTGGCACAGCCCTGGTGAAACTCTGCATTTCACCAGTCCCTGCCAGGTGAAGCCCTGCCAGCCTTTGTAAACAGGTGTTTACACAAAACCCAGGATCATCTCATGCCTACAAAAGCCGTGAATAACTCCAGGAGGAACCTGCAGTTAGAGAGAACAGAAAAGGTTTTTCTTTTCAGGTCCTTTCCAAGTGGCCCAGAGTATTTGATCTGAAAGCTCGGCTTGCCAGCCGACTGACAGCTCCTCTGTGCAGCCACTTCAGAGCATTCGTTTGGTGATAACAAGCCTTTGTTATTAGCAACTTATCCAAAAGCCACAGGTAGGAAGAGATAAACTGTGCAAATAAAGGGATATCACACCCTGCCAGTTACAGAAGTCACATTTAGCTGGAAAGAGCCATAAAAAAATTGAGGGTTAACTGTGACCTGTTTGAATCAACGACACTCAGCCCTGCACAGAAGATACTCAGGGCACCTTTGAGCCTTTAGAGGGGTTGCACAGACTGGTTGGGAAGGGAAAGGTGTTCTACAAGCACAGGGAAGCAGCAGCTCCAACTGTCTGGTGGCTCCAGTCCAAAGCCAACATGAGTAACGTGTTGATTGTGGCTTCAGAGCAGCCCTCTGATGTCTGAGCTTTGGGAAGGCACCTGCAGAGAGAAGGGATCCTTCCTGTGGCTGCCACGGGCTCTGCCCACTGCAAACCTCCTCCAGGTAACCCCAAATGCCAGGGTGGTGCTTGAATAAAGCCCCTTCCCACCCAAAAAGGAGATTTCCTCTGATATTCTGGAGATGGTGACGATTCCAGATGATCCCATGGCAGAGGACACAAAGGAAGGAAAAGCTCTTGTATTATTTTCACCTGCTGCAAAAGGATTTCAGTTATCTCACAGACATTTCTAGATGGCAAGAAGCTGTTGGCATTTCCCCCAGTGCATCACATGCCACGGGCTGGGCAGAGTTAGGCAGCTTTGTTGCCAGAAAGTTCAAGAAATGGATATTTTTATTGATCGTTTTGTCTTGACACACAGCACTAACTCACTGATACAGTTATCACTCAGTTCAGGGCTTGTTATAACATCCTGCAAAGTAAGGGAGCACATGCTTTGGCTGGCCTGGACCCAGATATATGCAAATTTATGCAAACACATGCAAATTCATGCCTGCTTTCTTTTTGCCAGCCGATGTTGGCAGGTTATGGATATGATGTGGTGGGAAGCAATGGCAAAACAGCAGAGGGGAGGGCTGGAAAATCGAGCTCTCTGTGTTTCTTAAGAGCTTTTGTTCAGTCTGTTGAACAGTTGTTCCAACACTGCAGGCTGTGAGACTGACAAGAGCTGCAGAAATCCCACGGCACTGAGTCAGGAGGGGCTGAGCCAGGAAGCTCTGCAGGGATTTGGGAGGTTTGGGCTCTTCTGTCCTGTCCCAGCCAACACTGAGAAATCAGCAGAGCAGAATCCAGAGTGCTGAGCTGAGACACCCTCTGCCCAAGGGGTGCCAAGGTGTGGCTTTGCCCCCTTTGGGCAGGCACTGCTGGCAGTGATTGCACAGCAATTCAAGGATCATTTCACAGAAACACTGAGGAGAATCCCTTAAAACACCTCCTTGGATGAGATGGGAACAGGAGAGCACTTCCCCACTGCTCTCTGACCCTGCACAACTTTTCTACCCTGCCCATGCCTGAAAGTTATTGGAGGCCAAATGGGGTCCTTTGCCTCCCACATAGGCTCAGGAGAGGGTCCAGCTCCCACCCTGAGGGGCTTCCTGAGCTAATCTGGGCTGGATTAGACATTTCAAAGAGGAATCCTTGCACTGGGGAGCACTGAGGAGCCACCCAAGCCTGTGCTGCTGAGAACCTGCCCCATGCTCTTGCTCCATCTGTTCCCTTTTCCTGGGGTGGGGTGAGAGACTGGCCATGAGGAGCTGCCTCAGGTTCCTGCCAAAGTGCTGAGAATCAGGGGAGGAGCAGCTTGCAGGAACCTTCACTTGGGCTCCTGCTTTGGATGTCCATTCCCTCAGGTGAAATAGAGCTTTGGGTGACTCCTCAGGCTGACTTGGCCTCTTCCATCCTGCCTTTCCCCTCCCCTCAGGTTCCTGAATTCCCAGGGCAGCAGGACCAGTGGGAACTGCACATCACAAAGGCTTCAGCATTTCAACCATTACCTCTATACAGGACCCAACAAGAGGCACAGTTTGAGGGTGTCTTAGAGCAGCCTTCCCAACCTTTTATAGCCAAAGCACCACCTGGTGCTCCATCCCCTCCATGGGTTTCAGCTGCCACCAAATCAAAGCTTGGCTGGGCTTCAAACATTTCCTTATTTATGTAACAGCCCTTTGCTCTGCTTTCCTAATGCTTGAGGTTTATTAGTATTCTTTGGTAAAAAAATGAAGCTTTCAGCCATTTGAAATCTCATCTCCTGGTGGCCCCCAGGTTGAGAAACTCTGTCTTCCCACCCTGGTGGGAGCAGGGAGGTGCTGGTGAACCTTTATGAGAGGCCTGAGCTGAAGCTGAAGCCATTCCATAACTTGCAGCCCCTCAGGATCTGGCATTTTGGCAGCAGGAAATGAATGCAGATGCAACTTTCCCTTTCTTCAGCAGATGCCTGACCTGCCAAAACAAGGAGAAGTCCTTGAAGTGCCACCTGAACCCAAACCACACACAGAGAACCTGCCCTGAGAACACACACTCATTTACAACTAAAGACACATCTGAGCACACCAAGGGCTACAAGGGGCTCCAGGAACCTCCTCCCCCCTCCAGGCACAGTCCCACCCCCCTGAGTGGGCAGGTGGGCAGCTCTCCATACCTGCTCCCCAGCCTGCCCAGCAGGGGCCATGTGGATGGGCTGGGCATTGTCCACGTTGCGGATTGTCGGGTCTGCCCCGTGCTCCAGGAGCAGCTGCACCATCTCCTTCTGGTTCTTGTGCCCTGCCAGGGCAGCTGCCATGTGCAGGGCTGTGTTGCCATGTGCCTGGTGCAGTGGGGGGAAAAGGAGAAGAGGTAAAAGCCCCAGAGAAACCTCCCAGAAAGCTGTGCCACCTCCTCACAAGTCTCCTTGAGATGGAGGTTTGTGAAAGGAGACCTGAAGAAGCCTCATGTGAGAAGATACCAGGAGGTGAGGGAGGGATCTCCTCTCTGTTTCTCCCATGCAGGAGATTCATGGGTTTAGATTTTTCTCCCTGCTGGAAGACTCCAAACTGGAGCTTTGGGTACAGCTTTGGGTACAGCTAATTAATCACCCTCCACCAGCAACGTTCCTAATTGCTCTGCAACCCCCTGTTACACCATCCCCTCATGGAAACAGAGCCCTGAGGAGTTGTTTGAAAACCAGAAGGGTGGAACATGCATGGAAATATCTCCCTGTGAAGAATTAAGTCAGACTTGGAGGCACACAATGCATTGTGAGCTCGACAGCAGCAGCCCCAGTTGTGCTCCTCACACCTCCCCTCCTCCTCCAGCCCTTGCAAGGGCCAGAAAGCTGCAGAGTCCTGAGACAAAAAACCTCCTTCAGAATGTATTGGCTGCAGCTTTTGCAGCCCCAGGATCTGCACAGGCAGGACAGATCTGGCTGGGAAGCCACCAGGGCTGAGGATGGACCGTGGCAGGAAAGCTCTGCTGCCACCAGACCGTGTAGAAATCTGGGTCCTGTCTAGTCAGTTATGACTGGTAACGGTTTTAAATGAGAAGAACCCAATAAACAAATGCATAAGGAGAGGTATTTTTAGCCTGCAGGAGTCTCATTCAGGCAGCTGCTTGTTTTTCTCTCAGAAACAACCATGTGTTTGTCATGACCTTGGAATGGTTGCACAGAAATTGCAATGTGAATTACTATTCCAGTTGTTGAAATGAATTCAATGTGGTTTGCAGGTCCTATTCATGGGGGAGGTTGAAGCAGAAAATAAAATTGCAAGATCCTCCCAGCTCTTCCCAGACATTTTACAAGCCCTGAACCAGCAGATCCTTGTCAGTTTTATTATCCCAGAGAGGTACAAGCTCTTTACAGGATTTCTTGTTAAAATGGAAACATCTGCATTTCTTTGCTGCACATTCCTGGCAGGAGCCCTTGAGAGCTTCCAAATCCAGGCATGGGCCAAGAAAACTGGGCTCTGACAATGCCTGACCTTGAAGCCTCGTGTTGACTTCATCAGGGCTTGTGTGAGACAATGTCCAGAGCACCAGGAATCCTTCAGGTGAAAAATACCTCAACCCCCTGAGTGTTTTCCTCATTGTGAAATCCCCAAGGAAGGATTTGGAATGAGACAACCCCAACAAGCAGTGGGTGAGCCAGGGAAGCCAAAATGTGCCTGTTTCCTTGTCTTCTTCATACTTGGAAGAGGTAAAAATCCAGGCTGGGTATGAGCCAACCTCCTCATCACATGTCTCACTGTCTCAGACATCTCACCCACAAGCCTGAGGACTCCAAGTGATCCTATCACAGCAGGGAGCTCTCAGAGGGCTGTGATCAAGAGACAAGGACAAACTCCCATGGACAGGCCAGCACCTGCCTGATGGGTCTCCAGAGATACAGAAGGAATGCAGAGAGAAGGCACAAGGTCCTTCACTGCACAGAAAATCACACTCAGTGCCTTGACCAACATACACCAAGTCAAACATGTGTCCTCCAGTCCAAGGGAAACCTGTAGGGAACAATAAAGAAGTGAAGCTGCCCTGTGGGTGCCTCCCAGGTGAGCAGCTGAGTTGGTGGAGAAGTTCAGTCCCTTTCTGATGGACACAAACTGTGGATGCTCCAGGGAGCAAACGGGGCCAAGAGGCCTCCTCTGCCTGGAGAATTGCACACAAATCCCACCCTTGACTCACCTTGCTGTTGACAAAGTCCTTGGATTTGAAAGCATTCAGCTCCAAGAAGTATCTGAGCAGGGTGAGGTTCCCATCCTGGACTGTGTAATGAAGAACTGTCTTGTTGCTTTTCACATCCTACTTAAAAACAGGGGGAAAAAACCAAATCAGAAGGGAAAAAAAGCAACAACCCCCCCAAAAAATAAGAAATGTTCTGCAGAACAATCTGGAGATGTTCTATAAACCCATCAGAGGAAACTCAGCTCTGCAGCCACTGTGGGGCATCCCCTGCCCTTCAGTGACCCTCTGACTGCCCAGTGTTTGCTTCAGCCTTCAAGAAAGGATCCCCAAAAAGCAGCACCAAACTCTGCACTCAGTCACTTGAAGAGGGCTCAGGCTTGGCCCTCCTGCAGCTCATTCCTTCTCCCATTCCATGTTCTGAGCACAGCACAAGCACCAGGCAGGGGTGGGGAAGTGCAGGGTAAAGGAGCTGCCCCTCACCCTGCTGTAGATGGAGGCTCCAGTCTGCACCAGGAGGTGGATGCAGGACTCCAGCTCCTCACTCTGCTGCTGGAGCCCTCTGTGCTGCTCCTCTGGGAGGCTCTGGCAGCTCTGCCCCCTCAGCAGGGCGTTGTGGGCCAGCACAGCACAGTGCAGGGGGGTATGGCCTGTAAGAAAAGGGGGGCAGGAAGGTCATGGCAGTGCCAGGGCAGGTATTGGTGTGCAGGGAGGAGGCATGGACAGCTCATTCTTCTCTGCATGTGTGGCCAGGGACAAGCCTTGCTCTGCTTTCCAAGCTCCCACACTGGCTCTTTGGGCACTTTTTGGGCATCTCCAGCCTCTCCTCATTGCCAATTGTGCATTGAATCCCCACTGAACCATCAGCACCCCTGAATTTTGTGGCATTTTCATGCCCAGACACAACTGTTTGTCCCCCAGGCAGTTTCTGAGCCCACTCTGGTCTCCCAGCCCCAAACCCAACAAGCAGCAGTCAATGGAATAGCCCAACCAGGCTTTCACACCACTATAAAATACTTGTGCAAAGGGTTTTACCTTCAAAATCCTTCATTTCTAAATCAAGAGGGAAGCCCAGGGA
>JAWWLZ010000068.1:4920538-4938421 GCA_035041345.1 Poliocrania exsul
CACCACTATAAAATACTTGTGCAAAGGGTTTTACCTTCAAAATCCTTCATTTCTAAATCAAGAGGGAAGCCCAGGGATAGTATGACCTGGAAACAAGAGAGAAGGGGGAAACTTTAGTTCAACAGAACATCATCCAAGCCAAAATCAGCCAAGCCCAACAAAATCTGAAACCAAACCTAATCAGATAATGAGAATTTAACTGCAAACCAGCCCTTGGCTGGCACTGGGTCTCAGTGCTGTGGATCTGCTTCCTCACAGGGGTATTCAGGGGCACACAAGGTGATCATGTTCCTTCATTTCCTAAGCCCCACCTAAGGATAATATCACACCAGAATCTTGGTTCAGAATAGTAAAATTCAGTCCCTTCCCCCAGCTCAGGAGTTTCAGCCACCTCAGATTAGGCAAAGACACAGTAACACCAACATGTATTTGTCCTGAGTTATTCTTGACAAGGAGAAACCTTTATTACCTAAAGGTTTGCCAGCACTGACAACTCTCACACTGGATTTATTTCCCTTTTGTTGTCAGTGTGTGAGAGGTTGAACCCACAGTTTGCTGCAGTGGCTGCAACAGTGGGGATGCAGAGCCTGGAAATGGTGACCTGGAGATGAGCATTGCTTGGGTTATAAACTCAAAAATAAAATGGCATCAATTGTGATGTGGAGATGAGCATTGCTTGGGTTAGAAACCCAAAAATAAAATGGTGTCAATGGTGATGTGGAGATGAGCATTGCTTGGGTTAGAAACCCAAAAATAAAGAAAAAAAATTAAAATAAAGAGAATAAAATATTTACAAGTCTTTAATATAAGAAAGCGAGAGATTCAGTGTGATGAAACTGAGGAACTCCTGGTCTATGTTATTGCAGATAATGCATTTCTTTCTCTTGATTGAATAAAGCAAGTTGTTCATGGCACAGGGCTGGGAATTTTTGCAGTGACTCAGCCAGAACTGTGTCAAGGCAGACAAGGCACAGGAATGAATCCTGGTGCTGAAAGACAACCCAGAGCAGTTGAAACCTGACTTACCCTTCCATAACAACACTAAAACACGTGCAGATCAAATACTGACAAGTAGCTCTGAGGTGCTTCATTATCAGAGATTAGAGAGTTAATCTATTAGGAATAAACCCAATAAAACAAACAAACAAACCATAAAGCCTTTCATGGCTTTGACCACACCGAGAAACAGCTCTGTGTGTGTTTTCCCTCTTTATGGCAAGGGGGAAAAGAAAGGAACAAAAGAAAAACCAAACAAAGAAAGTCTGAAATACAACCCCCGCCCTCCAGGCACTCTGGGAGGCTCTGCTGGAATCACCTGGATTAAAAGCCTTTTTCCCACTGAAGGAAACACCTGTTTTCCAAAGAACCCTCCGTGTTACACATTAACTGCCTGCTCAGGACCGAGCCCAGGGCACGTGCCAGGCAGAGCTAACGAATGCTGGGGCTGCTGTGCCAACATGCCAGGTACCCCTGGCACCCCAGCCCTGTGCCCTGCCCTCGGGGCACCCCAGCAGCAGCCCCAGAACTGCTCCCCAGCTGCCTGTGCTCAGTCCTGGCACGACTCAGGGCAGGCAGGATTTAATGATTCCATTTTTTGGCCGATAGTTAAGGATTTCAGATACATGTGAACTAATCCCTGCCATGTAATCCCTTCCCAAACCTCCCACAGTGCCTTTTAACTGTGTTAATTTTCTCCTTAGGGCTGGCACACGACTTGGGTGTACAGAGAGAGCTGTGGAGCAGTGGGGATGCAAAGATCTGCTCGTCTAAGTCGTGTTCTGAATGAAATCTGAAGGATGTCTCCTTTTGCAGGCTGTGCCAGTGCTGTCCCTGCCTGCAGGGTCCCCCCTGCCCTCTCCTCAGCTGCCCTGACACAATTCCCTGCTCCATATGGATGGCACTGACCCCGGGAGGGGGTTCCACACTGGGGTTTGTGCTCCCTCTCCTCACACCCCTCCAAGGCTGTGCCACCCTGGGGGCTCAGGGCACAGCAACCCCACCCTGCCTGGTGGCCAAACCAGCAGATTTAGGGCTGTGATCTGCAGAAAGAATGTATTTCACAGACTGTTCTGAGCTGGAAGGGACCCACAAGGATCATCAAGTCCAACTCTTAAGTCAATGGGCCATACAGGGAGTTGAACCCATAACCTAGGTGCTATTCCAACCAGGTTTTAACCAACTGAGCTGATCTCAGGTTCTTTTTCCCCCCATAAATACACTAAAGATTTTTCCTCTGTAGCAGGAGCTTAAAACAGGAATAGCAGGAGGTTAAAACAGGAATAAAACCTCCCTGGGGAGTCAATTCTTGCCCCAAGGAGACCCTGGTGAGCCTTCAGTCCTTCCTGCCCTCCTGCTCTGGGACACAGTTGGTTAAAGACAACACTTATTGGGGGTTTACATTGGTAGCAACCAAACCCACGAGGCTTTGCCTACCTGGAGCACTTGGGCATAGCCATAAGTTGCAGCAAGGTGTAGGGCTGACTGCCCCTTGTTGTCCACAGCATTGAGGTCTGCTCCTGCCTGGATCAGGTCGTGCACAATGGCAGGTTGTCTGGCAGTGACTGCCACCAGCAGAGGGGTCTGAAACGGCACACAAGGGTGAGGCTCTGCCAGCAGGTGCTGCCAGGAAAGGCACTCTGGGCTGAGGTGGCGAGACAGTGCCAAGAGTTGTGGTGCCCAAAATGAAGGCAGCTCAAAGGGTAGTTTGGAATCCCACACAGGACCCACCCAGGGCATCGTGAGGTGGGGACACTGCTGAACTCCCTCTAGTGTTCCTCAAGCCCTGATCTGGCTGACAACCCAAACCCAGCATTTCTGGAGCACCTCCTGGCACCAACCAGTTGCCCAGAAAACCTCCAGCCCCAGAGGCTGCTGCCAACACACACACATTTTGCTGGACCACTGTTTTCTTAGATCACCCTATGAAAAAAGAATGGGCTTGTTCTCATCCCACCCCATTTCTGCTCCTGCCAGGGGCACCTGCAAGGCACAGCAGTGCCCAGCCTGCCCTTGCAGGGACAGAGGGGCACAGCTGGGCTTTCCAGGGTGTAGAATCACAGAATCAGTTGGGTTGGAACAGACCTCTGAGATCATCAAGTCCAACCCTGCTGTGATCACCACATCATGGCACTCAGTGCCACATCCAGTCTCATCTTAAACACCTCCAGGGATGGGGAATCCACCCCCTCTCTGGGCAGCCCATTCCAATGCCTGAGCACTCTCTCTGTATAGAATTTCTTTCTGATATCCAACCTAAACCTCCCCTGGTAGAGCTTAAGTCTGTGCCCTCTTGTTCTCCTGCTGGTTGCCTGAGAGAGAGACCAACCCCTATCTGGCTACAACCTCCTGTCAGGGAGCTGTAGAGAGGGGTGATGGTGCTGCAAAGCCCTGCCCACCCCAGCCCTGCTGCCTCCAGGTTACCTTTCCTCGGTGCTCCTTGGCATCGAGTCTCCGCAGCGGCTTCATGCGCTCAGCAGCTGCCAAGGTAAGGGCTCTCATACCTTTAGCTGCATAAATATGCAGAATTCTAAGACAGCAAATAGAGACACTGATCACTGCTTGGCCATGAACAGGTTTACAGGTTGGGGGGTTTCACACCCAAATTCATGCCATAAGCCCAAAGGGCTGGACCTCAAAGCTCCCACTCCCATGGGAAGGGCTTCCTGCCTTCAATAACTGCAGTGGCCAAGAGCCCTCAGCCCTCCTGAGCTCTGACACGCTGCATCCTTCCCACTTCAGCACTTCCTCTGAGCTGAGATTCACCACTGGGAGGTACCTCAGCCCTGCCCAGCACTCTGTGTGCCATATTGAAGGGATGGATCACATTTTGGGGGGCATCTGTTGGGGAAATCTCACCCTTTGGGGCAACAAACCACCCCCAAGTGATACATCTGTGATCAACCTGCTGAACTCCTTTATCAAACCTACTGGTGAGAGGGGCCAAGTCCTTACATTTAGCACAAGACAAAGGGTTGTCACAACCCACAGGAGTTTTGGGTTTGCTGCTGACAAACCCTTAGTGATGGGGAAAACACTTGGCTGCTTCATTTTGCTTGGCTGGAGCCACTTCCATCCCCCCAGATCCTCCTTGCCAGGGCCCTGGGAATGCACAGGAAGCTTTGCAATTCCCTGCACACAGCTGGACCAACCCCTGGCTCCACTTTGCTCTAGACAGGAATATTTGATGCTTTCCACTCAGAAGGTGGGAGGAAACCCTTTTTCTCCTTGGGTAATTTGGAGCCCCACAGCCACTCCTTGGAATTTCAGGAAGTAAAAATGCAGCTTTCTGGCTGATCTGCTTGTCAGTCAAGCTGAGCATCAGCTGTGACTGCACACCCACACATCCCCAGGGGTGCCAGGAGAGGGTAAGAGAGATTGATCTGACACCTGAGCTGCAGGAGTGGAGCAAGGGCTGCTTGAGGAAAGTTCCTGCAGGCCACAGCTGGGTCATGGAATTCCTCCTTAGCCTGTTTCATGTGCTAAATTAGCACAGATTCTGAGAGCCAGCCTGTGGTTCTACTCTGTACAGATGTTATTGCACTAATGGATTGCTAAACCAATGCCAGGTCACCCTTTTGGATAGGAAATAAAACACTCTAGGCATAGAACAGTTACTGTAGATCTTTATTGGAAAAAAAAATAAAAAGGAATTTATCTTTTTCTAACCAGAACAACCCAGAAAGAAATTCTGAAACAGTTCATCGTTGTTTTATATTCACACACAGAATTTACATACACTGCAGTGAAAAGAATTGAAAAGCAACCTGAGCAACCACAGGCTTGAATCACAACTGCATTATCCCAGTTTATCTGTGGGATGTCTGTGCTTCCAGAACTGGAGTAAGCAGTGGTGAAGGAAGCTCCTTCCAATTCATTTCTTTGCTGGGTTTTTCTGCAAAGCCACTCATTTCAATGCCCCTGAGCTCCTGCTGCTTTCCAACAACTTTATGGGCACTTCCATCATCTGCTGCTTATGCCTTCCAGATTTGTCAATATTCAATACCAAAATAAGCTTGGAAAGTCGTTCAGACTTTCAACCTGAGCTTGTAAACCCCACCCAGGCATCAACTGTGAGGTGACTTGAAATATTGCCTGGGTGGATATTGCCTGGACTCCAGGTAATTAGCAGTGCAGTCAATTATTTTGCAGTTAGTCTTGCAAATAATAAAATCACCTAAGGCTGCTGGGCTTTAGAAAGCAGAAAAACCCAGAGAAATTGTGTTCACCAGCCAAGAGTGTCTTGTCTATCAAGGAAACAATAAACAGATTTAGGAGGGGTTTTATCTCCTGCAGATTTATTTGCCCGTGGATGGCACTCCTGAACATCAACCAAAATATTTACAGCTGCATCAGAGGAAGAAGTAAAGCTACTCATTCTCCAGGAAAGGGAATCAGGAAGCTCCAAAGGAAAGGTGGGCACCTCTGGGACATTCCCACGGCACAGGAGAGGTCCCTGCTGTTCCCTGGCTCAGCACACCCTCACCAGCTTCACACCCAAAAGTCACAGAGCACACAAAGCCATTGGCAGCTCACAGTGATGGCAGAGACTCCTGGCTGGATTGGAGGTCAGCTTTGGGCAGGGCTTTGTCTGCTCAGTGCTCTCAATCCTGGCTTGGGACTCTCAATCCTGACTCAGCCAAAGCTCTGAGGGCTTCAGTGGCACCAGGATGTGTCCCTTGGCAGAACATGCAGTGCTACCACCCAGCCACTGAGTCAGCCCCACCTCAGAAGAGGGCACTGGGGAGGCCACAATCACACTGGGGAGGCCACAACCTCAGAGGCCCCAACCACACCTCCAGGGCTGGACTGCAATGGCAGACAAGGTGAGACCTTTGAGTTACACCTTTGTGTGGACTCAGATGTTCCCTCTGCTCTGCAAACAGGGATGTCTGACTGCACTGGCCTTTGGTTCAGCTCTATGGTTTTATTCTCAGACTACTGCATTGACCTGCACCAGCAGGACAAAACTACACTTTTTATTATCCTAATTTCCAAAAAGCATCCAATTTAGGAAAGAAACCAGGCAATTTAAGCCCAAAAATGTTTTCTAGTGGTCTAGATCTGGTAGAAGTTCCTGCAAGGACAGGGCAAAGACACACACAGAGGGCATTTACACAGAGCAGTCCCATTGAGGTGGGTCTGGGTGGGTGAACCCTCCCCAAATGGCACAGCTGGCCAAGGCTGCACCATCCTGTGCCAATGGAGACCCTCCCCTGTGCCTGAGGGTGAAAGTCACCCCGTGCTGGGGCTGAGCACAACTCTGCAGTACCAAAAGGCTGCCTGGGAGAGGCAGCAGGAGCTGCCCCAGCAGAGAACTCTTGTGCTGGGCCCCAGGACAGGGCGAGTTTCACACAACCCCCAAGCCACTCTGCGCTCACATTCCCACCCCACCCCTCCCCTCCTGCCTGTCCTCACCACCCAAACCCCTCCCCGTGGTGCCAGGGGGGGCACTGAGTAGGTGGGCAGCAGGTCCCAGGTGTGCCACTCAGAGCCCTTCAACAGACAGAGCATGGGTTAGGACATACGTATCATTGTCCTCGTCTTCCAGGAGCAGCTTCTCGATGGGCATCGCTCCGATGGCCCGCCGGGCATCCTCCAGCTCCTGCGGGGCTGGCTCGGGCACGGGGATGGGCACGGGCACAAACTGCGGCCCCGAGAGCGTGGCAGAGGCTGGCTGGTACTGCAGGGTGGAGGCTGGCAGGGCAGACAGGGGCTGTGCCCACGGGAAGTACGTGAGGGGCGGCTGCTGCTCCGTCACCTCCAGCGGGGGCACCACGGCGGGGGTGGCACTTCGGGGCTGGTGGAGGGGGAGAGAGATCAGCTCAGTTGGGTAAAACTTGGTTGTAACAATGCCAAGGTCATGGGTTCAAACCCCTGTGTGGGCCATTGACTGAAGAGTTGGACTCAAAGACCCCTGTGGGTCCTTCCAGCTCAGAATAGTCTGTGAGTCTGTGAGTCTGTCCTGAGGGTTGTGGAAGAACGGGGTGAGTTGATTCAAAACTCAATCCCCCAGCTGGCCAAGTGGGGCAGGGGGAGGGAACCCCACAGGGCTGGGATGCTCAGTCTGACTTCTAACCTCCCTTCTCCTCTCGCTTTGGGCCAGGGGTTGCTCTGAGGGCGACGCTGCTCCCACGGGAGCGCTGCCTGTGGGTGTCCCAGGTGCTGACTTGTGTCAGGTTCCCCATAGCTTTCTGTTCCCATTCCCACCCTCTCTGTAAGCCCATGAGACTGTGACAGCCTGTGCTGGAAACTGCCTTCGTGACAGCCTCTTGCAGGTTGGCTTTGGTGCCATGAGGCAGCTCGTTCTGGCCTTGGCACTGCCCATCCTGAGCAGATGTTCCCCCAAGGCAAAGCCACCTCTGAAACGATGGCCCTTCCTCACCACTGAAGGGCAGAGGGCACAGGTTGGGCTTTGGGTGGGTTGCTGGGGCTCTTTCAGCAGCTGAGCTGAAAAATTGAAAGGAAAATCAGCTGCTTCAAGTCCTCATGAACTTGGCATTGCCCAGTCCTGATTCTCTTTTGCAGGATCCCTGCACTGCTGGTGAGCATTTCCTTTTCTTCAGGGCAAGGACAACACAGATTTTTTAAACTAACAATACGATCAGGGAAACAAAGAGGGATTGCATTTTACTCTTGCCATTTGCAAGCAGAGAGGGGGAGATTTTCACTGCTGTCCTCCCATCCAGGAAGGATTAATTTGTGTCTGCACAAGCAGACAAGTTCCATTGCAACAGAACTCTCTGCCCTTCTCCTCTGAGGAGGAACAAATTATCTTGGGTCATCCTGAAAACAAATATTCTACTATTTTATGTGCTATTTTGACCTTCCTCTCCCATCAGCAAACAGCAATTTTGGATAAATTTATTGCAAAGTCATTCTTCCTGCTTCACCTGGGCCGTGTGTTTCCTGGAATCCCATTTCCTTTTGTCTTTTTAAGCTTAGAGATAAAGAGTGAAGAAGCTCTGCTCAGTCTGGGGGAGTGCAGAGAGCTGGGAAAGGGGCAGTGGATTTTGCCTGATTCCAGGACAGCTTTTTGCCCTGTTCAAACCACTCTGCCAGTGCTGGAGCAGCTCCATGGCATGGATGCAAACACACACAACATCATACAATTAAATAAATTAGCCTAATTACAGCCCCTATAGCTCTTGCTGGAAGTGGGGAACCAGCTGCCACTTCCACTTTGGTGCTTTTGACTTACTGCAAAGTTGGTGAGGAGTGGCTGGGAGGTGTAGGTGAGCACAGAGGAGGGTCCCACCAGGGTGTAGCTGGGACACACGGGCTGCACATACATGTCTGCTGTGTAGGGACACCCCCCTGCCTCGTGGGACACGTAGTCAGGGTAAGGGCTCCACTGGCCCAGGGGCTGCAGGGAGGTGGGAGAGGCCTGGGGGATCCAGCCAGAGGCCAGTGCTCCTTCCTCTGGGACAGGCACTGCAGGGGCACCAACGTCCATGTCCATGCAAGGCTGGCCTGGAAAACAGGAGAGGGTTAAACCCAGCCCAGCCCAGCCCTCCCTGCAGCAAACCCCTGGTGAGTCAGGGATATCTTACCCATTGGGGAATAAGAAGGAAGTGGCTGATGGGGCAAAACAACCTGGAAGAGAGAAGAAAATAAATTCAGGTGTTAAGAACACCAGCATAAAATTCAATCTCTTAGAGAAGCACTCAGGGACAGAGCATTTTCAGTATTATCAGCTGATCATCAGCTCCCCCTGCAATGTCAGTGTCTGAATTTTCCCACCCAGAGGAACTGAGCCTGGACACACAACCCCAGCCCTGTTCATGCCCTTTCAGCTCAAGGGGGCCTTGAACTGTGCTTAAACCTTGTGCTGCAGAGGGAATTCCTCTGCAGGGAGGAGCAGTCCCCCTGCTTCCTCCTGGGAGGACAAACAGAGGCTGGAGGGAAGCAGCAAATCACCAGGGATGGCTCTGGCTGATCCCTGTTTGTGTTCTCAAACAAGCTGCCTCATTCCAAGCCACTGTCTGCTCCTAAGGAATTACATCCTGCCAGGTGCAAAGCACTTTCCCCCTTTCCATGCAGTCAGTGGGGATTGAAGGTGCTCAGCACACTCAAGGAGATATTAATGGCATTGCCAGGTGACATGAGGATGCAGTGCCATCAAAACACTTCAGAGATGCAAAGATTTCCTCCTGAGGAATAATTTTCCTGCTGTGCCCGCCTTTTCTCCTACCGTGGCAGCTGCAGGTGTGTTGGCATTGTGGGCATTGCCCCTTTTCCTCCTCAGCAGCTCCTTCACTGGCTCCTTCACACGGACCCCTTGGTAGGGCCGGGGCTGTGGCTGCTGCTCTGCTCCAGCTGAGAGGAAAAAAAAATATGCAGGTGACATTTCTTTTCCTTCCTTGGAACCCAAATCCTCGTGGCAGCCTGTGGGGTGCAGGTTGTGCCAGTCAGGGTGGATGGAGCAAGTTTATTTATTCCTCCAGCCTTGCCCTGTGTCTCTGCCTTGTGCCTCTCAGTGCCAGCTTTGCACACACCCAGAGGGCAGAGCAGGCTGAGAACACCCCACAGGGGTGGCATCACACTGGTCAGGACAGATCTAGTCTGTCCATAACAGAACAGAGGACAGAAAAATGTAGAGACATAAAAAAGACAGAGGTAGAGGCAGAAAAAAGGTAGAGATTGGATATTTAGGAGAAATACATTTTATTCAGTGTTTAGACACAAGGTGTAAATGCAACCCAGTTTGGAAAACCATTTAAATGTGATGAGCTGGATGTGAATACCTCATTTTGGGAACAGGCAGGTATTGAAGTGCCAACCTGGCACCCAGAGTTGTGTTTCTGTTCCAAGCAGACTGGTCAGAGCCTGGCCAGGAGGTTTGGAGCTGGCTGAGCTGTGTCATGTTGGCAACACACCCCAGAGCTCATCCCCATCCAGCCCAGAGCTCAGACCCATCAACTCAGAGCTCAGACCCACCAACCTGAGCTCAACCCCATCCACTCCAGAGCTCAGACCTACCAACCTCAGAGCTCAGACCCACCAACTCAGCTCTGTTTGGAGAATCCAAGCTCACAAAAGCCCATCAGAGGCCCCTGTGACAGGTGACAGCAGAGGAAGGCCATTTCTTCCAAAGCCAATTAACAACTCCTATTTACCCTGAAGCATCTGGAGGTAACTGAGAGCAGAAGGAGAGCAGAGGATATCAAAGCCTGGCCTCTGTAAAGCCACCAGGAGCTGTGGTGGTTCCTGCCCCTTTCTGCTGCCCTTGGAGGTGTAAATATGCTGATGGATAAGGTTTCCATTTGGAAAGATTGCACCTGGCCTTTGGCTTTATGAAGCCCAGCTCAAATCTTAATCTGAAATATTATTCCAGCCCAGGAGCACTTATTTAGATTTACATTCTGTGCTTCAAATCACAGAACAAGAGGAATCCTTTTCCCTTGGATCATCTCTCTCATTTATATTTGATTATGTGCACACTGAGATGTTTGTTACACCTTCCTGGGAGGAGAAAAACTGAATCTAAATAAAAAGATTCTTAACCAATCTCAACAATTATTTAACAGAATAAGCATTTCTGGTCTAATTGCTTAAAAATAATTAAATCCTTTCCTTTCAGCTTGGCTCTTCCACTGACTCTTTGTGACTCACTACACACAATTTAATCCTGGAATCTTGATTGACCAGGATAAATCCTGTTGGGCCCAGACAGCACCACTGTTGTGTTTGTTCCCTTTATGCACGTTGGGGAAATACTTTCTTTAAAACAGTGCTTGAAGCAAAGCTCATTTTTCAAGCCTTTACCTTTGCTTTCTGGGGTCATATTTTGTGGCACTTTAAATGAGGCTCCTTCCATTCTCATGAATTCTGTGGCTTTGGAAATGAAATCTTTAGGGAGAATGAAGGTCGCTGTAATTCTCCATCCAAACACCTTTTAATACAGGTCCCATTTTGCTTTTAAAATTAATTTGTATTAATTTGAGAGCAAACAGCAGATAATGCTGCTGTTCTTGACGCTGCAGGAAAAGATGAACTGCACAAATCTGAGCTCTGCTCTGAGTGGCCTGAGAGGCAGAGCTGAACCTCTTGGGGAGTGTCTTATCCCCGAGCCACCACCCCGGTTTCAAAGGGCCTCCTTGCAGAATCAGGGTGGGGAAGGATGGTGGTTTCTGCTCCAGGTTTGGGGGATGGGAAAGAAGAAATTTACTGTAAAAGCTGACAAATATACCTATTCAGAGTTTCCGGTGCAAGCAGAGTAACCAAAAAATATATAAAAAGAAAAAAAAAAGCCAAAAACCAAAGTCTGCAGAACATATTTCGGTTCCCCCAAGCTGACCTCCAGAAATAAAAATAATGCTAGCACAGCTGCTTTTCCACTCCTCAGGGGTGCAGAGGGTCTGAGCACTGCAGAGGAACCACAGCAAAATGACTTGGGGCTTCAGAGTGCAATTCCTCACCGAGCAAACCAAAATGATCATTTATAAAGGAGAAGATTCTGAGAAATGAAACGTCCCTGCAAAGGAAGTACCTGGATTTAGCAGTCTCCAACTCCAAAGCATTAATAAACTCTGAAGCCCACCTTGGACCAAGATTTAATCATATTTTCATTGAAGTCATGAGCTGCAAAGCAGCGAGGGCCAAGTGGAGAAACTGCATTCAAAGCAGTGAAAGGAGGAGCAGCCTGAAGTGCCCACTGAGCTCCAGGGCCACAGGGCAGCAGCTCCTGCCCCTCACCAGGCAGCAGCTCCTGCCCCTCACCAGGCAGCAGCTCCTGCCCCTCACCAGGCAGCAGCTCCTGCCCCTCACCAGACTGCAGATCCTGCCCCTCACCAGGCAGCTGCTCCTGCCCCTCACCAGGCAGCTCATCCTGCCCCTCACCAAACAGCTCATCCTGCCCCTCACCAGGCAGCTCATCCTGCCCCTCACCAGGCAGCTCATCCTGCCCCTCACCAGGCAGCAGCTCCTGCCCCTCACCAGGCAGCTGCTCCCTGGAGCTGGAGCAACACGAAGCACCACAAGTCAAGAAAGAAGAGAGGGAATCTAACCCAGCTTTGTGGCAGTCCCTGCATTCCCTTTGGCTCATTCAGTGCTTTGGCCCCTCCAGTCCCTGCTGTGTGGGCAGGCTCAGGCTCCCTCCATCAATGTTATCACTCCCTGTGTTTGTTGAGTGGCCACAAAAGCCCAGCACAAACCTGGGAGACTTTGGAACAGCCTTTGAAAGTGGCTGGAGAACAGCACAGCCACTGGAAAGGCACCAAGTGCAGCAGCCCCCAAGCATCAGGTGACAACAGAGGAAGCCCAGGTGGGTGGTGGATCCCAGACCACTCTGCAAGTGGATGGATGGTGGATTCCAGACCACCAGAAGTGTCCAGGCTGCACAGAAAGGGCTCCAGGTCACCAACCTCAGTGGGCTCTGGGTGAAGATTCAACAACTGCATTGATGTTATTAAGCTCTACACACCCATCTCTCCACACTGGTTATCCCCATGTGATCACAGCATATAAATACAGTTTTTCCTGCTAATTATGAGGCCAAGTTGTGCTGGACACAGCAGGCACAGCCAATGGGAATCTTGCAGTTTGTTTTTGGGGAGCAGCTCCAACCCCAGCCCAAGGGCTGATGAGCTCCAGGAACAGGAGGGCAAAATGCAGAGCAGACCAATGTGTTGGGTGCCAATCCTGTAAACTCTGGCCCTTGAGTTGTGTGGGCTTTGGAGAACATGAGAGATGCAGGAACTGATCCCTGAGTGAGTGACCAGCCTTGGAACAGGCTCCTTGGGGAAGTGGTGGAGTTGCTGTCCCTGGAAGTGTTGGAAACACGACAGACCTGGCACTGCTCAGTGTGGGTTTAGTGGGATGATGGGATTTGGTCAAAGGTTGGACTTGATGACCTTGGGGGTCTCTTCCAACCTTAACAATTCTATGATTCTAAGCCCACAGCATCTACTGCAAGAGTCAACAACAGCCCATTCCCACTTGCCATTTGTCAGGACAGTATCTGTGTGGAGAACAGGTTGTTGTTATTGAGAACATCCATGAAATTCTGCTCTAAGAGCAAAGAAACCAACCCAATGTCCAGACAAAGAGACCAACCCAAAGTCCAGACAAAGAAACCAACCCAAAGTCCAGACAAAGAAACCCACCCAAAGTCCAGACAAAGAAACCCACCCAAGACGCTGCCAAAACCCAACCCAAGCAACTTCAAAGTGCATCTTGCTCTGCATTTTGCTTCACCCAGAGCTGAAGGTGGAGGGAAGGCAGTGGCAGAGCAGCTGCTGGAAGGCTCTGAGTGCTGGAGCGTGACGAGTTTCAGATCTCTAAACTCCCCACCAGCACCACTGGCCTTCACCCACCAAACTGCAGCTCAGCTCAGCCTTCATCCTTTCAGCCAAGGCAGAATGGTCTCCCAGCAGGCAGTTGGAAACACTCTGCTGATCCCTCAGAGCCTGCAGGACTCCCTGCCTGCAGCCCAAAGGACACCCTTGCCCCTGTTCCAGAGGATTTACTGTTTCCTTGGTGTGATAAGCTTATCAATTGATCAGTGTTAACAGTGTAAATATTTTTCTCTTTTCTCCCTTCACCTCCAGCACAATAAATAATTGAAAAGAAACACAATAGAAAACTTTTTCTTGTTTGCAGTAACACCAAAAAGCAATCACTAACTCTGAATGACAAGAAAAATTTAGATTTCAATTAACAAACTAGCGAGTTAATGGCCTGGATATTGAAGACCAAATCAGGTTTTTATCAGACACAGTGAACTTGGGGTAATAAAAAGAAGAAAGAGGTTTAGTTTTGTGGGTGCTTGGATGTTTAGCCCCTAATCAAAACATTTTTACACTGACACATCAGTGCCCATCTAGGCAGGGACTAAATATTTCATCACAGTCACCATCCTGTCCTTATTTCCTCCTAATTGCAGAGTTTGTTATAAGGAGTGAAAAGTCCAGAACAGGGAAACAAAGCACTGAAATGCATTTAATTGTCCAAGATCCCAGTTGGTCACATGACAGGGAGTCACTCAGGAGAAAAGCCCTTCATTTCCACTCCATCCCTGTCCCTCAGCACCCCCAGGGTATGTCCCTATTTTAATTGATCCAACCAATCAGTTAAAGGTGAAACACTCCCAAGTGATCCCATCTGCAACTCAAGGCCTTGGGAACAAAAATGAGTTATTTCTACCAAGATCCATCTCAGCAAGTTATAGGAAACACAAGGAAGGCAAACTGGAGTGGGTTATCATTTATAGCGTTTGGTGCACTATGGGAGGGGGTTTCAATGAAGATTTAGTCAATGCAAAGCACAAAATAAACACCTGGGCAGAGGATCTGCCTCACAACAAACAGAACTGGGAGCAGGAGTGAAGAGCTGAGTGATGGTTCATTGCTCAGCATAAGGAAATGAACTCAGGAGGGTTCTGAGCATAATGAAGTCAATAGAATAAATATTTCACTTTCTTACCAACAACTCAGGGCAGGGTTTGGCTCAGCCTCTGATATCACATTGTAACTACCAAATCAATGAGGCATTGCTTTGACAGAGCAATATTTCAGATTTATGCCCAATATCTTTGCTTTCAGGTGTTCATCTGCTCTTGGAGGCTTTGCCAAGAACCAAACTAGCCTTGGGTTCAGGCAGATCCTGTGCCCTTGTCCTGCCTGTGCTGTTCCTGGGGGCACAGAATGGCTTTGCCATCTGTCCTTCAGCCCCAAAATGATCTCAGCCAAGTCTGGAGAGCACTGCACAGGGCCTGCATTCTGTGCCCTCACAAGGAAAGGGTTGCAGGTGGACAAATAAAACATCAACTTGGGATTTTTCCATTTGGATAGAAAGAAAACTCAAGGGGAGATGTGAAGACTCTGGGAAACAGCATGAAAGGTTGGTTGGTAATCCCTGTTGCTTGGATTATTCTAACAACAAAAATAAACCATAAAAGGGCTTCTAAGTGGCAAATAAAAGCTGGATGCACTGGCCCTGTGGTGGTGAGGGCTACTAAAAATTCTCTGTTTCAGAATAAGAGAACCTCTGGTGCAAAGGGGAAGCTGAGATAGACAGAAAGTGCCTAACCCTGAGTCTCACCCTGATCCCTCCCAGCCCATAATACTCTCTCCATTTTAGTAATGCAGGTTTTCCATTGAATTGCTGCTGTGGTCATTTGGAGAGTGTGACATCTGCTCTGTAAAGCTTGGATGGGCTCAGCTCTCATCTATCCCTCTCTCCTGGGGGGTTTTACCAAACCTCTCAGCCACAAGGTGCAGTTTCACCTCTCACTCTCGTTGGCTGCTGCTTTCAGAGGGCTCTGCACAGCCCCACAGCTGGGCCAGCACAGCCTTTATTCCCTTCAAAAGCCTTTGGGAAGAGATTCCCAAGGGTGGGAATTCCCATCTCTCAGTGCCCAGGGAGTCTGGGCAGTCAGAGGGACAGCAGAAGAGCTGAATGTCTGCCAGTGGCTGCAGCAGCAGCTGAGCTCCCAGAGCACTTGGGCATTGCCAAAGCCACCACATAAACACCAAATTCTTGCAGAATTTCAGCCTGTTCCCCTACTTTGGCATGACAGAAACCATTTGCTCAGAGGGCTCCTGTTGTTTAAAACTATGGGTGAGCATCTTCACAAAGACACCTGAGAGGGAAGGGGCTGGTGCTGCCCATGGAGTGCCCACCCCTGAGGGGCTGCTGGGCCTGACTCCATCCAGCAGGATCCAAAGCTGGGCAGCCCCACCAGTCACTTCTCCTGGGCTGTGGGAGGGCGTGTTTCGGGCTGAGACACTCGCTGGGGTTTCGCTCAGCTCTGGGCCCCTCTCCTGCACAGCAGTTCACTGTGCTGTGACCCTGAGGGGACAATTTCCAGCTCTCAGGGCCACCCATGCGAGACTCCCTGCAGAACAAGAGCCTCTGAGCATGGCAGAGGAGGGCAAAGCCTGCCAGCTTTCCCTCTGCTCCTGCAGAAGGGTCCCCTGGAGGAGCAGGAACCTGCCCCTCAAAGGTGCCCTCACCCTCAGGTTGGGTCCCACCTGTTTGCTTGAGCTCCTGTGTCACTCCTGTGCTTTCAGTTTGGGAGTTTTTTTGTTCTTTTGTGGGGTTGGTGTTGTTGGGTGTTTTTTATAGCTGGGGAAAACACATGGAAATGACACCATTCCTTCTGAAACCTCCTGTTTGCAGAGAATCATGGAATGGTTTGAGTTAGAAGGGACCTTAAAGTGCATCTTGTTTCACCACCTTCCACTCCCAGGTTGCTCCAAGACCTGTCCAACCTGACCTTGGGCACTTCCAGGGATGGGGCAGCCACAGCTTCTCTGTGTCAGGGCCTGCCCACCCTCCCAGCCAACAATTCCTCCCCAATATCCCATCTAACCCTGTTCTCTGTCAGTTTGAAGTCATTCCCCTTGTCCCATCACTCCAGGCTCTTGTTCCAAGCCCCTCTGCAGCTCTCTTAGAGCACTTCAGGCACTAAAAGGGGCTCTCAGGTCTCCTGGAGCCTTTTCTTCTCCAGGTGGGCACCCCCAGCTCTCCCAGGTTGGCTCCAGAGATCACCTTGTCTGGTGACTCCACGGCAGAGCAAGCACACCTTGGACCAATTCCCCTGCAGGGTGAGGGGTGCCAAGGCTGCCTCCCACACCTGGGCATGCAGGGCTGGGTGCCAGCCCAGGTGTCCCTTACCTGGCAGCTCAGCCCACAGGTGTGCAGAGCAAACCAACTGCTGGCACCAGCAACTCGCCACTGCCTGGGGGCTGCTGGGCCCACACTTGGGCAAGAGCTTCACTCACCCCCAGAGGTTTCCACAGGGGCATTGCCCACCTGCCAGGGTGGCCTTTGGTCAGAGTACCTGAGGGACTTGGTCTGGTTTTAATTGTGCTGAAACTCTCTGCTTGGCAGGGGGAAGCTCCTGTTTGCCAGGCAGGGAGCAGAGCTGCTCCCACACCAGTTCAAGCACTCACCCAGTTTCCCTGGTCACCTGGGCTGCCTTGGCACCAGTTCATAGCTTAGAGAAATCCAGTGGCTCCCACCTGGGCACAGGAACATCCATGTGGCCACAGGAACATCCATGTGGGCACAGGAACATCCATGTGGGCACAGGGATATCCATGTGGGCACGGGAACATCCATGTGGGCACAGGGACATCCATGTGGGCACGGGAACATCCATGTGGGCACAGGAACATCCATGTGGGCACAGGGATATCCATGTGGGCACGGGAACATCCATGTGGGCACAGGGACATCCATGTGGGCACAGGGACATCCATGTGGGCACAGGAACACCTATGTGGCCACAGGAACATCCATGTGGGCACAGGAACATCCATGTGGGCACAGGAACACCTATGTGGCCACAGGAACATCCATGAGGGCACAGGGACATCCATGTGGGCACGGGAACATCCATGTGGGCACAGGGACATCCATGTGGGCAGAGGGACATCCATGTGGGCACAGGAACATCCATATGGCCACAGGTGCTCGGAGACAGATGGTGCAAGAAACAGAAGGTCACAGCTGGTGACACCAACAGGAAGTGGAAGTACCCCAGAGATACCAAACAGAGACTCCCAGAGCTCCTGAGAAGTCCAACTTCCATGGAAACCTCTGAGATCTGCACCTGGACACCTGAAAAATCCACCTACATCACACAGGGAGTCTTCCAGACATCCGAACCCGACACCTTCAGAGCCAACACATTGATCATTATTGCAATGGTATAGAAAAAGCAGCATTAATAAAGATTAATAATGTTTCCAACAGTTCTGTGTTGGGAAAAGGAACTCTGACTTTGCTACAAGGTTTAATAAGCTCAGGGGACACAGAGGGACAGGCAGGGGTTGGACAGAAGTTGTTTTGCCAGGAATTATCATAGAATCATAGAATAGAATCATAGAATGGATTGGGTTGGAAAAGACCCCTGAGATCATCAAGTCCAACCCTTGG
>JAWWLZ010000068.1:4943211-4957534 GCA_035041345.1 Poliocrania exsul
CACCAAAATTCTCATGGCAAAGTCACCAAAACTCACATGGCAGAGTCACCAAAACTCACATGGCAGAGTCACCAAAATTCTCATGGCAGAGTCACCAAATTCACATGGCAGAGTGACCCAGAGCCCAAACCCCTCCTGCCACTGGTTCCTCTCAGCACAGGAATGAGAAGAGCAGGGTAAAGTGACAGAGCTGCAGAATTTTGGCAATCTCACAGCCAAACTCTCTTCACATTTACTCTGTAATTTATAATTTATCCCCTAAGCCTGACCCTGCTCTTAAGGAGAACTAAACCCAAGAGCTGCCCCTGCTGTCTGGTGGCACATTGGCCCTGCAGGGACCTCGAGTGCTGTAAAATCCCAGGGTTATTTTCTACTTGTCAGGCTGAACCTGAGCCTTGGCTCACTCCCTCATCTCTCTGCTGGTGTCTCAGCTCCAGAGAATAAGTGATTTTTCCTCCCCAGGTGGGTTAGAGCTGTTGACAGATGTGCTGGGTGTCGGGTTTTGTTGGGGGGCGTGGAGGCTTTTCTGGTTTGTTTTCAAACATGTCAATATTAGCACTTTAATCCTGCCATGCACCATAAGAAGTAGGAATATGTAAGGAGTAGTCTGATATTTAAGAGAGCTTTGTGGTCTGCAAACACAAACATTTACCTTTGAGAACACAAAAACTAAATGAATAAATGGACCTGTGCCTTGTGGGTTTGAGGGAGAGTTCAGAACACAAGCAAGGTTCTCATAATTGTTTCCTAATCAATCAAGAGAGAGAGTGGAGGAAATGAAAAGCTGAGCCTCCTTTGAGGAGACAAGATCTGACACATGACAGGGAAAGATTTGCTATTTCAGATTACACATCCTAGAACCCAAGTCTTTGCTTTGCAGCTTGACATTGACTGGGAAAACAGAGCAAGAAACGATCCAGAACCAAAGCTCAGAGAGGCCTGGATTGGCTCCAGGCACTTTGTGTGAATCACATCCCCCAGTTCAGTTCAGTTCATCCCACTGCACCCTGGGGAGCTCCCTGGACACAGCCAAGGGCACAAGAGGCACCTCCAGGGCTGGGGGACACCCAAATCCCAACAGCCTTCTGGGTGTGCTGAGCTCTTTCAGCAGAACTAAAAGAATCTCCTCATCCTGGTAGGTTGATGAGATGTTTAGGCATCAAACTGCCTTGCTGAAGGTCACACAGATCTGCAGCAGGGCTGGGGGCAGAGGCCAAGCCTTTGGGGACAGCCTTGTGTACAAGACTCATGCTAATCATGTGTTCCCAAGGAGTGCATCACCTTTTTTTTGGTACCAGAAGTATCACTGAAACAAGCCTGGCCCAATAAACTCTGTGATTTTAATGTTCTTCTTTCGATTTTTAATCTTGGTGTGAGCCTCACACCTCCCACGGCACCCTCTGAAACCAGCTCTGATTCATACCTTGGCTTTGATAGGGAACAAATGATGCAGCTTTTCTGGGTTCTCAGTGCTAGAGATGAAGTCCTTGGGCAGTGTAAACCCCAAAGCCCTCGTGACCTCCAAGGATCCCATCCTGGGACATTCCAGCTCCACTCCAGGGGCTCTGCATGGAATTGTCACACAGAGGAGGGTCCCTACAGACCAGACTTTACATCAGGCACAAAGGAGAGCAGGAAATCCTTCAAAACTGCTGCACACAGATGTCTAAGTGAAGCCCTCAAGAAAGTTCAGGTCTAGAGTAACAAGATCTAAAGCAAAAAGAAAATTAAATCATCCCAGCCAACCCTGCCAGCCTCCTTTTGGTGGTGCCCAACAACAGCACAAGGAGCAATGGCCATGAATTAAACCACAACAAGTTTCACCTCAGCATGAGGAGGGACTCTCTGTGGAGGGTGGCAGAGCGCTGGAGCAGCTGCCCAGAGAGGGAGCAGAGTGTCCCTCTCTGGAGAAGTTCAAGCCCCACCTGGATGTGTTCCTGTGTCACCCTCCAGGTGACCTTCCCTGGGCAGGGGCTGGACTGGGGGATCTCCAGAGGTCCCTTCCCATGCCAGCTGTTCTGTGATTCCAGGAGTTCGCCCCAGCTGAGCCAGCAAGAGGACCAAGGACTGTGCTGACCCCACCAGCCCAGGATTCCATGGCTGCCTGCAGAGCCAGCCTGGAGCCACAGGCACCCTGCCGTGGCACTATCACCCTGAAATCCTTGGCACTGCAGCTTCTCTCTGTGCTGGGTGCTCAAACCGTGCCTGTGGCTCTCACCAGGCTCCCTCAGGCATCCCTGGGTGAGCTGGCACGGGGGCAGCCACCCAGCCTGCCCCCTTCCACGTGTCCCAGAGGGGCTGCTGAAGCAGCTGCTGCTCAGGGCTGAGAGGAGAAGGCACCTCTGGAACTTCCCCACCCCCAGGAACATCAGCCTGGTGCTTCTCTGGCTCCCAGAGCTTGTGATCCCCAACACGGGGCAAAGCACCCACCTGAGTGACCTGTTGGGAAATCACAGCCAGAGCCACCCCCAAAACAAACCTGACAGTGACAGGAACCAAACCCAGGTCTCAAATGATTCACGAGGAGGAAACAGGATTAAGAATATCAGTGAATGCTCTGCACGAAAGTGGCAGGACTGGCCCTGGGAGGGAAACCTGAGCCAGCAGAGGAGCTTGGGGCCATCAGCCAGGAGAGCAAAGCAGCACAAACAGCTGGGCCAAGTCCCCTCTGGAGTCCCCAAGAGGCTCCTCTCCCCTGTCCTGCAGAGAAGCCAGGGGGGTGTTGCCCCAGAGACTTCAGTCCCTCTTTGCTGAGCTGTGCAAAGCAAAGTGTGTTTTGCAGGAGCCCTTACAAGGATGTTTTTAGTGGCCTCCCTTTGTCCTCCCAGAAGCAAACCCAGAGAGCAAGGCAAACGTGTGCCACGACCTCAGTGAGGCTTCTCACGACCCACATTCTCCGTTCACAGAACTGGCTTTCACTCCAAACTCCTCTGACTGCTGACATGAATTCAGATTAAACTCGTTTTCTGAGAATGTCTCTTTTCCACACCGAGGCAAGTCCTGGAAAGGCATCTCAGAGCTCACACTCAGTTTGTACAGTGGCACAAACCCATCCCAAACAGGATCATTAGTACTTGGGGAAGCCACAGTGCCAGGCCCAGTGCCCAACTCAGCAGGGCAAAGCAGGGGCTGCAGCACCTCCTGTCACACTCAGATATTGCCCAGGCTTGCCAAAACTTACCAACCAGCATGTTTTCAAGCCCAGGGCTCGAGGCAGGCTCTAGATATTCTGCTATCAGCTCAGATCTGCCACAAACCACTGCCAGGCTGCTCGGACCTGATTCATTTGGAACATGAACCTCGATGCTCTCACCGAGGTTAAAGCTTAAACCCTCATTGAGTCACAAGGAAAGTCAAGTCCCCATTGCCTGGTACCTTCTGGAACGAGAGGGTGGAGAGCACTCTCTGAGCACGTTTGCCCCCAGAGTTTCGAGGAGAAAGAGGACTCAGCAGTTTGGCAGCATCCTCGTGTGTGTCTTGCCCCGAAACCCGTGATGAGGAGCTGCAGAGGAGTGGGCAGAGAGAGCCCCACAGAACAATGGCCTTGAGTGTACACAAAACTTCCCATTGCTTCACTCAGCATTTGCTTTGCTGTGGTCTCCCTCAGCCACCTGGGAAACCCCCCTGGAGGGTGCAGTTGGTTCAGAAAGCTCAGGAGGTTTACTTTTCCCAGGACACAAGAAGCAGGAGGGGTGAGAGGGCTCCTTCTCCCTGCAGGACCATCCCCAGGGCTCAGCCCATCTCTGCAGCCACAAGTTGAACTCTCTGCTTAGTCTGGGGGAAAGGACTCAATTAGAAAGGGACAGAGGGGTTAGGAAAAGCTTTATATTGTATTAACTATCCTCTATTTGTACCCCCTTCCATTTTTGGGGCTACTGTGACAGTATTTTAACCAATTTTGGCATTAAAAAGAAGCCCCAACAGCAAGTTTAGTTGCTTATTTCTCTTCCATTGCATAGTTAGAGAGAGAAGAGCTTCATATCATGAAGCCAAACAGCATTTTTGTGTTTCAAACAGTCCCTCCTTCGAGCAGGACCCATTTCAGGGTGCAGTGAGGTGTGATCTGCACCTTCTGCATCTCAGGGGAAAGGTTTCAGCAGCCCCACTCAGACAGACACTCAGACAGGTGCCAGCTTTGGACACCAACATCTGGATGCTCTGGATGTCCCTGTGCATGGACTGCACAAACCAGCCCTGATCTGGAGCCACTGGCAGCTCCTTGTCCTGACACTCCATCACAAAAGGGGCAAGGAAGCACAAGCCAAGGCTGGAATTTGGGTAGAAACAGAAGCTGTCCCCTCTCGCAGTCAGTATTTACACACAGATTTATCCTGAACAGGTTGGGATTCGTTGGCTGAACCCGCCACCTGCTGGTGCCCACCCCGACACTCCCCGGCTGGGAAGGGAATAGGAAAACCGCGGAAAAAGCAGGGAAAAAAAAAAGAATTTAGGGACCATCATTTCCCATCAATCCTTCATTTTCCATCCAGTAAATCACAGGTTTGGAAAGGAGCTGAGCAGAGAGAGGTGGGAGGAGGAGCAGCTCCATCCTGGGGCAAACACGGGGGTTGTTGTGCCCTGAGCTCTGTTGGGGACACTCAGCTGAGCTGCTGCCTCAGCTGCCACATTTATGGCACATTGCAGGAAACACTCTCTGTAAAACAGAAAGTCTGATACTCATTTCTGCCTGTGAAGCTTTGATTTAATGCCAATAAAAAATGGCCTTTTAAAATGCAGCAGATAGTCAGGATTTCATCAACAGCAGCCACAGCAGCAGCAAAAAAAAAATCTGAGAAAAATGCTCAAAATTCCCTTGTAAAATGCAGCACTCAGTGCTGTCCATCCACCTCTCCCCACAGTTTGGAGCATTCTCTCTCTTCTCTCTTGCAGTTCAGAGAGATAAGGGGGCGTTTTCTTCCCCTCAAAGCATTTGATTAACACAGAGAGTCCCCTGGCAAAGCAGAGACTTTCCCTTTGGAGGACCCAGCTGGGAAAACTCTCTGCTCTTCTCCTCCAGTGACTGGAACTCTCACTGGGTGACCTTTTATTGTACTTAAGAGAGGCACAGAAAGCAGCTCGAATTGAACTGGATGATTCTGGTGGGAGAAGCAATGAAAGCATTTAATTTCCCATTTAATTGTCTCCTTTGTTCGCCTGTCAATGGCTTTGCACACTCTACAGTTATTTATTTTCCACACAATTTCACCTCTGCAGGTGCTCCGAGCCAGGGAGAGACTCATGATGAGAGTTTACCTTGCCAGAGAGTTTGGCCTCAGGAATGCTCAGCTGCAAAGTGAGCTGGGGCTGCCAGAATTCACTCAGCTCCTGCCATGGCAGCACCTCCAAAAATCTGATAAACTTCAGGGATTACACTCTCAGGGGGAGATTCAGAAACCTCAAGTGTCCTGATTATCAGTCACATACTCAGTTGTGCTTTTAGAGAGATTTTTTTGGTTGTTGGAACAATTATTTTATCAAAATAAAGAGGCCAAGACAGGCAGAAATGACATTTCTGAGTGGGATTCCTGTGCAATGCACAACGAGTTTAGAAAATATTCTAGAAAATACCAGGCAAGGCCACTGTGGAAAACCCTTGGAACAGATTCTGGAGCTGCATTTCCCCTCTGATAATGCCACTCATCCCCCTCACCTGTTTATCCCCAGGGATTCTGGGCATCCCACCTGGCACAGGGCCTGGCAAGGGCTGGTTCTGGTGGGTGAGAGGAGATGATTCCCAGAGGAGCAGCTTTTCTTCCAGCCAAGAAAAACCCAGAGTGGAATTTGCACAAGGTCTGCAGAGAGAATTTGGGGATTTCCTCTCACACCACCGGTCTGTGAAATGCAGAATAAATAAAAAACAATAAAACAAGACTATAACAAAGCTAGTTTCAATTATTTCTTTCCTCCCCACTATTAGAAAACATAATTTTTAGCAGAAAAACATTAATAAAATTTTCCCTACTTCTGTCTTTCAGTGTTCTCTAATATGTCAGACTCACAGGAGTATCAGAAAATGAGGAGAAACAACAATACAAATGGTCCAAAGTGGAAATAAATTCTCTGTACATTAAAATTAAGGTGTTTTTTCCCTTGCAACTCCATGCCCTTCTGTCACTGGAAAGTTCCAACATCCAATTAAGCCCCCAGATATCCCCTGGCATAAAAATTCCCCTTAACTCTTTGTGTCCTGGTGGGAGCTGCCCAGTTTTGCACCAGCTCCAGATGTAACTGCAACTCCAACCTTTAGGGAGACCCAAACCCAAACATTCTGAGTTAATTGGGGCTGTTTTTATGGGTCTTTTCCTTTCCAGATTAGACAGGGCCAGGTGATTTCCAGAGAAGGAATTTTAAGTTGCTTTTCTGTTGACAGAAGGGCTGAATTTCCATATTGGCCAGAGCTCCCTGGGGTTGGATTACACGTTAAACACTGTTAAAATCATTTATTCCTCCACAATTGCAGGCAGGGAGGGCACAGAGTTTGGGTCTCGTGGAGTTCAAGTGCAGCACAACTGCAGGTGAAGAAATTCAGAGTTTTCAGGAATTTGGTGCCAACACTGAGCTGAGAACTATGGGGAGCTCTTGGCTGTACATCCACTCTCTGTGCCTGTGTCCTCTGCACTCCTGGTGAGGAACATCAGCTTGGAACTGCTCAGTGCTGTGCCATGGAAAAGGGGAAAAGTCACCACAGCTTGACAGGAAGCAAAAGGAAATCTTGTGGGTTTTTTATCAGGAATTAATTTATCTGCAGCTAACAGAAAAAAACAACAAAAAAACAAAACAAAAAAACAAAACAAACCAAACCAAACCAAACCAAACAAACAAAAAAAAAACAAAACCACCAAAAACCAAAAAACCCCAAACACCAACCCCCCAAAAACACAACAACCAAAAAAACCCCAACACAACTGCCCCCAAACAAAAGAAAACACAACAAAAAACCAACAGAAAACCCCAAACAAACAAACAAAAAAACCCCAACAAACAAACCAACAAAAAAACCCAACCCAACCAACCAACCTTTAGAAGGCACCAGGTCAGGGCCCAGATATCTTCATTTCTTCATTCTGCTGTCGGTGCTTGAGGCTCTCCCACATTTGCATGGAGTTTTCTGTCCTGATAACATCAGTGAAAAACAAAACAAATCAGAAGGTGCTGTTGCAATTTGGAGTTGCCAGAGTGGAGGGGAAATGTGGACTTTCCCAGCTAAATATTATGACTCAATTATTCTGATGTTTGCACAGCTAAGATATGAATGAGACATCAGGGACAATAAGATAAAAACGAGACATCAGAGACAATAAGATATAAAGGAGACATCAGAAACAATAAGATATAAATGAGACATCAGGAACAGTAAGATATAAATGAGACATCAGGAACAATAAGATATAAAGGAGACATCAGAAACAAACACAGGTGAACTGAGATGATAAAGATTTTGGTGTAAGGAAAAGTTTGTTTTCAGTTTCCCTTCCAGGCTTTGTCAATGCTCAAAATGGAACATTTCAGCTCTAAGTGAGGCTCAAAGAGCCAAAGCACAACAGTCAATCCTGCCCTGTCATTAAATCACTGAAGGAGCTTTTCCATGGTCTGTGTTAAAGAAACCAACACAAATAAGGAAAAAAAAGCCAAACAAACCCCCAAACTCAACACACCCAACCAAAGCCAAACCCACAGAGCTCCAAGGCCAGGACTGAGGGGTGAAGGGCCCCAGGAGGGCTCTGCTGTTCCCACTCTCTCTGAAAGATCCTCCTGGAAAATTCTCCAGGAAGTGCATCTTTCCCAAATTCTTTCCTAAACACCTCTCAGAAAGATCCCAGTGCTCATGGGGCAAGAATTGTGCTTTTTGAGAACATCAGTTCCTTCCAACACATTGCACAGTGAGTACCACTGAAATTATTGCCTCGTTTCACAACAGACAATAAAATACAGGCTATTTTAAAACTGGTTTACAAGCCTAAGCTGCTCTTGTGACATCTCTGGTCCCTCCCCACACAGATCCCAATCACAGCAATTTTTTGTTGCCATTTTAACCCTGTTGCCAACAGGTTACCTCTTGAACTGGGATTGAAAAGCCACTGTTGGTGCTTTACCCTGAGAGGCTGGAAGGTGAAGGTACTAAACACATTTTGCATTCCCATTGGGGCTGTGCCTGGTGATGTTTGGGATGTGCCACTGGGATCAAAGCTCCAGTCCATGGTGGGAAGTGAAGTTGAAGTCATTTGTGGTTTAAGGCATTTCCCTGCAGTCACACAGAGATTTCAACCCTGTGCCATCACAACCCTTTGGCAAACAGGGGCAGGAGGCTCCCCCTGGTCACACAATGCCACCAGCAGGTTAAATTCACCCCCAGTGACATTTCAGTCCTGCTCCCCAACCTCTGTAACCCACAGAGACTCCTGGTCCATGTCCTGCCTTTACTACTTTGGGAGAAAAGTTAAAAGCAGAAATTCCCAGGAAAATAAGGATTGGCAAAAGACAAACCTAGAAATCTGTTCAAGGGGAAGTCAGAGCTTTAATTAAACTCAGTTTCCTTCTCCCTGCCCAAAAGGGAGAATCCCCGACTCCTGCCCTTGGTGCTCTGCGGATTTGGTTGGATATTTTATTTTTGGGGGGGTTGTTGGCTTTGTTTTCCTTGTTTGGGTTGGTTGGACAGAGGTTCTGCTGTGCCACCTCCCACCTGGAATTTCCCTGGAGCATCAGCCACCAAAAAAGGGGGACTTTGGCTGTTCCTTCTGCAAGAGCACAGTGGACTAAACCTCCCAAAACATTAACATTCGTCCAGGGCCACACAAAATCATCATTTTACAGCTCTTGCAAGGACATTCATTACCTTGAGAGAGGAGAATGTTGCTGACAATGAACAGAGGCTGCACCAGAGGCAGAGCAGGGCAGGACACAGCGTGTTTGATGGGGACCTCTGCATTTTTCTGGCTGTGTCCTGCTCTATGGGGAGCAGCCCCTGTTGCTGACCCTTTGCCTTCAGCCCCAGGCAGCTCCTGGAGAGCAGCTCCCTCCTGTTGGCTCAGCCTGAAAACAACCTCTCAGCTCCCAGGAAGGGGCAGATTTGCTCAATCTCAGAGGAACAAACTGGAAACTCCCAGAGAGAAGTGGGTGACACACTGAGCAGGTAAAATACCTCCTGTGGTGCTTCATTGCCAGTCTGAGCTGCCAAGATTGTCACTTTTTCCCTCCCTTCCCACTGTTCTGGTTTATTTAATTTTTGGAGTTTAACATTCCAGCTCCTGGAATCAATGGGTAAGAGTATATCTCTAATTAAGAAAGGCCAATCCCAGAGATTTAAACTGCAGGGAAGTTCTTGCTAATGAGAATGTTTAAGATTCAAGAATAGACTCCAAATATGAAAACACTGAAGTTTCTTTAATCCTGTTAATCTCAAACCAATCCTGTGGTGCTGAGGATCAGATTTTTGAGTATCCCAGAGCTCAGTGAAAACAAAAACCAAACCCAAACCCCCAAACAGAGTTTGCCACAGGTAATTCCTGCAACACATCCGAGTTCAGGTGAATCCTCAGGATGTCTCTGTCTTGACTGGAATGGAATTGTATGACCAGCTGAGAATTCCATGTTTAACTGACAGATCCTGACTTTAAGGCAGAGGAAATTCAGCCACGGGGACCAAAGATCTTCCTCCAGGTTCACACAGTGCTGGGACCAGAGCTGTGAGTTCAGCACCAGCCAAACCCCTTCCCCCAGGGCACACCAAGCCCTGTGTGCCCTGTGCCAGCCAGAGCCTGGGGAGGCAGCTGGCACCAAACACAGGCTCTGTCAGCAGGGGAGGATTAACTTCAATCCTGCACATCCCCATCCTTCCTGAGCATGACACAAAGAGCTTTCAGCAGCACCAAACCCATCCCCCAGCCATCAATCCTGCCCTGGTGGGTGCCCCCCCAGGAGACAGCGAGCAAGGAGAGATCATCCCCCTCTCCCTAAAGCACAGCAGCACCCCCAGGAATGCAAAGAATCCAGAAATTTAGAAGAGTGTCTTCAGGTTAAAGACCTGACATGTTAAAGGAGCAGCAGGTTTGGAATGAAGCAGTTTGATGGTATCATAAACACTTTGTTTGTCTTGGAGGTCCAGCCTGAGTGACTCTGACTCAGCAGGGAGGGCACGAGCCATGCACGCTGCAATTACTGCAACCCTCTGTAATGAGGATTCAGGGCATGGTTTTCCAAAAGGGAAAGCAATTTCCCACCCTACAGACCAGGAATGAACAGTCTTGTCTCCAAGTCACTCTTTAAAATTCAGTCCTGCAAGGAATTGGCTCTCTGACCATCCCTGCTCCACACCTTGCCGTGGGTTCTGTTGATGCAGACACATTAATGGAGAAATTACCTTGACATTTTAAATAGTTTGGTTCTCCTCATGAATTGCTTTAGTGTGTGCAAGTGGCAGGAAGGTAAAATGATGGAGCTGAAGTAGGAAAAGATGCAGAAGGACTGAGAAACACTCCCAGTGTTTCAGGGGGTCACTGCTCTCCAGAGAGAACAAGTCTCCTCTTGCTTTGCACAGGTGGAAATCTTGTACCAGGTATTTGCTCCTCCTTCAGCTCTGACTTTTTGTTCTGGAATCACTGGAATGATAACAAAGAACCTGCATATTTAATCTGTCAATTGGCATTTCTCTGACTGGGTAAATATTTAATCCTTTCCTCTTTTCCTTTTTTAAAGCCAGATCTCCTTGTGGGAGCAGTTTTTCCATGAGCCTCTTAACCCTGGATAAGGAGGAGCAAATTCCAGGCAACACCTGGATTTTTGCATTTGCTCATTTCCCTACCCACACTTACCCTCAGCCAGTTCCACATCCCAGAAAGCTGCATCATCTGCTCCTTGATAAGTGTATTTTGGGAATGTTTAATGCAGGAAAACATTGGCTCAATTAGCAAAGCCCTGCTGGAATTGATTCCCCAATTAAAGCAGCTCAGTCTGTGGTCTGAAGTGAGAGTCATTCACCTTCTGGATGATGAAAACTCAATTTTTCTTGGTGGCATTTCCATCCTCTGGTCACTGCCATCCAAGGGAGCTCCAGCATGGCCCTAAAAACCCAAGATATCACATTGTGAGTTGTGTTCCCATTCCCTCTGTCTCTGTGAAAGGATTTTGCTGGCAGGGACAGGAGTTCTGATGCCACAGAGTTCAACCTTCTCAGGGCAGAAATTTTGGGGGCTGCAGCTAAAACAGAAGGAAGTGGTGGTGGAGAAGGATTAGATGAAGGTCTGTGCTCCTGGAGAAACTGGGCCAGACTCCACAGCACTGATTTATGCCAATGAAATCCTGACTCCCAACGAGGGGGAATTGTTGGCACTTCCATGGGAACTTGTGCTCAAGAAAAAAGAGCCACACGTGCCAAGAAACCAACCCAAACAGTGCCCAGGTTGGACTGGTTTGGTCAGGGAGTCTGAGCCTCTCAGGCTGCCTTGGAGAGAGTTTATTGACTCAAGGCTCAAGCCAATGACAGGAGCTACAGCAAGAATAATCCTGAGCAAATCTCTCCTTTCAGCAGTGAACACATCTCTGTAAAATACAACCACTCAGGAGCAGCAATTTGAACTCAGTGAGCTCCTCATACAGCTCTGTGTTATTGGGAGGTTTCTCCCCAGATTTGGTGCCCAGGATAAGGAAACCAGAAAGATCTGGCTATGAAATCTGTGCACACCAACCCTCAGATTAATTCATCCCACCCCAAAGGAACTGGATGCCACTGAGCACCTTGCTCAGCCCTGCTGATGAACCAGGAGTACTTCCTTAGTTTCAGACAAACAGCAGCTGCCCCAATCCCTGCAGAAAGCCCCAAAGCAACTCTGTCCACAACACCGAGCAAATAAAACAGCTCAGCAATCCTGGAAGTCTTCCAGAGTTGTTTTTCAGGGTGTTTTTATCCCGAGATCAGCACAGAAATGCCTGGATCAGGTTTCAGAATTAAGGGTTAATTTTGGATATCATGAACTTGATTGCTGGCCAGAGGAGGGGGTTGTTTTATTTTTGCTATGTCCTCTCAGGCCAACCAGAATCCCCTGAAATTCCTGCCTTCCATTCCTACGGGAAATTTTTATTTATTGTTGGTTTTTAAATCAGAATTATTTCAAAGTGACTGTTTGAGGTCAGGGATGAGGAATAACAGTATTTTTACTCCCTTTTTTCAGGCAAAATGCCATAATACCACACACAATGACAATAATCCAGCAGCTCTGACCTGTAAATACCCAGCATTAATTCTGTATATCCATAGAAATACATGCTCAGGGCAGGGGGTTTTGGTGTGTCTCAGCAGAGCAGCTCCAGGCAGGCAGAATAAACAGAATAAACAGCATTTTTTGTGCCTGTAGAGAACAATTCCTGCCTTTCCTTGTGGGGCTGCCCTCGGTGGGAGTTGTTTCCCTGCTGAGGGTTTGGCTGGAGGCCCCTGGGAATGAAATCCAATCTGGGAACAGCTCCTGAAACTCGACCCAGAGCAGAACCCATTGTTGGTTGTGCCTTTCAGTGTTTCTTCAGAAGGATAAAATGCACGGAGGGCCTTTGTTTCCTCATCCCCCCTCATGTAGTGCTTTAATAATTAACCCTAAATACTCTCTAATTCCAGGAGTCTTTTGAGATTAATATTTTCCCTGGGTTTCCACCTGCACTATTATGACCCAAACCAGCCTCATTTTTGGAAGTTCTCTTTCCTTTCCACCACCTTCTGTTACAGCTCAAGGTGGAACTGTCACCAGTCCAAAAAACCAACACCAATATTTGAGTCCTCTGTTTTGCAGGGAGGGAAAAGCAAGAAAAAAAATTGCATTTCTTTCCTATTCCTCACTGATGCCCATTTTAAACCAACCCTGGGAGCCCAGGGAAAGCCTCACACATCCTCCCCCTCCATCAGATTTATTTCAACAGGAGATTTCCACACCCTCCTCTGCATTTCCCTTCCTTGCTGTGCCTGATGAGGGTTCTGCTCTAATTCCCAGCACCATCTAGTGACACAACTTGGGATATAAAGGCAACATTTTTTATTGTTCCCCCTCTATTTTGTTGACCTGGTTTTGCTTTTTATTTGTCACAAATTAAAAGGATGCTGAAAAATTAAACACAAATAAATTACCATTGAGTGAAAGCAAAACAGGGCACATTGAGACCAACTTATTGGTTTGGTTCCCTGAAGTCACTGCTCATTAGGTCAGGTCCTAAATGCTTTATTAAACTTGATTTTTTTAATAAATTCCTAAAATTCACTTTCACTTTTGCAAAATTATTTTAAAATGGTTTTAAAATAGTTTTTACTGCATTTTCCCAGTTCTTTCTGCTCCAATTGAAACAACTGCCCAGAAATCCCCCAAACACCTTAGGGAGCCTAAATGTGCATCCCACAAGGATCAGAAAGTGCTGATTCAAAATCCCTTCCCACCACCCAGAGGTTGATTGTATGAAAAACGAACCCTCTGTGCATGTCAGAGCACGGGCAGTTTGCAAATAGAATATTTGGATTTATTTTAGAGCTATCCAATGTGCACACAAATGGATGGGGAGCATTTTTTACCCCTCCTGTGCCAATTCCTCTGCATAAATGCCTGGTTTTGTTTTATTTTCCTGCCCCCTGGGTTCAGCTCACACTCTCTCTCTGTGTCTCCACAAAGCCAGTCCAGCCTGAGGCACAAAAACCCCACAGCTCCTCCACCATCCCTTATTTCTGAGCCCAGGAGCTGAATGTGCCTTGTTTCTAAAGGTGCCAGTGAGGAGAGGATAAAAAATAACACCAAGAACAAACACCCAAGAGCCCCAATCTCAGTAGGTGGAACTCTGCACAATCCTCTTAAAATTTAACAAGAACATGGCCCGAGGTCTTGGTAAAAAGAAAGATCTTAAACCCTTTCTTTGGGTCTTTGTTCCCTCTCTAGTTCCTAAAAATAGTTTTGCTTGGCCCACTGAATGTTCAGATTTGCCCCAAGCCACATATGAAGAACCTGAATCTGCAAATTCCAGCAGTGATGGAGGAAGAAGAGCAGTTTGAGCAGGAGATGTAGCCTGGAGACATCCCTGGATGAGGAATTGCTCTTCCCCACCTGCTGCTTGGGGAGATGAAGAGTTGAAGGAAGCAGAGGGGGAATGGGAGGGGATTCCCTGTCCCAGAGTGTGCCAGGGTGGCCCCAACACACTGAAACACAGCAAATCCAACCTCTCTGAGATGTGAGTGTCACAGAATCACAGAATGGATTGGGTTGGAAAATCCCTCTGAGAGCATCAAGCCCAACCCTTGATCCAACCCCACTGTGATCACCAGCCCAGGGCACTGAGTGCCCTGGGCTGGTGATCACAGTAGGGT
>JAWWLZ010000068.1:4968959-4983387 GCA_035041345.1 Poliocrania exsul
CTCCAGGACAGAGGAGAAGGAGAGCAACTGGTGGGTGCAGAGGGCTCAGAGCAGCTCCCACAGGGACTTCTCCAGGACCTCTTCCCAGGACACACCTGCACAGCTCAGCCCAGCAGTGATGGGAGCTCCCAGGGGCTCTGCAGGCACAGAGGGACACCTGAAGCTGGTCCCAGTTTCCTTCACGCAGCAGGACCTCTCTGCCCTCTCCTTCTTCCAGTTCCAGCTGCACAGGGAGGAGAGTTTGCTGAGGAACATCCCAGCCGACAAACTGCTTGCTCCTGATGAGAATGGCAACAGGTCTCCAGTTTTTCTACTGAAATACATTGATTTCTACTGAATTTTTTTGATTTCCATTGAAATTTGGTGATTCCCATTGAAATTTCAGGATTCCCACTGAAATTTCATGATTTCTATTGAAATTTAATGATTTCTGTTTCCTGGGCCCCCCCTTCTCCCAAGGCTTTGCTCTGACTTCGCCTGGCTCTTCACCTGGTTCTTGCCTGGCTCTTCACCTGGCTCTTCACCTGGCTCTTCACCTGGTTCTTGCCCACCTCCAGCAAAGGTTCTGTGCTCAGTGGGAACCTCAAACTTGCCTCAGTACACAGAATTTTGGGCTGGGAGTAAACCCATAAAGCCTCTGTGTGCCCAGTGGCTTTGCTGAGCTGCAACTGCTCTCAGGACAAGTTCAGAGTGTTAAACCTGTAAAGACTGATTTAAAGATGTATATTTTCAGAAAATATAAATCAGCAAAGTAAGTAATTATTACTGAGGAAAAATAAGCAACAGAGATCTTTGCCATGCTGCAGACACTCACAGGGTAATTACTGGTGTTATTAACTAGTAGTGAAAACCAAACAGACCCTGCTGGTCCCAAAGAACTGGGAGTGGCTGCACATAAAAAGAAAGCAAAGGTTTTGCTGATCCCAGTAAATCCCAGTATTTCTAGAATAGGGAAAATAGCTATTTATAAAAAAATACATTTAAAATATGGAATTAGGTTTTATGCAGCTGAGGAAGTTTGGGGAAGTTGGATCAAATCAGACTGACAGAAAGCTTGGCATGACTTGGCAACTCTCCTGGTCTTGGTGAGAAGGAGATTAATTCCCCTTCCCAATTTAAAATATTTATAACTCCCCACAGGGAGAGCTGAGCACAGCTCTGTGCTCTTCCCTGGAGTACCCTGTGCCATTCAGAATAATGCAATAATAAAATTAGGCTTCATATTCCAGCAAGAATGTAACTAAGGAAATTGCACCAAGCCACCTATTACCATATTTCCTGCTTAATTTTTAAGTAATAAACAAAAAATGCTCACCCAGGAATGAAATAAATCATGATTAAGGAATTAAGGCATTTCTATTCCCGTGTTTATGCAAAATTTCCACCAACCACCTGACTTCTAGGAGGTATTTAAACATCCTCAAAAGCACACACAAAGGCAGGACTACACCAAGTAATGGGAGTTCTACTGAAAGGTGAACAACAGCAAATAAATAATAAAATATAAATAAAGAAATAGTAGCAATAAAATAACAAACCCAGCAACATGTCAGAGTTATTCAGGTGTCTTCAAGAATAATGTGCTACAAGAGAAGGGGGAAAAATAAATAAAGTCAATACCTGCATTAATTTTTCCTCCAGGAGGAACAGAAAACATGCCCAAATTTACAAGAAAAAAAGTCCTTTTTTGGGAATGAAATTCAGTAGAAACTTTTGTGCTTTTCTGAGTAGCTCAGTGAGACTCAATACACAGATAACATTGAGCTCTTCCCCACAGGACTCCAGTCCAGGTTGGAAATATTCAAGTGCAAGTGGAGGGTTTCCCTTCCCTTGGTTTTTAGGGATCTTCCACTCTTTTCCCTGTACAAACAGAGACAGAAGCACAAAGGAATTTTGGGAGCAGCTCCTGGAGAAGAATTGTATAACAGCAACAAGGGAGGAGCAAGAAATCCTGGCAGGCAAAATCAGCCACTCCATTATTAATAAAGACTAAATAAATGCTTGAATATCCCCAAGGTTCTGGCATTTGCCACCCTGAACATTTCCTGCTTTATGAGACATTCTGCTTGTTAATGTTGAGTGTTTTAACCACTGTTTTACCTGCTAATTGTTCCAAACTGGGTTCTGTTCCAGGCTGCTGCACAAGGCTGTTGCTCAGGGAAGAAGAGCTCTCACCTATGCCCTGGCACAGAGATTTGCATCCCTAAATAAGATCAACGAGAAGGATGCAGAGAAAAGGGTAGGAATGTTCTTGTGCCAGGAATAAAGTCATTTTCTATCCCATGAAACCACCTTTCAAAGCCTCAGTCAAGCTCCAAACATCCTTTTGGATGGGGTGTCCTGGGAGAGAAGGGAAACAGGAACAGGGAGGGAGGATTAGCACAAGTTCCAACTCCCCACATTGTTGTTTTAAAACTATGTTTTGTCTCTCACACCAACTTTGTGCCCTTTTTCCCTCCTCAGACTGCCTTGCATCTCGCTGCAGAGAAGAACCAGCACCTGATGGTGAGTGACCTGATAGCCCTGGGAGCCAATGTCAACGAGCAGGACAGCTGGGGGAAAACTCCACTCCACCTGTGTGCAGAGAACGGATATCTGAGGGTTTTAGAGGTAAGTTTTTGTTGGGCAAAGGATGTGGGGAAACTCCACTCCACCTGTGTGCAGAGAATGGATATTTGAGGGTTTTAGGGGTAAGATTTTGTTGGGTAAAGGCAGAGCAAATGGATGTTCTTGGGTTTAAAACATACAGGGGTTTTCTGTACCTGAATATCAGCTTTGGTTATAGATGGATTTAGGGGAGAAGGGGGGACCTTGGCACTGCCAAAGGTCAGGAATTACCTGGATATTCTTCATTTCAGGTTTTGAAACATTGCAAAAACAATGGGGTGTGTGTGGAAGTTGATCTGCCTGACCACTGTGGTAAGAGGAAAGGTTTAACCACACGGATTCCCAGTGTGGAGTCCCAAATCTATGGAATGATTTGCTCAGGGAGGAGTTCAGGCTCTGGCTTTGACTCCCTCCTGCTCTGCCCTGCCCAGGTCTGACCCCTCTGCACTGTGCTGCTCTTGCCCACACTGTGCTGGTGACAGAATCCCAAAGAACCGCCACGGACACTGACCTGGGAAGGTTCCTCAGGCTCCGCCGGGATCAGATCCTGGAGGGAATTCACTGCCTGCTGCAGATGGGAGGAAAGCCTGAGCTGCAGGTGAGGGCACAGCACGCTGGGTCATGGCCTGGGGGCTCCTCTTTTATCTCCAGTCACAGCCTTTGCCGTCACCTGCAGGTACTGAAGTCTTGTCAAACAGCCAAAATTGAGGAGAACACAGAGCTCATGGGTCTGCTGCGCTCCCACAAACCTCAGGCACAGAACATTCCCCAAGAGGTAACTGGTGCTGATCTCCACAGGCTCTGGGAACCATCCCAGGGAATTCAGTCAGCAATGGAAGGCACTCAGCAGATGGTGCTCCCAGCCTTGTCCTGCCTTGCAGAGGGCAGAAAATCCCCTTTTAGTGGAAAAAAACCACTGCATAAGCTCTTTTCTCTCACTTTTATCCCAGCCCAGCTCTGGGGATGGTTATATTTGTTACAAGCAAATATTGGCTAAATTTCTGGGGCAGGAAACAAGACACCAACACTGAAAAGCAGAGCCTTGAGTGCTTAACAGAGGACAAAGTTTCCCAAGTGAAATTCTGCCCTGTAGTGCAATATCTGGCAGAGATTCCACGATTCCTGTCCAAGATTAATCACATATTCACTGCTTAAAAAAAGTTACAGCTCTTTTATCTTTTCTAGGGTCTTTTTGGACTCTGCCAGATAAGAGTTCCCACCAGTGTAAATATAGAGAACCCCAAAATATAGAAATATTATTATTATTATTAAAATGTATTAATTAATTATGAATTATCAGTTATTATAATTAATAATAATTACTATTAATTTTGCATTAATAAGAATGGTTCTTATACCACCAATGTATTATAGAGTAAATGTATTATATAATATATATGATATATGTATGCATTATATATCCAATATATAATAGATATATAACTATAGCATAGTCTAAATAACCAATCAGTTCAATAATAGCTGAAAATTTATATAATATATATAATACATATATATAATATATAATACATATATAATAGATATGATATAATAGATATATAATAGATATATAATAGATATTATATAACTATTATATAATATAATGCATCTATAATAGATATTATATAATACATTATATAATATAATACATATCTATTATATATGTATTATAGAATACATTATATATTATATAATACTTGTATTATATAATAACATATAATAATTATATATAATTATATATAATTATTATATATTATAATATATTATAATAGACATTATTATATATAATAATAATTATAATAATTATATATATTATATAATACTTGCATTATATAACATATATGATATAATATATGTATGCATTATATATACAATATATAATAGATCTATAACTATAGCATAGTATAAATAACCAATCAGTTCAGTAATAACTGGAAATTTACTGTTCTCCTTTCTCCATCACCACAGACTTACAGCTTGGATGCCCCAGGAGGAATTCCCAGTCCCCCAGCCCCAGGGGGCTTCCCTGGGCTCTGTTCCATGCCAACCTCAGACCCCTTGGATGGCATCCTTACAGGTAGCTCTGCCCAGGATCTCTTGTCCTGGCACATCTCGTCACTCACCCAAGCCCAGGCAGGAAATGTGGCATTAGAGGGACATTGGCACGTGGGTTGTGCTGAGATCTCTGGGTTTGTTGCCTTCCAGGGAGATGCTGAGGACACTCATCCCCCTCACCCCGTGGTCCAACTGCTGAAGGACAACCAGAGGACAGGCAGGGAAAGCCTCCAAGGGTGTCATAGCTCCAACTTCCTGCTGGAATCATCTCAGCTGGACCCAGAGTTGAAAAGCCAATGAAGAAATGGGGGGAATCTCATGGCAGGTGGCACCAGTATTAGGAATTCAGTGTTAGATGCTCCAGGGAACGGACAGGGCTTGGGTTTCTCCCAAAGCTGAGCTCTTGTCCTTCTCCTCTGAGGTTTGAGTTGTGGCTGTTCTGCTGTCTGGGGGTGTTTTATGTAGGTGCCCAGTTTGAGATAAAGCCCTCTTTGTTTTTAACCACTCTGGAGGGCACCAGTGCAAGATCAGTCTCTACACTCTGATTTTAACATTCAGATGTGCTGAAAACCTGAGGCAAAATGTCATTTTAACCAGGAGCTGTGGGAATTCAGAGTCTGCTGAGCTATTTCCTGCTTTCTGGCTCTGGGTTTGGCCAGGATTTTTCACTCTTTAAGGCAGAAAATCCCTCCAAAAGAAAACACACACACTCTTACTGAGCATGGTTTTTTTCAATAAAACCCAAGCTTTTTGTTAATGCAATCAGAATTTGTACCAAGAATGGATTGTAGGTGAGGTCTGGGACAAAGTGTTTTGAAACAGTTCCTTTCACTCTGGGTGATCTAAGAGGATTTTAAGGATTTTACCTTTATAAAATGTAAATATACAACAACACTTTCCAAGGGTCATTCCTTATACAAAGGAATTCTGCAATTAGAAGGATAACAAGGAGCTCAGTTTATCCTGTGCTGCCAGAAAATTGAGTTACTCAGTAGAATTCCTATAAATTAGAGAATTTTAACAAAAATCTTTCTCCCCAGCCTCACTGTCATTTAATTTTACCTTCTGATTGGGAGCCAGCTGGTTTCTATGAAACTTCCCTGTTTGCTACATGTGGAGCAATGAATTTTACAGAACCTGAACCCAGAACTGATCCAGCAAAGTGTTGGGGTGAATGGGAGGCTTTTCCCATGGAAACACTGCAGGGTCCAGTATTAAGTACTCAGAATGTTTGGGGAATTTTTTTTTTTAATGAACCCTTTGCATTTTTTCCTGTAAAAAAGGTTAATTTTGTGTTATTGGGTATCCTTTAGTGTTAAGCTCCAAGAGCTCTATTGCACAGCTTGATTTACCTTTTACTGCCAAATGACAGTAAATTGAAGTTAATTCCATTGGGATTTGGGTCATGTCCTATGTCCTGAACAGCCAAATACTTCTCTTTTGTGTTTTTTTCTAGTCTGAATGAGACCTGATAATTCAAAATCCTTCAGTATTTCAGTAAAAATATGTATACAATTTGTTGTTCACATGATGAGTTGCATCACCCTATGGGATAGTCATCCATCTCCTTCCAGAACTCTCCCTCAGGTTTTAATCATGTGAAGCTTTTCCTTTTTCCTTTCTGTCCCAAGTTTTACTTGGAAATACAAATATTTTCCTCTCTGATTATTTCCCTCTTCTCATTCTTCCTTCACCTTTGCATTTGGACTCACTTTGGTTCTCACATCACTTTTTGTTCCTTTGAAAACAATCCATGAGGACCTTCCAGGTTACTCAGCTTCCATTTGTGGATTTCAGGACCAGATCCTACACCCATGGAAATGAAAGATTCCTTATTTTCAGTGCAAACTCCCCAAGAAATTCCACATCCCATAGAGAGCCAAGGATGAAACAGTGTGTGCAACAAATAAAGAAGCATTTTCAGTGAAGGAAAATGAATTTCCTCACAGGATATCTTGGAAAAAAAGCATAGAAAAGTCTCATCTAGATTACAATATTAATCAAGTTCTTTTAATCACCATGCAGGTGAAAGGACAGGAACCTTAAGCTACTCATATGTATCATTTATTCAATATACTCAGAGCTGAACTCGCTTCCAAAGTATATTCTTCATTATCCATTAATTGCAGTGATTTTAGTAGGTTGTTTTCCATTGTTTCATTGTTCCTTCCTGTCAATAAATGTGTCATTTCATGCAGTAACTTGTTGGGTTTTTGTACTTGTGTATCCACACCACGCTCACAACAGAAGGGACTGTCAGGGGAGGAGCAAATCAAGCAGAGTTTAAAAGCTCACAAGTGTGTAAAGGTGGTTTTTTTGGGGTTTTAAGGGCACAGAAAGCAATAATATTATCACAGAATTCAGGGGAAGTGATTTATTTCTTAAAAATAAGAAATTTAAAACCCCACTTTCTTTCCAAGGCACGTTCATTAACTTAACACCTCTAATTAGGAGCCAGAGAAACTGCTGTTTAAAAAAAAAAAAAAGAGTCCAGGCAGCTCATCTGTAACCAGGAAACATCCACAGAATAAACTGCAGAGGTGACAAATGGCATTTAAAGAGGTGGAAACATTGAGGGAGATATTTTAGAGACTCCCAGGAAACTGCCTGGCAGACACATGGAAGCTCCTCCAAGAGTTAAAGAGGAGAAACAAGGCAGGAATGAGAGGAGATCTTGGCCCAGATTTCCAGCAGTGCAGGATTTTGTTCAGAGCATTAACCCTGGAAGGTGACAGAGGAAAGGGCTCCTCTGGGAGGTGACAGAAATCCTCCAGTATTGTCCTTTAACAACACTTTACCAAGTGGGATACTGGACCCAAACTCTTGGAGCAGCCCAATCTGGAGGGATCCAACTGCTCCCCACACCAGGACTGGCCACAGCAGCAAAACAACCTCCTGCTTTGTTTCCATCCTCCAAATCCTTGAAATCAGAATTTGCTGCACAATCACAATCAAAGATTCCCCTGAGGCTGCTGGGTTTGCTCAAAGCAGCTCTGCCCTCCCAGAGCCCAGAAAGCTCAGCTGAGAGCTCAGGAAGGAGCTCTGTCCAGGGAACCAGAGAATGGCAAAGAGAGCACAATGCCCTGGCTGAAGAAACCACAGCCAAGCAGGGAAAATAAATTACAAGAAAACAAAAACAAAAAAAAACCCAAACAAAAAACCAAAAACAACAAAACAACAATAACACCAAACCCAAACCAAAAAAAACAAACAAAAAAACACAGAAAAACCCAAACAAAAAAATTAAAACAAAAAACCCAACAAAACCCACCAACCAACCAACCAACAATCCCCACCAAAACAAAAAAAAACCCCAACAATCTTTCTAACAGACAAACAAAAAGAATTCAACCTTTTAGGATGAGGAACCCAAGGGCTTGAACACTGAATAAAACCCTGCCCAGCCCTTTTGAGAACATGGATCAGCAGCTGCCATTCAGGGAGAAACACGAACATTTCCCCTGCATCCCATCCCATAACTCCACTTCTCTCTCCACGTGATGCCAACCAGGCTGTCCCGCAAGCAGAGCTGGAGGTGCCAAGTTTCTGAGCCAAGGCAGAGGGAGAGGCTGAGCTCTTGGCAGGCTGGGGTTCTTTCACAGCAGTCTCACCCATCAAGTTTTATTTTCCCTGCTTTCTTTGTGGCTGGAGAAACTTGGAAGCTCAAAGGATTCAATTTAAAGCCAGACATGTTCCTGCAGCTGTGCAGGGCAGAGCAGATGAAATGAATTTAGGGAAGGGAAAAGTGAGTGAAAAACTGGGAGTCTCAAGCACTGTCAGGAGGGATCTCAGTGGGGAGACTCAAGAAAGACCAAAAGGAGGAGGACAGAACTGGCTCCCACAGCTCTCAAACAGTCACCATCACCCAGATGGTCCCAGAAACCACCAGGAACTGCAGCTCAGGGATGAGTTTACCCCAAAATTTCCCTTGTCCTGAAGACAAGAATGCAGCTCAACGTCTGGAAGCTGCAGGATCTGCCCTTGGGAAATCCCTTCTGAGTTGGCACTCAGTGGGCAGAGCTGGCAGGCAGTGCTAGCTTGCCCCATCCACCTCCACTTCAGGGGCACAGTTCTGGGGTTCTCTGGTCTCAGCAGAAGGAGATGAGGCTCCAGAGGATCAACCATCCCTTGTCAAAGCCCAGAAGGTGCTCCCAGGAGGCTCCAGGCACTGCTCTGCTCCCTCTTGGCCATCCAAGCTGCTCCACCCCTGAGAATCCTGTCTGGGGAGGTCCCAGCTCAGAATTATCTCTGTTTGGTATCTCCAGCTGTCATCACCAGCCAAAGAAGTTTACAGAAGTCTTGGGTTTTTCCCAACATAACAAGATCTTTAAACACAAACCCTGAAATGTGTGTGGTGGGGCAAGCACATGCTGCAACCATGACAGAAATCAGAAGAAACCCTCAGTGCAGACCTGAGGGAAAGCAGGCAGAAGAATCCACACAAAAATCCAGTGGCAGATTTTAAATATTAACTTTGGCTGAGGTTTGCTTAGTTTTAAACCAACCCCCTGGATGCCTTTGCTGCTGGTGAGTAGCCAGTCCTTGAATCTTCCACAATTACATCTGCAAAGGCAATCACAGCTAATTGGGTGCCAGAGGCAGAGAAACACACACCAACCTGCCTTCAAAGCTCTACACAAAGGCCAAAAATGTTTTCATCCTCACAAACCCCGAGACTGAAGTATTTGTGAGCCCCCTTAAAACTTCACTTTTAATTGTCTTCACCACGTTGTGCTCATCCCTTTCTGCTCCCTCCCAAAGCTCCTGGCAGAGCAGGATGTGAGGGCTGTCAGAGCTGGGCTGAAATCACCTGAAAGGAGGCTCAGGGAGGAACCAATCTCAGCAGGAATTGGTCTCCCAGGGTTTGAAGTGGCTGCACAATTTCTGATTTCCTTTTCCAATCCTTCCAGGTGCACGTTTGGGCTCCTCAGTAACGTGACCTTTCCTTTTCCCTGGAATTATTACTCAAATTGTTACTCCCACACTCAGGCAGTGCCTGGGGTGATTTCAGAGGCAGATAAACTTCTGCAGAACCAACAGCCCTTGGAGGTCACAGCCAGGCAGTGTTTGCTGAGGTGGGGCACACACTGTGAAAGTCCAGCTTGGTGACATTTGTGTCTCTAACAGGGGGCATTCAAACAGAGCAGTTTTACCTTCATGTCCAAACAAAACCCACTCGTTTGTTTGAAACCCAAACCCTCCAAGCTGCATTCTCTCACAGGTTAAATAAACTTGGGGGTTTAATTCCCTGAGGAAGCCAAAACCAGGCAGGGTTTTATTCCCCACCTTCTCCCCCAGGACCAGAGTTCAGCTGCAGAGATGCTCATTGATGCCATTCAAGGTTTTAATCCACCTATAAAACATTCCCATTGCAAAAATACAACCACAAATCAAAGAACAACTTCCAGACGCTGCATTGTCCCTGAGACTTGAAAAAAATCTCAGCTCTTTGGCCCATAGCCTCATTTGCTTAAATTTAAATTGTGATTAAACTTGCTTTTCAGGATTATCTCAGAATAACCAGTCTGTTCTCCAGCACAGCAATGGGATCCCAAGTGCCAGAGCTCCTATGCCCTTTTGATTCCCCCCCAAAAATGAGGGTTATGATATTTGAGCCCAAAAAGAATAAACAAGAAGAGCAGTAAATAATGCAGGGGGGGGGGAAACAAAACAAAAAACAAACCAAAGAAACCCCAAACCAAAACAACAACAACAACAACAAAAAAAAAAAAAACCAAACAAACAAACAAAAAAGAAACAAAAAAAACACAAGAGAAAGAGAGAGAGAAATAAACCACAGAAGGAATGGAGAGAGGAGAGAAAATAAAAAGAGACTCTCACTTATACTGGATTCCCTTCACACCCCAGTTCAATGGGTGGTGGTGACAAACAACTCTGTGACAAAGTCACAGTTTGTGCTCCTGTGTCAGGGCTCAAGATAAGCTGCAGTTTTTAGAGTATTAATTCCTCTGAGAGTCAGCTGAGGGCAATGCCAGAAAAATCAGCCCAAGCCCCTTGGCTTTGTCCCAGGTGTCACTGCCCATCCTTTCCCTGGAAGTCATGAATCCTATTTCAGCATTTGCACAAACTTCTCTTCAAAAAGCCTCTTGTGATTGCAACCCAAGTGTTCCCCACAGGTGACCAGTTTCCTCAGCAGAGTGAAGTTTATGTGGGGAAAATAATGACATGACATAACCAAATATTTGCAGAACAATCTGCTCCTCTGCCTCTCCCTGCTTACAAACCTCTATTACATTTTACAGAGAAATAAGAGCAAAATTTGGCTTTGCTGATCTGCTAACCCAGACATATCAGTCCCCACTCATTCAGATACCATGTGATTAAAATAATGAGTGATTTTAAAGGAGAAAAATAGCTGAAAAGAACATGCAGTTTGTAACATGAATATGGTGGGGGAGAGAATGAAAACACCAGGGATTAAGTTCAGCAAGGGGGGGAAATAATAGCAGTGGAAAACCAGGTAATTACAGGAGTTAAAAAGCTGTTTGTGCATCAGGGAGGCTCTTACAGGTCCCAGGGCAGAGCAGCAAGAGCCTCTTTCTCTGCTCTCTTCAGAAGGTGGGAATTCTCCAACTGCCAGGCTCAATAATCAGGTGCTTTCAGAGATTAATGGGCTGCTCGTTTTTTCCATCTTCTTTAAAAACGAAACAGGAAAACTGGGGGTGGTTGTGTTTCTCCTCCCTCTCTCTGTTTTATCCTTTGCTGGATGGGAAGTGCAGGCAGGTGATGATTAAAGGGCAGAGTGTCAGCCAGGCCTTGGAGAGTGACTCAGGCAATAATTCCTGGCCCTGATTAGTCACAGAACACTCTCTGGGGCCATCAAGTTCCAATCTCTGCCAGGGCAATGCCAGCTTGGCACACACAGAGTGGTGAGGACAGTTCTGGGGAAAAGGGGAGTTGTGTGTCTGCTTTTCACAGCCATTAATTAATAACCTGGGATCGAATTCTCTCATGAGCTCTTTGCTTATTCTGGACTCAGCACCACTGCTTTGTGCAGCAAAGAGCTCTCAGATAAATAAATGGCTATCAAACACTCTCTATGGCTCTGTGGCTCCTAAAAGAAGGAAAGCTCTGATTGCCTCTGGAATTCTTTGCCTGGGAAACCCAAATCCTCAGGGCACCTCTGGGGTCACTTCCACAACACTCTGTGTGTTGCTTTCCCAAAGGCTGAACCCTGCCAGAGCCAGGACTGGGAGGTTTGTCCAACCTAAATAAAATAAGATCAAACCTCCCAGCCCCAGAACTCCCCAAGCTGCAGTGGAACCCAGAGCCTTTGAGCATCTGAAACATAAATGAGCAGAATTTCCTGGCTGTGCTCTGAGGCTGAGCAGCACAGCAAAGCCCTGCAGGGGATGGGCAGAACCTCAGCCAGTTCCTGCATTCCAGTCTGTGCTGGGCAGAACCTCTGCACAGGATTCCTCCAATGGGGGCAATTCCAGGCATGCTCAGAGACACAGATCTCTGCTCAGGGAATGCAAACTCCAACCAGGCAGTGGGTTTAGGCACTTCCAGCTTAGGCAGCCTCAGAGTGGGAATGGTTTGGGTTGCAATTTAAAGCACAGGCAATTCAGAGGGAAGGAAATCCTAAATTTTAGTGGATGTTCTATTGCACATTCCCCTGGAGAGCACAAGCTTCGGTTGGAGACTTCAGGCATTGCTGTGTGTAAAGACCAATTAATCCTTCCCTGGAACAGCAGATTTGCCAAAGGAGCAACAACAATTTCTGGCAGCTGCACTTTGCCAGTTAAGACATAATCCTGACTTTTCAAAACCATAAATAACTATCTCCTCTCTCTGAAAGCCCCTCTCTTGCCTCCCATTTTCCCCCAGGCCAGAGGAGCAATGCCTGCCACTCAAAATACACCAAAATAAGTAAACCACTCCTTTATTGTGCCCTTAGAAAGTCCACCCAACTGCAGGCCTGGAACTGGTAACTGTGTGAAAGACCTTCAATAAATCTGTGCATTCACTGGTGCCACAGAAGGCACAAACAGAGGGCAGCAATGTGAGAATTTCATCCAGAAATGCTCTTGGAGGCTTTTTTATATCCTTCCCTAGACAACAGAAGGCTCTGGTAGATGTAGAACATCCCATGGTGGCACACGTGGAATATCTGAAAGGTTTCAGGAGTGCCCATCAGTGCACAAAGTGGCACCAATTCCCAGTTGCTCCATCCCTGCAGGGCCAGGCTGCCCTCTGCTGTGGGAAAGGTGCTGGGCTGGCAGGAGCCAAGGCTGCTTCTGTCACCTTTAAAACCCCCACGAGGAATGAAAAAAGCAGAGATCCTTCCAAACCAGGTCCCTGCCCTGCACTCCAGGACCTGCCCCAGGTCTTGACAACCACAGGGGGCAAACCAGCCATGAACAACCACATTTTTTATGGTAAACACCAAAAAGACACCAATTTCTTGGCAGCTTTTTATGCTCATCACAAACTACACAGCCCATCACAAAATCACAACCCAGGTGATGATTGAGGATTCACAACCTTCCAAACTCGTGCAGAGACCCTGAAACTTCCCAGGACAAAGCAAAGTGTCTGGAGCCACAAACAAACACTTAATCTGGGCTGCAACAGCCCCTTCCACAGGAATATTCCTTGGCTTGGGCAGGGAGCAGCTCCTGGTCTGTGACCTGCAGGGCAGGAAAACAGCCTCAAATAACTGCCATGAATATTTCACACCAAGACATCAGCACGTTTGAACTTTCCCTGGCTATTAAATATTCAGCAGCTGAAAGGGAAGCTCTCCTGGTGCCTGTCTGGTTCTTCCCCACATCTGGCAGCCCAAGCTCCTCCAGGTAACACAACCATGGCCTTTTGCCTCTTTGTTTTCTCTCTTTTTTCAGTCCTGCCTTGTGACAATGGGGAAATGCAGCTTCCAAGCAACGAGGACTGTCCAAGTGGAATTTCCTGCAAAAGAGGAGAAGAGAGTCAGCCAATTTGTCCAGCAGGTAATTATAGATAATTTACCAGAGATGATTTGCTTCTCACTCACATCCTGCTCCATAAAAATGCAGCCAGGCTTTAATTTTGCTCAATGCTGTGGCAGTTCTTAGATAATGGGTTGGCCTTGCTGAAATTCATATTGTAACAGGTATGTGGCTTAAACAAGAAATGCAGAGCATTGAATTTTATTAAGATTTGCATATCAAAACTTTCTGTGCTGCTCATTAAAACAACATTGAAAGGGGGGAATATTTTGGCTGGGAAAGGATTCATTTATAACCTATTCAGGTGTTACAACAGAAATAAGCCACAATATTCAAACTGAAAAGATATTTGTTCACCCACATAACAAACTGGTTGACATGAGCAAAGCTGACCAGACCTTTTGTCCTCCCAAGGATTTTTCTGCCCCGAAGGAGCCCTGTGGCCTCTGCCGTGTCCCGCGGGAACGTTCCGGCCTCAGGGGGTGGCACAGCTGCCAGGAGGGTGCCAGCCATGCCCAGCTCACTTCTTCAGTCCCAGCCCTGCCCAGAGAGCCTGTCTGCCCTGTGGCTCTGAGGCACAGCAGCCCGAGGAGGGGCAGCAGAGCTGTGTGTGCCTTGGGAAGGGGCAGCTGTTCCAGGTATGGGGGCAGTTCAGCCTCACCTGCACCACCCTGTTCATTCCCCCTCTTTGCACCTCATTTCCAATCAGATCCACAAGGACACCAAATCCACACATATTCTGAGTCTCCACATCCACAGGGACACCAAATCCACACTCATTCTGAGTCTCTCAGGTGCTGGTTTAAAGGTAAACC
>JAWWLZ010000068.1:5000073-5018023 GCA_035041345.1 Poliocrania exsul
CTGGATGTGGCACTGGGTGAGAATCCACCACATCTTGATCCAACCCTACTGTGATCACCAGCCCAGGGCACTCTGTGTGTGATCACAGTGGGATTGGATCAAGGGTTGGACTGGATGATCTCAGAGGTCTTTTCCTACCCAATCCATTCTATGATTCATGATTTTCCTTCCAGCAGTGCCCACATTCTGGATGTCTCCAGCAAGTTTCAGTTGCCTCCAAGTGGTTTCTGTGCCCAGGGGCTGGCACAGTACCCCTACCCCGGTGCCACCCTCCCCTGTTTGCACTCTGGTTAATGCACAAACAGGCCCCCCAGGTGTCCCCTCCCCTGACTGGGTGTGTTCTCTTTCTCCTGGGGGGATTTCAGGATGATCTGCCTGTCCCTGCTCAGCCACTGAAGGCCAAGGTGGTTTGGAATCTTTCAATAAGTCCTGACAGGCCAGAGCCATAAAAGCAAATTGACAGCTTGGATTCATTAACTTGTTTGCTGCATTGCTCACAAATGATGGATTAACAGCTTAAAGAGCTGGCTTGTGCTCAGGGTAATTTGGTTTGTGCCTTTGATATCTGACTTCACCTTGATATCATATGATTTGTCAGTCACTTTGTGACTGAATGATATTTAGCTTGCAAATATTATGATCTCCCCTTACTGCCAGGCTTTTGTTTGTTCTTGTGCTTTGCCAAGTTAAACCAGCTGGAAGTGTTTGAAGACTTGGGTAGGTTGGAAGCTCTGAGGAGAGTTTTCAGACCTGCAGGTTCCAGGGATCAGATCTGACCATAAAGAAAGCAGAAGAGTTCAGGTGAAAATATTACAAACAGTTATAAAGCCCCTAAATGATATTTTAATTAAAAATCCCCTAAAACACAAGCTAACAAAGCCAGGTCTGGCATTGTGTTGGGCAAGATGATCCTGCTTGGGTCACTGATGTTACACAACCAGTTCAGAAGATACAACTGATTGCTGGGTAGAACATCCATATGCATTTGCTGCTCCTTAACCAATCAGTGCATTGTTTGTAGGATGGAGTCAGCAATTCTAAACCCATCCCAACAGTTGATTCTTGGATTTTATGCAAGAGAAAGAACAGAAGTGGCTGCAGGAGCCCTTTCTGTCCAGACTCCCACAGCTGCTGCTCCCCTTGGTTTTGTTCAGAGGGTAAATGAAGGCGTTGCTTTCAGGGCTAACGTTGGTTTTTACAACGTAATCAAAGCTGAAAACAAACTGTTCTCTCTGCCTGTGACGCAATGGAGGGGAGAGGGAGGGCAGGATGGGCACCTCGTGGGGCTTTGTTTCACTGCCAGAAAGAAACCCTCCTTTTAGCCACTCTGCAGCCTCTGGTGAGGCTTGGGAGGGAGAGGAGTGGTGTGGAGCTCCAAGGAACCCCTCAGAGGCCAACTGGAACACCTTGTGGTGGTCCAAGTATTGCCCATGAGTGGTGGGATGTGACAGCCTTGAGGAGGCAGCTCTGAAAGGAGGAACAGAGCAGAGTTTTGTGGCACAGCAACTTTTCCTTGCTCTTTTTCCCCCCCATTCTTTGGGAGGGTTGTCCCATTCTTTTGGAGGGTGGGAGGAGAACAACCTGGAAACTGGGTTTGTCTCTACCACCTTTTGGGCTTCCTGTCTCTGCCTGCCCAGCCCTGTGGCAGAGGACATGCAGCATCAGAAATGGGAAAAAATCTTGTAAGAAATGGGCTGGTGAAGATGATGAAGAAACAAGCCCAAATGCCCTAAAACCAGAAGTTTTTACTGTTGTGTAAATATATGTCACAGACTGGACAGAGAGGAGGCTCAGGGGAGACCTCACCACTCTCTACAACTCCCTGACAGGAGGTTGTAGCCAGGTGGGGGTTGGTCTCTTCTCTCAGGCAACCAGCAGTTGAACAAGAGGGCACAGGCTTGAGCTCTGCCAGAGGAAGTTTAGGCTGGATATGAGAAAGAAATTCTTTATAGAGAGAGTGCTGAGGCATTGGAATGGGCTGCCCAGAGAGGGGGTGGATTCCCCATCCCTGGAGGTTTTTAAGATGAGACTGGACATGGCACTGAGTGCCATGATCTGGTAATCAAAGTGGGGTTGGATCAAGGGTTGGACTTGATGATCTCAGAGGTCTCTTCCAACCCAATCCATTCTGTGATTCTGTGAAAACCTTTAAATATCCCTACCCATGGTAATTCAGCTCTCTCTGGTTCCTCTCCTGTGCTCTCTGTGTCTCTCCGGGGGCATTTCAGGGACCACATGGTGGGGGACAAAGAGAGGAGCACGTCCCCTCCAGGTAATGGGTTGGCTCCCTGGACCTGGGAGGGACCTCCTGCTGTCCCAGGGCTGTCCCTGCCTGCCCAGCCCTCTCACCCTGCTCTGCTCCCCAGACTACCTGGCCAGCCACGGGCGGCTGAGCGAGCCGGAGGCGCGGCGCAAGTTCTGGCAGATCCTGTCGGCGGTGGAGTATTGCCATGGCAGGAAGATCGTCCACAGGGACCTCAAGGCTGAAAACCTGCTGCTGGACAACAACATGAACATCAAAATAGCAGGTACTCGCAGCTCAGGGCGGGTGCAGAAATGCATTTTTTTCTAGGAGGGACAACTCGGGTAATCAAAGTGGGGTTGGACCAAGGGTTGGACTTGGTGATCTCAGAGGTTTCTTCCAACCCAGCTGATTCTGTGATTCTGTGAAGGTACAGAAAACCACTGGTGATGTGTGTGATGGTTTTGCCTTTTAGCAAAGTGCACGTGGCCAAAATATTTCCTACTTTAGCCCTGTCACACTTGCAAGTAAAGAAAAAGCAACAATTTTTGGAGTTACAGATGTTCTTTGTGGGTTTTGTGACATCTCTTTAATGCTGCCAGATGTTCAGGTTAAAACAGAGTTAATCAAATAACTTCTTTCAACATCAGAGAAAAAAACCTCAAAAATGGAAGCTTATTGATTTTTTCCCCCCCTTTTTGCATGCATGATTTCATTTTAATTATAAATTTAGACACAGCAGATGTTGCTGGCAATGGAAATCATTTTCATTACAATTGCATGAATCCTTCCATACTGATTTGAACTCAGCAAGACTTGGGAAAACTGGGTAATATCTTGATTTGGGGCACTGTTGAACTTCAGACATCACTCATAGGGGAGCAGGAAGGGAAGGTGAGTGCAGGAAGGAGCTGGTTGGTGAAGGAGTGAGGAGGAACTGTGGAGAAAGGTGAAGTGATAAAACATTTCTGATCATTGCTGCGTTATTTTACCCTTCCTGGCGTTCCTGAAGTGGTGAAATGGTACATCCTGGAGCTCTAAGGCAGTGGGTCCATCTGCTGCTTGGGGAGGATTTCTGCTTTCCTCAGTTCTGCTTTCATACCTGCACTCACCTCTGGCCATCAGAGCCCCTGGGGGTTTATGGCTGACAGACAATTTATTTACCAGGACAATTTATGTCTTCAGCAGACAGGGCTGTGTCTCAGGGCTGCAAGTCACCCACTTGCTCTGAGTAATGGCACAGAATGGGAGGAAATTTTCATGCTATTGTTCCTCTGTGCTTTCTTTCCTCTCCTTCACCACGTTCTCTGCCTCCTGGTTTCCCTCCACATCCCTGTGCTGCTCTGGGGCTGTTCTGCTCAGCCTGGCACAGTTTCCAGAGCTCCTCAGGGGTCTCAGCTGGGCTGTGCCAGTCACTCCTTCCCTGGGTGTGCTCAGCACTGCTCTGTGAGGCTCCCAAAAACACCTCCCAAAGGCCTCCCAGGAAACCTGTTAAGCAAAGAAAGGTTGGAGCATGAACTGCTCAGTCCCAGGGACTTGCAGTGCTCTGGTTCCCCAGGGACTCAATCAAAGCACTGATAAATGGGAGTGGTGAGATTCCATCAGCTGCTGCTGCTCTTTCCTGTCTCAGCTGCTCTCCTGCTCTACTTCTCTCTTACAGAAAGTTAATTACAGGTGGTCTGTATGCAAATGAGCACATTAACTGGCACTGGTTCTGCCATGTGTCTTTGATAAGCTTTATCAGGTTTACTTGGGGGATAAAGTAGCTGGAGGGAAGTTAAGACTTCACTCAGAAAGTCTGCAGTGCTTTGTGCTGAGTGGGTTGTTTTGGTTTTCTCTGTTAAGGAGATGGATGGTGAGCCCCAAGGGGTTTTATCTGGGATTTTGGAGTTCTCTGGTGCTGTGCAGGGCCCTGAGAAGTCTCTTCAGTCCCTCATATTCTTCATGGCCCATCTATCAAACTGTGGAAGAGCTGAGGCCAAGCAGGATCCCAACTCTGATAGCTGGAATTAGGCTCTAATTTGAATTAATCTAGGAATTGATAAATGGCCCAGGGACTGATGAGTTACTCTGATAAAGCTCTGCAGTGTCAGAGCTTACAGTGGGTCCCAGCACTAAGCCTGAGGCTGTTCCTGATCACTCCAAGCAGCCAAGAAACCCCCCCAGGGATGCTCATGGCCATTCCAGGCTCTTCCTCATTTCCAGAGGCCCTCTGGGTTCATTCTGGTGCTTCTGAGACTTCTATTGAAGCTTTTACTCTTTGAGAAAGCAACATTTCTTAAATACAGAAACATGCATGAAGTGACTTCTGTATTTCAGCTGCCAGGAGAGTAAGCTTCAAAAAGAAGTGTTGCTAAAGCTGTGAGCTGATGAGACTGCCACCTGTGATTAAAACAGGAGGCTGAGCTGAAATTTAATCATTTAATATGGCTCTGAAAGGAATGGGATAGGTAGAATTCATGGGATTTATCTTTTCAGTCTTAGACACTGGACAAGAAGCAGAGGATGTGTAAAGAACTTGAGGGGAGAGCTTTGACAGACATGAGGTGGTTGGGAGCAAAACCTTCAAAGTTAAATTTTAGCTTAAGCAGCAAAAAAATGAAGGTATTAATGAGATAAAATGCCCACTGAGAAGGGTGCAGGTGAGGAATGCCACTCCAGGCATGGGATTTGTGTTCAGCACCAACACCTTCTTGTTCTTTCCAAAATTACTGTGCATAGACAGCTGGATTGGTTGTCACCTTTCCCTTTGGCTTTCTTGGGGGTTCCTGGGGGCTGATTTGGGTTGATGCTCATTGACAGTTTGTGCTCTCACTGCACACACCTGGAGCTTTCCCTTGGGCTATTTTGGGGGCTCCTGGGGGCTGATGCTCAGTGACACTCTGTGCCCTCACTGCACACAACAGGAGCTTTCCCTTGCACTGGTTTTGGGGACTCCTGGGGGCTGATTTCAGCTCCTGCTCACTGACACTCTGTGCTCTCACTGCACACACCAGGAACTTTTCCTTTTGGCTGTTTGGGGGGCTCCAGGGGGCTGATGCTCAGTGACACTCTGTGCTCTCACTGCACACACCTGGAGCTTTCCCTTGGGCTATTTTGGGGGCTCCTGGGGGCTGGTGCTCAGTGACACTCTGTGCTCTCACTGCACACACCAGGAGCAGGTGGAATCCATGGATTTGTGGGAATCCAGCAGGGCTGGAGCAGTGAGAGCTCTCTCTGCTCCCTGCCCATGGCAGGGCTGTGTCTGCCCCAGCCCAGGTAGCAGAGACTGTTATTTTGAAGCAGCCTGTGCTGCTGCTGGACAGTAAAATATGCATTGACGTCAGCAGTGGCTGCTCAGCATTCAGGCCCTGAAGTGGGTCAGGTTTGCCTGTGCCACCTCCCACCTCCCTTTATCAGCACCTCCTCTCTGCCCATCAGCTCCTGGCTCACATTGCTGCTCCAACAAAGGCTCTGCAGCCAGGCAGGTGCCATTCTGCTGCTAATTGCAGGAGAATGGATTAATTAGAGCTGTGAAGGCTGTGCCCCCCTGGCAGGGTGCAGAGGGGCACATTGGAGGCTGCCTTGCCCCTCTGGATGCCCAGCACAAGGGGCAGTAGCTCTGGCAGGAGCCTCTCTGGATGCCCATCCCAAGGGGCAGTGGCCCTGGCAGGGATGCCCATCCCAAGGGGCAGTGGCCCTGGCAGGGACCCCTCTGGATGCCCATCCCAAGGGGCAGTGGCCCTGGCAGGGACCCCTCTGGATGCCCATCCCAAGGGGCAGTGGCCCTGGCAGGGAGCTCCCCTTTCTCAGGTTGCAAAGGGGACTGAAACCTCAGCCTGTTTCCATTTTTAACAGGCAAACAGATTCCATTGGGCTGATGTGGGTTCCCAAAGTGATCCCTCCCGTGCTGAGGGTGACTCTGGAGGGGCTGCTGAGGCTGGGAAAGCAGAGGCTGCCACTGTGCACAGCCAATATTTGCAGATTGCACAAACCCCAACACAATGCTGCAAATGAGGGGGGGGTTAATGTGCACATTCAGGCAAATGTTAAGAAGATCACTCCATTATATAATCTCAGTCCTCTGGCAATGAGTCCAATTTCAGTCCTTTCAGAATTCTGGGGCTGACATATGTTTGGAGGGGTTTTGGGTTGATTTTTTTCCTTTTGAGGGCTGGCACATTTTCCCCTTAAACATCAATAATGTTTCTGTGGAATGAAAAATCTTAACAATGTTCTTGGGTTCCAAATGGCCACTTGGGATCCACAATGATTGGGGCAGATCAGCAACTGCAGAGTAGAAACAAGGTGGAAGAGGGAGGATGAGGAACAAGTGATTGTTTGGTGCTTAATTGAATCCTGGCCACTCCAAAAAGTGGGACAACTAAACTGACAGTGGAGTAATTAAAACTTGAGGAAGCCCCATGGACCATGGATCCAGCATCCTGTCTGAATCCTGAGCATCTTCTTTGAAATGCTTTTCCTGGGTGCTCTCAGTTCTGGAGTTCTTGAGAAATGGTTTCACAGAATTTTCTACACAAGTGTAGGAAGCAGAATAGAAACAAAAAAAGGTACCTACAATGTTATGTACCCTAAGAAATAATGGTGGTCTCCCTACCCAGGGAGTTATTTTGTTCAGAAATATAATTTTAAAGCTAAGAGCAAGTTGCTGAAATACAGAACACTGGTTTTAAGTCCTAAGTTGGATGGAAAAGCCCAGAGTGGATCAGGAGGTGTCTGGCTCTTGCTGGGGTTTGTGTTGTCAGTGCATGTTATTTGTTCAGCAGAGATTCATAACTGAAGGATCCTGGGGTTTCATTGATCATGAAAAAGGGAAGAAATTGAAGTTTTGCACCTGCAGGTCAAAGAGAGAGTGAAGGGGCCATTTTCCAGGGGGCTGGGACAATATTCCTGAGGAATTCTGTACTGGGTGACTCAACCAGTGCCAGGGAGAGTTTGCCCATCCCTGCAGCCTGTTCCCCTCCTGCCCATCCCTGCCCCAGCCCCAGCATTGCTGTGTTGGTGCCTACACAGAGCTCAGCCTTGGCTGCTCCTTCTGGTATCAATTTATAGCCCTTTCATTCATGAATTTGCCTAATAAAGCTCAATGGGCTGTGCTGTCACAAGACCATCCGATGCCAGCCAAGTGCTGCTCTTCCACCCAGTTAAGCACTGTCTGGGCACTGAGAGTCCTCAATTCTCCTGCTCAGGGAGAGGTAACAGCCTGGCAGGGATCAAGTCATGCAGTTCCAAGAGGTCCTTGTTCTTGAGGTTCTTTTGGTAACCATAAATCAAACCATTATGTGCTATGAAATTAATCATGTAAAGATAATGGTAACATCCACCTGAGGCTTCTCTTGCATTATCAGTCATGCTTGAAGGCTCTGTTCTTTTGGCTCTTCACATTTGTTCATTTGAAGCCACTTCCAGGTGTTCACATCCACCCAGAGCTGACTTTGAGTCCAGTGTGGAGAGGCAAAGAGTTTGACTTTCTGAGGATTTGAACTCCTTGTGTTCCCAGGCAGGTCGTGCTTTCCTGAGCTGTGCTTACAAATACAGGTACTTGTGGATCTGCTACAAAGATTTAGGAGTAAGAGCTGCAGTTCACAGATAAAGCTTGATATTTATCTGCAGTTCTAAGAGGATGTTGAAAATCTGACAAATCCAAGATAAGTGAAGGGAGAAATAAGATTTAATGACACCTACACAGAATGGCAAAATGCTTCTGAGGGAAGAAGCTGCTTTGTGTCTCCTGAAGTCATTGTCAAGGTTGCCAAGCCAATTATGTGCGAAGAAAAGTCTTCTCCAAGAGAATTAAAAAGGAAAAAAATTCCCACCAAAAGTCTGGCTGTGATGGGAAGGAGGCAGTGACACCAGTGATGGGGGCTGGGGGGGTTTGTTGCCAGCACAGCTGAAGTTGTGGTTGTTCCAGCAGTGGGGGAGGAAGGGCAGAGTGGACGTTGTACCCCGTGTTTCCTGTGGCCATGTGGAATCTGGGCTGACCTTGGCCACTGGCACTGCCAGGGCTGGGTGACGTGCTGGCTGTCGTGGCACAAGTGGCCCTGGCCCCGTCCCTGTCCCTCTCCCTGCCAGGTGTGTGTGTGCTGACGCTGCCCTGGAGCCCCTGTGGCTCTGACCTTCACACCCTGGCACTGCTGCCCTGGGCTGGCAGCACCAGGGCTGCCTTTGATGTAAGTCACAGGAGTTCAGCCTGTGAGCCAGGGGTGGGTTTGGGGCTCCCTGTGATGGTGGGGCAGTCACAGGATTCAGCCCTGGGGGTTTTGGGGCTCCCTGGGATGGTGGGGCAGTCACAGGATTCAGCCCTGTGAGCCATAGGTGGGTTTGGGGCTCTCTTTGATGGTGGGGCAGTCATAGGATTCAGCCCTGTGGGGTTTTGGGGCTCCCTTTGATGGTGGCAGTCAGAGTTCAGCCCTGTGAGCCAGGGTTGGTTTTTCTGATGTGGATCTGAGAGGGATGTTGGGATTTAACCCCTCGAGGGCTCCACACCCAGCAGGTATTTACAGGAGTGCAGGATGTTCTCCTGTAACAAACTGTGTTCATTCTTTGCTCTGCAGTTGTTGTGCTCCCACAGCTGCTGCTTCTGCCTGTGTTCATTTTTGAGGGATGTTGCAGGAAGGGTTCTGTGAAAGGATTGCAGGAAAGGTTCTATCAAAGGGCTGCTGGAAGGGTTCTATCAAAGGGCTGCTGGAGCTCTTGTGTCCTGTTGGGAGGGCAATCACATTCCTCTCCTGTGGAGCTCAGTGGCAATAGATTCAACATCCAAACCAGCTCCAGGATAGCTTTAAGCTGCTCGTTTTCCCTTTAGTGTGTGTGTTGCTGTGGTTGCCAGGGCTCTCCTGCTGTAGGACAGTCAGGCTTTGCCCTGGGCTGTGCCCTGGCAGAGTGAGGTGGTGTGAGCAGAGCCTGCCCCGTGTGTAAGCACGGTGTTTATCAGCTCTGCTATCTGCTGATCAGCACTGACAGACCTCTGAGGTATTCAGAGCTGGGACTACTAAATCAACAGCCTGATTCCTGTTTGTCCCCACTGTTGACTTTCACAGGACTGCTCCAGTCACTGCCCTGGTGAGGTACAGCAGCACCATCCCACTGGCTGACCCAGCCCTCCTGCACTGGGGGCTGTTATTGTGCTTTTCCCTGCTGGATTATTAAAAATGATGACTGATATTAGTCCCACATTAAGCCATAAAAAGGAACATTTAAAAGAACTGTTTAGTTGTGGGATGGTGATTTTAGTGGTGGACAATCCCAGTAGTTGTGTCCTTCCCAGCAAAAGTCCCTGTGTTTTCCCAGGCTTGTTGCTTTTGGCAGAGCTCCTCCCTCCCAGCTCCGAAGCTGATGCTTTTGTTGTCAAAATTTGTTGTGTATTCAAGGCTTAGAAAGCACCTAAGGAAAACCCAGGGAATCTCAGATCCAGAGCTGAACCTCAGCTCTCTCTTGGCAAGGCAATAAACTCGTTTGTCTGTGTGACTGTCAGTTTGTTGAATTAATGAGAGTTGTTTATAAACTTGGGGTTAGCAAACTGGTACAAGTTTACTCCAAACTCCCACAGGTTGTGAAGTTCTGCAGTGTTTTGGTAATTCCAGAGTTGTCATGAAAACAGCAGGGTAGGACATTCAGCATCCCAATATTTTCAGTGGCAGCCCTGATGGAAGGGTTTGGGATAGAGCCTGGAATTGTTCTTTGTGGTGCAGCTGGAGCTTGGAGTGACTTTTCCCTTCCTTTCTCCACAGATTTTGGCTTTGGGAATTTCTATAAGAGTGGAGAACCTCTGACAACGTGGTGTGGGAGCCCCCCTTATGCAGCCCCAGAAGTCTTTGAAGGCCAACAGTACGAGGGACCCCAGCTGGATATCTGGGTATCACTATTCTTTTTTTGACTGGATTTTAGGGAGCTGGAACAAAGGAATCATCTCTGGTTTTCCTTAAGCTGCAGATGAGCTGTTCCTCTTCAGCTTTATTTCTTGAGTGTCATAAAGTGCTTCTAACACTGAGTGGAATTGAGTTTATTGTTGGCTGTTAAATGCCCATTGCAGGTGGGTGTCAGCCCACTAAGGAAAAATGCAGTTCCCTGAGTGAACTTTGCTTTTCCCAGTGCATTTGGTGTTTTCTGTGTTCAGTGGGAGCTGAACTTGGAAGTCCTTGAGGAGGTTAAAGGGATTCTGAGGCACTGGAACAGCAGAGGTGACTTTGCTTTGCTTTGCTCTGCTCTCAAGGGAATGTTTGTGCCACAAATATTTTTCCTGCAGCAGCTGCCTGGGTTGGGGTTGGTGCCTCTGTGTGTCTTACCCTGATTGAAGAGGACAGAGAGGGCAATCCCTGCAGTGGAAAAGGGACCACAAGGAACTGCAGAAGTTCTGTGCACCCTCACACACTGTCAGAGCCTGCTTTTCACTCCTCATTTGGGTTTCTTTGGGGTTTTTGGGTTTTTTTATTGTACTTTTCTGTTGTTTTCTGTTACTCACACCTCAAAGCTGCACAAAGCATCCCACAGGCACTGACATTGTGGTCACACAAACAGGGCAGTTCATGCAAAGTCACCTTTAGGCTGCTGATCTAATTTAATCTGAATGCATTAACCAATAAAAACTGTGCTTTTAGGCACATATATTTGTGTGCTTAGATCTACATCTGTACCTAGAGAGAGAGGGATTCTAAAAAGGCCTTTCTGAACCTTTGGCAACTGGTAAACACAGAGCAGACGTCACTGAACGTCACAGGGGAATCTCTGAACTTTGGTAAATATTCCTTATATATTTAAGCTCCTGAATCATTAACAGAATCTGCCTGGATAAAAATCATCATCTCCACTTCTGAGTTCAGGACCCTGTGTCTCTTCACACCAGTCCTGCTCAGAATTACTCTTTCCCCTGCAGGAGGGATTGACCAACCCACAGGTTGGCAGGTTAAGGAAGGGATTTTTTAAAATACAAAATTGATTTCAAAAATCTCTGTGCACTCCCCAAGTTCCAAGGTGAATACCTGATTTTTCCCCATGAGAACCCCAGTGCTGTGCCTGCTGGGGGTATCTCCTGCAGGATTTTTTTGGAACATGCTGCAAGACTCTTTCCACTGGCAGTGCCAATGAACTCGCAGACTTTCAGGAATAAGAGGCAGCTGGAGGAGACCTCGTGCCCACATTGCCTCCTTTTGCTCAGATGAAACAATCCCTGGTGCTCAGCACTGCACACACTGCTGGGGTTCCCCTGGAGGTTCCACAGAAACCTTCCCTCAGGCTTTTGCAAGGTTGGAAAGTAAAGCATTACTGAGTGGCTGCTGTCTGAGGTTTGGGTGAACAGCACTGAGGTTAATGAAGGTATTTTACACTCTCCCCTGCAGCTGGGGCTCCCTTTCCAGGGCTCATTCAGCAGCAGCCAGGGTGTCTAACCCTTTCCTGCCTGCCAGCCTGGCACTGTGCCTTGTCTGGGTGTTCCTGATGCTTAGGGAGCTGCAGAGACCTCACCCCCTTTGGCTGATCTGTTCCTGCTCACTGACTATTCTGTGGCAGGCTCACAGACACAGCCTGTGGCTCCAGAGCTGAACTGGGTATTCCCTCTCTTGCAGAGCATGGGGGTGGTGCTGTATGTCCTGGTCTGTGGAGCTTTACCTTTTGATGGACCAACTCTCCCCATCCTGAGGCAGCGAGTGCTGGAAGGGAGGTTCAGGATCCCTTACTTTATGTCAGAAGGTAACTGTGTGGTTTGAATCAATTGTGGAATAATCTATTTTGCAGTCCAGCAAAGGGTGGTGGAGCTGCACACTTGGAGCTGTGCATCCTCTTGGCCATACTGTGCCTTTAAAGTTGGGCTTTTCTCCTTCTTAATGTGACTTTTAATCTTGTTTGGGGAGATTTTTTGCAGCCTCCAGGAACTGTGGAAGTGGCACTGAAGCAGTTCCTGTAGTGGTGGGTCTCAGGTACCACTGAGCAAGTTGGTAATTCTGTTTTTCCCAACAGAGTGTGAACACCTGATCAGGAGAATGCTGGTCCTAGACCCATCCAAAAGGTTGACCATTGCTCAGATCAAGGAGCACAAGTGGATGCTTGTTGAAGTTCCTGCCCAGAGGCCAATTCTTTACCCTCCAGGAGAGGAGAACGAGCCTTCCATTGGGGAGTACAACGAGCAGGTCCTGAGGCTGATGCACAGCCTTGGCATAGACCAGCAGAAAACTGTTGAGGTAAAACAGACTCCAAGTGAGGTTTCCTGAGTGGGGTTGGATAAATCATTAACTTGGCAGCTGGAGGGGGAGGAGGGGAAATGATGGTTGAAGGTAAATTCATTCTGAGCTTTGAAGAGGGTGGTAAATGGAATTCAAAAAGGAGAATGAAAGCAGAAAGCAGCTGAATGTGTCTGTCCTGGCCCAAGCTGTGCTTCTTCCCAAGGATCTCTGTGGAGTTAAGACAATCATTTCCTTTGGGATGGCTGATCCTTTAAACCATTGTGGAGGAGCTCAGTCCTTTCTCCAGGCTCATCTGGAAGGTTCAGAGGGGCACCTCAATGGTGGCCACAGGTGCTGCTGCAGCCCAGAATGGATCCCTGAGCCAAAGCTGCTGCTTTTCTGTGCCTGCTTTGAAACCCTCTCAGCCCAGAACAGCCTTTACCTGCCCTACTCTCTGTTAAACATCCCCCACCAATTCTTTCTCTCTCCTGATCTCACGGAACACAAACCCAACCCTTGGGTGCTCTGTTTTTCAGTCCCTGCAGAACAAGAGCTACAACCACTTTGCTGCCATCTATTACCTGCTGGTGGAGAGGCTCAAATCCCACCGGAGCAGCTTCCCCGTGGAGCAGAGGGTGGACGGGCGGCAGCGCCGGCCCAGCACCATCGCCGAGCAGACCGTGGCCAAGGTGAGGGGGGCTCTGAGCTCCCTCCAAACCCACATCCCCCCCTGGGAATCCTCTGCTGGTCCCTAATTCCTGCAGCTCTCAAACAGTGGGTTTGGCTTTAATGGGGACCTGTGCAGCTTAACCTCAACTCCTGCTTTATTTCCCACCACCATTGCTGAGCAGACCATGGCCAAGGTAAGGGGGGCTCTGAGCTCCCTCCAAACCCACATCCCCCCCTGGAATCCTCTGCTGGTCCCTAATTCCTGCAGCTCTCAAACAGTGGGTTTGGCTTTAATGGGGACCTGTGTGGTTTCATCTCAACTCCTGCTTTATTTCCCACCACCATTGCTGAGCAGACCGTGGCCAAGGTGAGGGGGGCTCTGAGCAACCTCCAAACCCACATCCCCCCCTGGGAATCCTCTGCTGGTCCCTGATTCCTGCAGCTCTCAAACAGTGGGTTTGGCTTTAATGGGACCTGTGCAGCTTAACCTCAACTCCTGCTTTATTTCCCACCACCATCACCAAGGAGACCATGGCCAAGGTGAGGGGGGCTCTGAGCTCCCTCCAAACCCACATTCCCCTGGGAATCCTCTGCTGGTCCCTGATTCCTGCAGCTCTCAAACAATGGATTTGGCTTTAATGGGACCTGTGTGGTTTAATCTCAATTCCTCCTTTATTTCCCACGTGTGCTTCCATTTTTGTGGATTTTAAACATTCCACTGGCAAGCCATGGGTTAAAAAGGCAGAGAGACCCCAGTCCTGGAGACTGTGCAGCACTTGGAGTGTCTTTACTGTGGTTACCAAAGGAGCTGTTGAGTTTATGGAGAGCTGTGTTAGTGTTACAAACACAGCCACTCCAAAGGGACCTGTTGAAACCAGAATTACTCTGTCCCCTGCTGTTCTCCAGCTCTGCTTTCTGTCTCCCATGAAATGAAACCTGGCAAAGAATAGCAAAGAGGAGCCCCAAAGAAAACACACCAGGTTAAGATGCCAGTTCATTGTGATATCTGAAGTACCTGATAAAAATGGTATTATCTTGAGCCACTTCATGGCTGAAGGCTCAGAGATTTGTTCCTAAATTATGGCATTTAAGATTGGCACCACTTTTTCCTCCAGCAAGAGCCCAGTTTCCTCTGTGTGCACACAGAGCCAACATGATGACTAATTAATTTAAGTCTTAAGGATGTCATGTGTATTTTCTCAAGAGCAGCTCTGGGTGCTCTTTACATCTGGTGCTGTCCACTTATCACCTTGTTTCAGCATCATCTGCTTCTTCTCAGTGATCATCTTCAGAAGGACCAATCCTATTCCAATAATTCTGATATTTTTATTTTCACAAGTTCTTTTGTTTCATTGAGATGCACAGACATTGCACAGCTTTTGATTTCTATTAATGCCTAACTGGAACCATGACAGGCTTGGCCTCAGATGACTCAGACTCAGTGTGGTCTCAAGTAAATATTCTCTCAAGTTCCATCCTCCTGGGTGCTGGGCTGGAGGGAGCAAGTGCCCACATTCCCCTCCCAAGAGAAATCCCAGCCTTGCTGCTCCTTCTTTGCTTCAGGCACCAAGACAATATTTGGGTTTGGATTCTGTCAAGGTGAAAGCCAAACAGCCTCAGCTCTGACAACACAGGCCCAGGAGCAGCAGGGCTGACACAGATTTCCTTGGGTAGCAGTTCCAGGGAGAGAAAACCACAGTATTCAGAAGCAAATTATTAATTATGAGGTGTATTAAAAGCAGGTGAACAAGGAGGAGGAAAACACCCCCTGGAAGGCAGGTCCTTGTGCTAAATTCCTGTGCTTTAGAGCCATAATCCCAGTTTTTCTTCAGTTATAACCTCACAGTTGTCCTGAGGAACAAGAGGATTTGTTTTCACACATGGTGGCACCACAGCTCCTGATTGTGTCCCTCTGGACAGGGGTGTGGATGCTGCACTTCAGGGAGTAAAGGCTAAGAAAGAGTGAAACCCCAGTGCTTTCCTCACTCTGCCATTCCTGCCTTCCCTGTGGTTCCCCTCTGAGGAAACATCTCCCTCCACCTCCAGCCTGCTCTGTTCTTCCCTGTGGTTATTCCTGCAGGACTCAGGGAACGTTGGGAAGGTCATTGAGTCTATTCCTGTGCCTCATGGTGACATTAAGGGGGTTTGTACTGGATATAAAAGAATTGTAGCACCAAGGGGTCCCAAACACTTCTAGAAGGTGCTCAGCTTCAGTGAGGAGCTGCTGGAGGACATTTGGGGGTTGTTTGTGTGTGTTTGGGGGGTGGTGCCTCTTTTGCAGTGCAAAGACTGAGGATGTCACTCATTTAGAATGAAGAATTAAACCTGGCACTGCTGCTTTGGCAATGGGCCACATCCCGTTGAATTTGTGACTTTCTGTGTTGTTCTCTACCTAAAATTGTCCCAGTTCTGAAGTTCTTGCAATCTCCTCCCCAGGCCCAGGCTGTGGTGCCCTCAGTTAACCTGCACTCTCAGAACACGAGGCTCCTGCAGTCTCCAGGTCTCTCCTCAGCTCCAGGAGCAGAAGCCTTTTCCTTCCCTCCCTCCACCTGCCAGGCAGAGACAGCATTTATGGAGGAGGAAAGAGTGGAGACACCAAAGGTACAGCCTGAAATCACCCCATTGTTGCCTTTTTTTTTTTTTTCAGAATTCATTAAAGCTAAAATAGATTATTGCCTTTTGAATTCCTGCCTAAAAGCCCAGCTAATGGGGGGTGTGTGTGCCTGTTTGCTTCAATGTAGGTATTGAAGCATCAGGGTTGTAGGTATTGCACTTTCTTTTTCCACTTCTCTTCCATACAACTCTCCACAGCTGTGTCTTTTTTCAGCACTAAATCTGCCTCTTGTGTTCTTTGCTTACATTCCAGTCTCACCACTCTGTGTTTGGACAAGAAAACCCAACCTATAAAAGTGAGGGGGGGGGGTTTCCCCTTCTTAAATATATTTTCAAGAGCCCTGAACACTCCTCATGTGAATCTTCTCATTCAAAGGAGTAACTGCTGAGTATCCAGAGTATCCTACCCAGCTACTCTTCCAAAAATTGGCACAAATGAGGCCAGGGAGGTGCAGTGGAACCTGAAGCAATTAAAATACCATGAACTGAAATTCCCTCTCTGTGCCATTTCCCAGGAAGCCAGCAGGAAGTTACAGTTTTGCTAAATTTTTTAGGGGGAATGGTGACTGTCCAGCAGGACCTTTGGGCTGTCACCACAACTGCAGCATCTCAGGCTGTGGCAATTCCCAGCCAGGCCATTCCTGGAGCTGGGAATGCCTGCAGAGCCCTCATGGAGCTCCAGCTGAAGGGCTTGGAGCCTGTGAGGAGGCTGAAGTTTGGGTGGGCTCCCCACACTCACCTCAGAGGACTTCCCAAATGTCTGGATGCAGCTCAAGCTTCCCAAGGCTCTGCTCCATTTGGCCACAAAGGCAGCAAAGACGTGGATTTAGCACTTAGGAGGGGAAAGAGCTTCAAAAAATCACATTTATAGGAAGTGTCTGTTGTTCTCTTTCATGTTGCATCACGTTGTAACTTTAATTTCAGCATATTTATTCTGCCTGGTGCCAGCTGGGGGTTGATTTCATGCTTGCCAGTTTGAAGCTTTTATTGCTCACTGGTTTCTTACCAACACTGAGAGTGTGGCCCTGGTTCTCTCAGTGCTGTTTTAACCCACTCCTTGTGTGGTCTCTTCCAGCTGGAAAGCAAAAAGCAGTTCAAAGACGCTTGGAAATGAACATTTCAGGCTTTATTTTGCATCCCCCCCTTTGCTTTAGAGATGCAATTTGGCCAGAGCAGGTCAACAACTGGTGGCCACAGTGAGGTGTCAAATCCCAGCTCACTGGGGAATATTCAGTTTGGAGCATTGTGGAATGTGGTTCTCCAAGAATTCCCAGCTCTGGTCCCTGTGCCAAGGCAAAGTGAGGGAGCCAATGCCCAGGTGGGATTGTTCTCCTCTCCCTTCCCAGCACTTTGGCTGCCAGATCAGTCCAAGGCACAATGGGAAGGTCACAAATAGAAAGCAAAGTGTGCAAGAAAAGAAACTCCAAGATAAAACCAACAACATTCAAACAGAGGCAGCAGATCCAGCATTTTCCAGGGCAAGAATCATCATTTTCCTGGTGCCCAACCCATTTTTTGATGCTGCTATACAATATTTCCCCACAATGCTCCCATATAAGCTGCCTGAAGATCATTTATTAACAGGTGCTGGTAATTCAGTGAAACTCCTTTTCCAACACAAAATAGCAAAGAACTTGGAAGAAAATTCAGGGATGGCCCCTCAAGAGTTGTACATCAAAATCACCTGCACAGTGCCAGGTTTTGTGCTAAAGGAATGTGTTGTTTCATCCATATTTTACAGAATAAAATTACTCCCCAAAACTGCAGGACATGGAGGCCTAAAACCCAAAATGCTCCTGAGCACAGCCCTGCAAAAATGCTGCAGAATTCAGCACCAGACTGGCTTTTTTTAGTGTTTTCTAAGCATGAGGAATGAGCAGAGGAGCTCTGGGAAGGGGAAGCAACAGTTATTGCACATTCTATAAATGTTTTATACTTGTGGCTAATTTTTTTAAGAACTCCAGGAAAAAAAAACACTCAAAAAAACCCCAAAACAAAATAAAACTAACAAAATGCCCAAACAAACAAAATAAAATGCCCAAGCCCCCCAAAATAAATAAGAAACCAAAACCAACAATAAAACAAAACAAAAAAAAAAACCACCAGCCCTGGAGGACACAATACAGTGGAAATAAAGAGTGTTTTGATTTAGGGAGTTGAGTATTAAGAGAATCACAGAATCAGTTGGGTTGGAAGAGACCTCTGAGATCATCAAGTCCTACCCTTGATCCAACCCCACTGAGATCACCAGCCCAGGGCACTCAGTGGCACA
>JAWWLZ010000068.1:5023551-5038919 GCA_035041345.1 Poliocrania exsul
TGGAGTTAAAGGAAAGTTGCACTTTGGCATCCAACTGCTGGTGAAGCTGCTGAGCTGGAACTGCTCTGTGGAGATCATTGAGCACCTCAGGCAGTCTCCACCCCTCCTGAGAGCAACCAGTGATTCCCAGGCCTGCCCAGGAGCTCCTCTGTGCCAGGAACCTGCATCTCTGGAGCTCCTCTGCACCAGGAACCTGCATCTCTGGAGCTCCTCTGTGCCAGGAACCTGCATCTCTGGAGCTCCTCTGCGCCAGGAACTTCCATCTCTGCTATGGGACACCTTGACCTGGTCAGGAGACACCTGGACCTGCCCTGGGGCACCACAGTGGTTTGGGGATCAGAGTCCTGGAGGATGAACTAACAGAGAGACAGAAGGTGAGAAGTACCATGAGGGAAAGCAAAGAGCTGCAGCCAATGGCATTAAAAAAAATTGAATCCACCTGGGTGGCTTTTGGAATCATCCCCTTTTGCAGACAGGCCTTGGGGAGGGCCCTGTCCTGGAGAAGTTCTGGTCTGGAAAGGATCCATCTCTCCTTCGGTTGCATTGGCAAAACAAGCAAACAAACTGTGTTTTGAAATTTGCAGTATGTGTTGCTGGTGGTTTATTGAGCTTTGTATATTTGGACAATTATTTAGGGTTTTAGAACTTAAGGATAAAAACAATGAGCTTAAAAAAAAACAAAAACAACACCCCTGTGAAGTGATAGTGCTGTGCCTTTTTCAGTTCTTTATCAGCCTCTATGCTTTTTTCTGAAGAAAGTAGACAATGCCCCATTTATATCCTTGCTGTGGCCAAAGTCCCTTCAGAGCACACGTCCCACCATGTGGGACAGGTTTAACTTTCTTAGTGTTTTAATGGCTCCTGTACATAGAACATGGAAAGTATTACAGCAATATTTAGCATCAAACTGTTGATGTCTCAACCATTTCAAGAATCACTCAACTCCCCAAGTTGTGTCTCCAGGACTTTCAGCCCTGAAATCCAGGTGGGAGGAGGGGGATTGCTTAGGGATCTGCAGGCAGTTGGGGTCTCCACTTTGGGGTTTGTCTCTAAGTACTGTGGGACAGGACAGGCCAATAGCTGGACAGTTCAAACATTAAGCACAATTGCAGCTTCATTAAAGCACAAAGAATAGAAAGACTGTGCTGAGAGAACACCCAGAGTTTGCTGGAAAGCTTGGGGAGCTAAAGGTCTGTGAGGCTACAAATGCTGAGGAGGGAGGAACATGGATAATCAGCATTTTCAGCAATAAGACCACATTTAAATGTGGAATAGAAGGACTTTAGTCCCTGGATGTGAAGGAGGGAAGGGTTTAACAGGAGGCAGCTGCTCCCTGTGTGCTCCACTGAGCCACAGCTCCTGCTCTGAGGCAGGGCCAGGTGTGCAGCTGCACTCCATGCTCAGCTTCTACCTCTGATAGCACAGGGATTCTCAAGGCAGCAGCAGGGCAGGGCTTAAAACCAGGGAGCACATCCACCCACCGCTGTGGGCTGCAAGATAAAGAGGGCTGGAAAGCTCTGCTTTGAGGAGCTGAGACAGAGGAGGTTTCCATTGTGTGGTTTTCCTTCAAAAGGAAATGAATCCAGCACAGCCAATGCCTGTGGAACACAGAACTTCTGTGCCACCTGGAGTGAGGGACAAAGGGAGGGGAAACAGCCTGGCACGACCTGCAGCATCACAGAGCAGGCATGTCATGCTGCACAAGAGAAAAAGCGCAGAGAGCCCTGTCCTTTCATTCCTTCCCTGCCCCACCTGGCCTGGACTGTCCCTGTCTGTGCCAACACCCAGGGAGCTGTGCAGGGGGAGCTGCCACCAGGACAGGCAGCACTGTGGGGGCACTGCCAGGACTGCACCACCTTCCCCAGCCAGCTCCAGGATCCTGAGATAAAAATAATCCCATTCTGGAGCTCTGCAATTCCTTCATCAGGACATGCCAACTGGTGTGAGCTCTGCAGTGCTGGTCAGGGGGAAGCTGCAGTGGGTTTAGTGCAGTTCTGACTCTTCCCCTCTGCCTAAAGCATATTTAACATTTCACATCATTTCCTCTAAGCCAATTAGACCAAAAGGCTTCTGATGCCTTCCCATCCACAGAGGATCCATTGGGCACCACTCTGTCCTCCTTGGAGGTGGCTTGTTTTGTTCAGCTCTGTCCTGTCTGACATTAGAGAGCTGTGTACACTACTGTTAGAGTAATTATTAGCTTTATTACCTTGTATGCCAGACTCCTTTGAAGAGACTTTGGTGTGATGTATAACATGGGGTACAAATTTCATACGGAGAAAAGTGCAATATGTGTGTGTGTGGTATGTTCTTTAATGTATTTTTTTAAGGAGTTAGAGGGTTTAGTCTCTGCTTTGGGATAAATGCACTAGTTTTGTGAGCTCCAGTTGGGCAAGTTCATCTGTAGTATTTACATGCAGCTGATCTGCTGGACTCTGTAAAGCAGTTACAGTGTATTAATACAAAATAAAGAATATGTGCATTTCATTTTTAAATTCCTAGTGAGCTAAAGCAGCCCCTGCCACTCTTGTCTTCATTCTCTCTGAGGCACCAAGCTGCAAATGACATGAAAGAACATTAAAGTCTACAGCAAAGCTTGGATTTTCTAGACTAAAGTTTGCTTCCCATCATTCTGACACACTTGGGATAGTTGATAGCACTGACTTTGGCCAAACAGGAATGCACAAGATTGATGCAACACTTTCCACTTGCATTAGCAGGAGAGTAATTCAAAATTACTGAAGATCAGATCAATCCTGGGGCAGTTCCCTCAATCCCAGGGCAGATCCCTGAATCCTGGGGCAGATCCCTCAATCCTGGGGCAGAGCCTTGGGGCAGATCCCTCAATCCCAGGGCAGATCACTCAGTCCTGGGGCAGAGCCCTCAATCCCGGGGCAGTTCCCTCAATCCTGGGGCAGTTCCCTCAATCCCGGGGCAGATCCTTCAGTCACAGGGCAGATCTCTCAATCCCAGGGCAGATCCCTCAATCCTGGGGCAGTTCCCTCAGTCCCAGGGCAGATCCCTCAATCCTGGGGCAGTTCCCTCAGTCCCAGGGCAGATCCCTCAATCCCAGGGCAGATCCCTCAATCCTGGGGCAGTTCCCTCAGTCCCAGGGCAGATCCCTCAATCCTGGGGCAGTTCCCTCAGTCCCGGGGCAGATCCCTCAATCCCTGAAGGGCACAGGATTTCCCTGCCGGGCTGGGGGCCAGCCCAGCTCTCCTTGCAGGCAGCTCTGGCTGGCAGGGCTGCTCTGAGCCCCTGGCAGAGGGTTGGCAGCAGCAGGGCTGGCACAGAGCACGAGAGGCACGAGGCAGAGGCGATGCCAGCACAGGGCAGGCAGGGGGTGAGGGCAGAGGGCACAGAGCCTTGTGCTGAGCAGGCTGGGGCAGTCCCAGGGGGGCTCTGAACTGTGCCTGGTTCAGTGCTCAGCATCCCTGTGGTGTGAGCTGTAAAAACCTCTAAAATTTATTTTGTAATGAGGAAATAGAACATCACCATTTAATCATTTATTAGGACACCCCACACATGAAATTGAGGAATATGTCAGACTAATATGAAACTACAGCAGAAATTCTTTCTCCTCTCTTCCCTTTCTCCCTCCACTGGACAAAGGGAAAAACTGGCAAATGGGGCATCGATTCTGCAGCCCTGACCCTGATGGGCACATTGCCAAGCAGGTCACTGAGTGTGAGGAACTGCCAACAGAAGTGCTGTGGGTTTTGCTGATTCAGATTCTCTTCTGATGGGAATATTATATTGCACCTCTGGGGGTGGGTCAGATGGCAGAAAGCTCATTTTAAATACGATGAAAAGAACCTTCTAATTGGGTGAGTCTCAGGGAATCAGCTGTGAATTAGGGAGGCAAACCCTCAAAGGAATAAGAATGTGGGAAATGAATGGAGAAAGAAGGCAAAGGTTTCTGCCTGCTCTGCTTTAAGGATTACAGGAGGTGATGGCAAAGCATCTGTGCCATTGCTGACACCTCAAAAGGTACAGAAAACAACACAGGGCCACTAACTAAGGTTTCCAGGGCTAAAGGAATAGACTCTGTGTGGACTAAACATGATATTAATCTGATCTGGGCAGGTTATTCTGATTCTCAGTGGTTAAAGATTAGCAGGACAGAAAGGAATCATAACAGAGCATGGACACACAGAGAAACTAAGAAATTTTGGGTTAATTTGAGTGTAAATCCCAAGATAGCAGAAACTGAAACCAGGGAAGAGACACGTTTGGCTCACAGTAACTTCTAATTTAAAAGAAAGGACCCCTAATGAGAAATCACACCTACAGTTTCAGCAGCAGAGAAGTTCTATCTGCCCGTTTTTCCAGGGCTTTCCAGCAAGGATTCAATACAACATCCCTACCAGGAAGGCTCCATTTTCCACAGAGCTGTCACTCAGCAGAGAGTTTAAATATGGTGGTTTCAGCAAAGATCTCTCTGCTCAAAAAAGGTGCTTAAATGTGGTGATTTTCTGCAAGGAAAATGCCATAATGTGGTTTTATGTAACAGTCCCTGCTGAACTGACTTATCAGCAAATAAAGGCCACAGTGTTTGGATAAGGATCCATGTGGTGTCAGTTTGCAGAACAGGAGCAAAAAGAAAGCTAATGGGAGGTTTGTTCCCAAAATACCCACAAATGGACATTTACTCAGCTGAGGATGCTGTGCCAAGCTCTGCAAAGGTTGGGCACATTTGGGGAGTTCAGGAGCTCTGTGCACTCCCTCCTGCAGGCTCTGAGCGTGGAGAGAGGCTGAGAGGGAGCAGCTCTGACGTCAATGGGGAAATTAAACCACGGGCTGAAGTCACCTGGGTCTGCCCTCCCCTCTGCACGGAGCCTGCTGAGCTCAGGGGGCACAGAGCACGGGCAGCCCTGCGCTCTGTTGCCATGGCAAAGCTGCAGCAGAGCAAGGCAGTGCTCCCCAGGACCCCCAGCCCCAATTATATCTTAGAAATATAAAATATTCACAGAATATTCTGAGTTGGAAGGGACCCACATTGATCCAACTCCTAAGTGAATATATACATAGATAGATAGATCAGATAGATAGATTGGATGGATGGATGGATGGATGGATGGATGGATGGATGGATGGATGGATAGATAGATAGATAGATAGATAGATAGATAGATAGATAGATAGAAAGGATAGATACATGAAACCAAATACATTGAGCTTCTCAGGGTTCTGTCTCTCTCTGAAAGCACAGCATCCAGCACTGCTCAGTTCAGGGGCTGTCCCACACAGATGTCACAGAGCAAAACCTCTCAGGAGGGAGCCAAGCCAACCTTCCCTACCCCAGGACTCCTCACAATTCCCAGGTTACATCTCAGAGGCTCCTGCTCAGGGGAATCAGGAGCTTACACCTCAACAGAGCTTTTGGGAAGGCAAAGACTGTTCAAGTGCTGGGGCTTCTCCTCGAACCAGGAGACCACCCAGCCTGGTCTGCACAAGGGACCCAAGGGGTGTTTGTGGCCAGGGGCTCAGAGCACAGCAGCACTGCAGCCAAGGCACCCCAAACACCTCCAAAGGTACAATCCTGCACTCAGAGGGCAGTGCCAGGCCTGGGCAGTGAGTGCCCAGCACCCTTAAGCACTAACCCAGTTTCTCCAGCCAGCTGGGGCTGAGCCCTCAGAGCAGATGAGAGAGTCACAGAATGAACTGGGTTGGAAGAGACCTCTGAGATAATGAAGTCCAACCCTTCAGCCAACCCCACTGTGACCACCAGATCATGGCACTGAGGGTCAAAGCCAGTGGTCCTGCCTGGCAGAGCTCAGGAATGCAGTGCCCAAGCTCCCTGCAGGGCTGGTGGGTCAGCCTGCCTGGGCTGGGCAGTGTAACACCAACCCTGGCTCTGGGCTGGGCAGGGCAACACCAGCCCTGGCTCTGGGCTGGGCAGGGCAACACCAGCCCTGGCTCTGCCCTGGGCAGGGCAACACCAACCCTGGCTCTGGGCTCCCTCCCTGGCTCTGCCCTGGGCTGCAGCACGAGGACATCATTATTAATGCAGCCAATTAGCAGCCGAGCCTCGTTAACGCCGCTGACGCCGCTGCAGCTGCACTGAGAGGCTGCCGGAGAGGCTCTGATTTATTCACACTAATCAGGGCCGTGCCAGCGGGATGTGGGGGCACAGCCAGGGCAGGGCTGTGCAGCACCTCGGGGAGCTGCCAGGCTGCGATCCTGCCTGGCAGCGTTTCCGTGGAGCCGTTGCCATGGCCACACATCTGGCTGGGCCATCCTACCTGTCACAAGTTTGCGGTGATGGAGCACAGAGAGGCGAGGAAGGGGCTGAAGTGCTTTAACCCTCCCCAGGAGGGGCACAGAGCACACACAGAGTGCTGGGGGAAACAGAAACAGCTGCCAAGTTTGCCCTGCCAAGGGTGCACCAACCCCTCTGCATGAATTAAAGTAAAAAAACCCACCAAAATAAACCCACCACAGTCCAACAAAGCACACACAGAGCCCTTCAAAGCCAACAGGTCTGTACCAGGAGTCCCAGTCCCTCAGAAATCTCCTGGAGCCCAAGGCACACACCAGACATCCCCATGCCCAGCAGCAAGTGGTGCCCAGTAAGCAGCAGGACATGTTCTGCACATCCCACTCTGAACCTCACAAAGAGGGTCCTCAGAGCTCCCCCCTCATTGCTGGAAGGCAGAGCCACCTCAGTTCTCCCCTTCCAGCCACAAGGTCCATCACCCTTTGCCAACACAGCCCTGCCAGGCCAAGTTCCAGCTCCAAACCAGCAGGACCTCGACCTCCTTCTGGAATCACGTGGCCTTAACCTTCCAAAGGCACTGCAGGGGCCCCAAACACTTCACCTGCTTTTATTAATGTTTACTTAAAGCAATCACATATTTGAAGAGAGGCCAGAGCTGTGATGAGACCCACAAAGATAAAACTTTTCTCAGTTCTTGGGAACAGTTTATCCCAAATATTGATGAGTGACAATAACTGGTGCATCTGATCCTGCACAGAGCAGGATGGAGAAAATCCTCTGAGTGCCACTCACTCCAGTTCAGCAGAACAGCAGGAATTCTGGGGAAGGCTTTCCAAAAACCACAGCCAGGAAAGCTTCAAAGAGCCTCCAAAGCCACTCTGCTCCCTGAACAGGCATTGCCTGAGCTCCAGGAAGCCCCAATAACTCCCTTCTGACCTGCTCAGATGACAGGACTTGATCAAAATAAACACTCACAGCAACAACAGCAAGAAAACAAGGGCTCCCAAGCAGCTTAGCCATGCATCACCCTTGACTCAGAACTGGAGGCTGAGCAAGAAGTACAAAGTGGAAGAAATACCCAGGCATTTCTGGTTTATTTTGAACACGTTGCCTGGAGCCCTGGCATGACAGAGCCACATTTTTGTCTTTCCCTGGGGTGTTTGTCCCAGAATACCAGCCTTTAAAAGGGCTGATTTTTGTATCAACAGTTCTTAGAAGCCACAATGGCAATTTTAATTTTTTTTTTTTTCTGCAAAAGAATTAATTGTAAACTGCCTAAAAATAAGGTTGGAAAGACTCAGAGGGGAAAGCAACGTCAGGTTCTGGCAGCTGTTTTACAGCTCTGTGTGTACTGAGTGGCCTCCATTGTTCCCAGTTGGGTTACTGGGGGATGGGGGAACCCACCAGAGACCCAGAGACCTCCCATGGCCACTGAGAACCAGAACTAAAGGGATGGGGGAACCTGCTTTGGGGCTGACACGACCCAAAGAGCACTTTTAGCAAGCACAGCTCTGGGAACAGACATGGTAACACATTAAAAAGCCCTTTTTTATCACTCTCAGTGATGATTTGGGCCAGAAAAGAGAAAAAAGTCAGGATTTTGCTCTCCCAGGCAAAGCCTTTCCCAAACCAGCAAAGATCTGGGGTCTGGTGGGTGTCACAACAGCAGAGAACACACAGTGGGTCTTTTGGGACAAAGGGTTCAAGGGCTGGCACTTCATTCTGGCTGTAGCTACACAGCAAGAAAAAGGGCCAGAACATTTCCTAAGAGGGGCAGCTGCCAGCCAGTGGCACCTGATCTGCCCAACAGGAACTGGGCAGGGCCAAATCAGCTGCTGCCTTTGGGCTCAGCAGTGCCCTTCTCCCTGCCCTTCTCCCTGCCTTGGCAGGCTGTCAGCAGTGCCCTTCTCCCTGCCCCTCTCCCTGCCCTTCTCCCTGCCTTGGAAGGCTCTCAGCAGTGCCCTTCTCCCTACCCTTCTCCCTGCCCTTCTCCCTGCCCTGGCAGGCTCTCAGTCCCAAGGCAGGAGAGGCCAAAGTTTTGCTGCAGGCATTGCTGTGTCAGAGGTGATCTGGACACAGTCCTACCAGGCCTACAGGACAAAAATTCTCAATAAAGTGGTTTTTTGTAAGCAGGAAATAAAAGTCTGTTTTATCACAAAAGAAATTATTCAAAGCCTCCACACCAGCTCTGAGTGGTGGGAAAAAATCTGACTTTTCTTCTCTTGGCCTGAGCCAATAGTGACAAGCTCAGCTCCAGGTCCCAAAGGTATTTCCAAGGTCACACCAAAATACCCAACAAGCTCCACACTGCTCTGGTCTGGGGTCATCCTGTCATTCCATTTGGGAAGACACCAAGTGTATTTGCAGAAAGAAAGCACCATCAAAGTCAAGCATTTCCAGCAAGGTAACTTGGCTGCTGAGATCACACCCCTGGACCAGCAGAGCTCTGGGCAGGGTTTGATTCCCAAACACTCCTGGAATTAAGCAGAGGAGCTGCTCTCTCCCCAGGAATATCAGTCAAGTCCTGCAGAATGAGACAGCAACCTCTGCCTTCTATAATTAAATATTAATAAATATTATAATAGAGGTTTTAATTATAGCATCCATACATACTTCAATCCACTCTTATTTATATCTGCTCCTAATTGCTCGTTCATCACACATCAAGTCAACCTGGAGCCACCTGAAATATTCCACTTAATCTCTGTAAATGATCACTGGGTCAAAGGGAAGAATTTATTCCACATGTCCAACCTTCTCTTCTTTCAGTTTGAAAGGTCCTTGTTGTGTTATTCAAATTCAGTCTAATTAGGCTTTGATACTCTGAGAGGTTTTAGGGCAACACTGAAGAGACAAACCCACAACAACCTGTGTGGGGCTGGATGGGTTTCAATCCCCTCCTTCCCTTGCAAGGGTACCTGAAAAGGTTCCCTGATTTTCCACAGTTTCCAGGTTCTTGTCAAAGCTTCCCAGATTTGTTCTCCCCTCTCTCCACTCTTACTTTTGGCTCCAGCAGCGAGGGGTTATGAAATAATGAAATTAAGGGGTTATTAATGATGAAACTGTGATTTTTGAATAAAGTTCCCCAAATAGGTAAAAGTGCAAAGGACAGAACAGAAACCACAGAAACCACCAAACCTCAAACTGATGAACTGAGCAGCCAATTCCCAAGCAGAGATGAACCCAGGTGGTACCAACAGGTACCAGCAAGTGATACCTTTTTTCACAACTGATTTCTGCTGTCTGAGGCAGAGCCATCCCACAACCTCCAAACAGAGATAAAGGAGGGCAAATCACCCTTCAAACCAACGTGGGGCAATCCTGCACACAAGAGCTTTAAATCTTCTTCATCAGGCAACCATCCCAGGGGTTATAAATCCCAGGAGAGACACACACTTGGAGCAGTGAGGAGTTACAAAGCACAGGGGACCATTGGGGATGGGTTTGGGGTTTTTTTTTGCCTCAGCTCTGAGGGCACCAAGATGGATTTCTCTTGGCTCAGCTGCAGAATGAAGGAAGGACCAGGCTGCCTTTCCCTACCAGTGGAGGAGGAAAGTTTCTTGCTGGAGCCAAAAAAACTTTAACAAATCAAAGAGGTTGCCAGTGAAGATCTTCAAGCTTTTTGTTAGTGAAGCAGGAAGGCAACAGCACTGAAGGGCAGGGCAGCAAATGGGATTCCTTTCTGAAGAAATAAAAATGCTTGGGGATTACAGGAAATTGCAGTAATAAGGAAATTAAATGTCACAGTAATTGAAAATAGAGCACAGCAGTGACAAAGCTCCAGCTGATGTGTCCAAGTGGGGCACACACCAAAAATCCATTCCATTCCTGGCCAAGGCTGGTTGTGAGGACTCCCGAAAAAGCTCTTGCTGGGGATTATCCTTGCCACTTTTCCTCCTGCATTGTAGGGGAAGCAACATTTCAGTTTGGGATTGGTTAAATGATCCTGTGGCTTCCTGTTCCCAAACTCCAGCCTTCCTTGAAGCAGATGGGCTGGAACACACCCCACACTCAGAGAGAAGATGCAAACAGGACCTGGCAGCCTCTGGGAGGCTCCCACAACCTCTTCTTCTCTGAACACCCACATGTCAGTGCTGCACAAACAGGAGCTGCCAGTGTGGGAGACTCTGGGGCAATAATCCAGCAGGGCAGAGAAACAAACCCCAAAACAAGAGAGCAACAGCTTGTCTGGAAGAGTAAATATTGCCTGGTTAGGTGGAAAAAGCCAGCTCATGCTCCTCGTGGTCAGGGCAGCTCTGGCACAGCCCAGGAGCCCTCCCAGGGCTCACAGAACACTGACAGGAAGGCTCTCAGCAAACAGTTCTGGGGGGTGGATCTGCACATGGCTCTGCTCATGGAATCCCAGAGCCTGGCTGGAGTCTCCAGAGGGAAAAACACACAAGGAATGATGCTCAGGTGAGCAGGGGTGGGTTCTCCACCCACCCTCCCCAGAGGATGGACATGGAGCAGAACAGACCACCAGGAACAGCAAGTGCTCCAGGAGAGCAGATGAACCAGCTCCCCTCGGGGAGATGTTGGACACTGCTCTGCCTTCTTTTGTCAAAGAGTCCTTTCAAGAGGTTGAACAGCTCAGCTTTGGCCTGCACCAGTTTTTCCTTAGCAGAATTTGCTGTCCAAGCACCATCAGCATTTCAGGCAGCTGATGGAGAACTGGCCAAAGCTAGTTTAGGGCATGAAGACCAAGCACAGAAACACATCAAGCACTTCCATCACCCCATTGTCAGGCACAAAGTCCTTGGAAATGCAACTGGGAACCCACCAGTGAAAATCACAGGATATGTTGAGTTGGGATGGACCCACAGGGATCATCAAGTCCAACCCTCAGCCCTGCAGAGAACCATCCCCAGGAGTCACCCCCTGTGCCCCAGAGCATCATCCAAACCCTCCTGGAGCTCTGGCAGCCTCGGGGCTGTGCCCACCGTCCTGTGAATGAGAATTGCATCTAATCCTTCACAATGATTCCCATCTCCAGGCCTGTCACTGCTGGGAAGGACAAGCACAGCTTTGGAGTCCACACCAGCTCCCACATGAGCACAACGATTTATTTTGGACTGCCAGGAAGATAATATGTTTGGTAGCAAACTCTGCAAGACAGAGGCCAGGGAGCCTAATGAGGAGGAAGCAATTAATCACTAGTTTTCCTCACAGACATGGATTATCTGTCAATAATTTCTCTCTGGAGAAAATAAGATCCAGAAATAATCCCAATTAGGCAGGAAAGCTTTAGCAAAGGGAGGGGACTTGCTTTGACAGAAGGCCCTGGTTCAGCTTCTCATTTCTGGTGCACAGAAGCAAAGGGACCACCAGCAGAGTCCTCACTGAGGCCAGAAATGCCTTGCTGTGATGGACAAGTCGCAGCCCTGAGATGCAGCGTCTCACCTGGAGCCCAAGCCCCAGCTCCTCCCTCCATCCCCTGACTCTCATCCCCAAGGACCGCGTCTCCTCCCGGCTCTCCTGGGGCACGATGCCCTCTCCCGGGAGCCTGAGGGAGAGGCTGGAGAAGCTTTCCCAGCCCGAGAGAGGTTGAACTCGGCCAATTCCCACCGAGGTCCCGGTGCTTTGGGGCTGGAGAGGAGGCACAGGGGCTTCAAAGCGTGTCCTCAGCTGGCAGAGCTGCCACCACTGCCCACCACCCTGCAGGGGATGCTGTGAGAGAAGCTGAAGGATCACAAAAATGCTTGGATGCTGAGAGGGAATTATGGAACTGAGAAATGTTTTCTGCAGGACAAGCCCTCCAAATCTTTCCCTCACATGCCTCAGCCAACACAATTTCTTCACACGAGCACAGCTCTGCTTCCATGTGGTTCCACCTCCTGTCCTCTCACATCTCCTCTACAGTCTCTGTGTCTCCTGCCACCTTCACTGTGGCTGAAAACCCATAAACATTTCTTCCTAATGCTACATCCACACAGTCTTTCCTCTGCCACTCCTTGGGGCTCAGCAGAAAGCCTGAGGCAGAGATTGGTGGTCCTGCATCCTTTGCTCCTTCCTGAGAGCTCTGTCTCTGCCTGGTACCCAGTGGGGCTGCTCAGCCCACAGTTCTGGAGAAAAAATGAGAGATCAGCCCTTCTCACACCTCTGCCAGCAGAAAAGAGAGCTGAACATCCCTTAATCATTAAACCCCACCTCATTTATCCCTTCTCCATGTCCTGGCTGTTCAGTGCCTGCCCCAGTTTATACAGAGGAGGACAGGGGGGTTCTGAGCAGCTTTGGGGCTTTTTTGTGCAGCAGAGCATTGCCCACCAAGTGCAGGTAAGAAGAGAAGCTCCAGGTTCTGACCAAAAGCTGCACCCAAATCCCTGGAGCAACCACTGAGTGCACAAAACAGAAACCAGCTCTGCAGGGGATGCCAAAGCTCCAGCACTGCTGGCAAAGAGCTGCTAGAGGCAGAGAGAGAGGCAGTGGGAGGGCCAGGGCAGCCAGTGCTGGGGAGATTCAGGATGGGGAGAAGGCTGCTGCTCCCTTGGGATGGGAAAACCAACAGCCCTGGATGAGACAGCAGTTCTGTCAGGCCAGATGTGCTCCCAGGGGCCTCCTGCAAACCTGCTGGAACTGGCATTGCCACTGACACAATGCTGGGGAGCCATATGGCCCTCCTGGAACAAGGCAGGGAAGGCAGAGCTGCCCCCCTGTTCCATGAGGCACTGGGCAGGGGTTGGAGCTGGGCAGGGAACTGGACCCAGCAGTTCTACCTGAGCCACAAAGCTGGTTTGCACCCACACACCATGGCAAGACCAGTTGCTCATTACTTGTGTTTTCCCACCCTGCTCCAAAATATTTGGCATTTCCCACCCTGCTGACACTGGAGAGGATGCCCCATTCCCACAGCCAGGATTTGGGAGGCTGGAAGAGAGAGGAGGATGAGCTCAGGTGGGAAGAAGGAACCACAGCAGGGGCAGGCAGATTCTGGAGGAGAGATCCCTTTCCCTCTCCAGCTTCCCTAGTGAGGAGCCAGAGAGAAAATAATGGATATTTATAAGCAAACCTGTCTCTAAGGCAGCAGTTTCCAAAGTCTAATAATAGGGTTTGGGCTTGTGTGTTGTGTGATTCAGCCAGCATTGCACAAAGCTGCTGGAAAGCTCCTGCCTGTCCCAAGAGCACATTCCCCAGAAGTTGGGAAGGAAGAAGCCAAAGAGCCTGGATGGATGGGGGAGGGCCCCAAAACCAAGGTGAAACCCCAGGTCTGCACATTGTCCCTACCCTGCCTTGGCCACTGGTGTCAAACAGACCCAGCAGGATGGGCAGCTGCTCAGGAACCCACCACAAACCCTGGGCTTGGCTGGTGCTGACTCAGATCCAACAACGTGTTGCAAGTGCAGCTTCCCCAGCCAAGCCAGAGGGGAGGACTGAAAACAGGAAAGGTCAAAACAGTGTCCTCTCAGTGCAAGGGAGAGAACAGGGCTGGGCTGGGCAGCACCTGGACAGCATGTTCTGAGGCAGAAGGGCTGCAGTGCCAGCTCCACACCCTGCCCTTCACTGACAGTGCCTCCCTTTCAACACAGGGCAGAGGAGACACCCCAGAGAACTCCTGTGCTCCCTCCAGGCAGGATAAATGCTACAGCAATGCCACAGGGACTGCTGGGCACCAGAGGAGGCCAGAGCCAGCAGGGAAGGAATAATTGTGTGGGAATGGTGCCTTCTCTCAGCCTGCTCTGAGAGGGTCAGTCTGGCTCCTGCTGACTCCTCCTCAGGGACTCCCCACCTTGGTGCTCCCTCCTGGATGAGCTCACACAAGGGGAGGTCCCAGCACTTCAGAGCAGCACTTGGCCAACCTGCAGTGCTTCAGCCTCAGTCTGAAGGTGGAATAATCCTCCCAGCAAGGAGGGGGTGAGCAATACTGCCAGCCCTGTGCATTTTCTGACCAACTCTGAGTGTCCTGGCCCATCCCTCAGCTTCATCCAAACACCTGACTGAGCCCCAGCAGGACCACAAGGCTCTATCCAAGCCCAGCCCCTGCCAGTGCTGGGGCAGACACAGCAGCACTGCAGAATCTCAGTATCTTCCCTTCAGAACCAGCCAGAGGAATACAAAGACCCTTTTCTCTGAAGGCAGAAGGAGACAAAGTGGATTGCCTGCACAATCCTGATGTCCCAACAGGTCTGGCCCTCCCTGCCCAAGGAGCTCCAGGCAGGGAATGCAGCAGAGGAAGAGCAGCAAGCTCTGGTTTGACCCTTCACCCCCAAGCTCACAGACCACAGGACCTGAATTTTTAATGGAGATCATAAATCACCATCCCAAACCTGCCTGCTCACAATGAGATCACACACTTGCTTTAATCAGGGTTAAAGCAAAAAGAAAAGATAAAAAAGTAAAAAGGGAAGGGCCTCCCTGAAGCTTGTGAACAAACCCAAAAAAGCAAACTACAAAATGCCTTTAAAAATGCTTTGTTTTGGATGCAGCTCCACCTTTTGGCACAAACCTCTTTACATCCATATCAGCATTCAATAAACAGGGGCTTCCACCAGGCAAACCTGAGGCAGGTGGGCACTGCCTGCAGAGTCTTCCTCAGGCTCCCACTCCCCCAGGTCTTTTCATTTCCTACTGATCTTCTTGTTGATGAAAAGATGAGGGAACCCTGAGCATTTCCCACCAGAAACCTCACCTGGGGCTCAGTTCTTATGGTAGAAACACCAGTGGCAGCCACTTCACCTTCTCACTCTCAATGGTCTCAGCTGGGATTGAGGGATTGCCTCTGTTTATTACCAGGACCCAAATATTTGCTGTATTCCTCTGGAAAGCACTGATAACTCCTAATTATTGCCCAGTTATCAGGTCCCCACCACCACTCCAAAACAGGAATCAAACTGGAAAGGAAGGTGGAGCAGCCACAGTCATTTAAACTGGGTATTTACTGCATTGCCTTTTCACATTAAACATGTGGTTATGGGCCATGACAACACGGAACAGTCACACAAACAGCACCAGAGAGAGGTGCAATCAGTTCTTCATCTGCATTTGTTTATTTGATTTAAGGTCAGGGATTAGCAGGGGCAGAGGCAACAAGCAGGGTGAGAGTTTTGACTGAGTGGCACTGTGAGCCCTGTGTGAACCCTCCTGATGGGCAGAGCTGGGAGGGGATTCAGAACCTCCCCCTGTGCTTCTGAAATTGTTATCACTGAGCCCAGAC
>JAWWLZ010000068.1:5039019-5049416 GCA_035041345.1 Poliocrania exsul
CCCTGGGGAGCCTGGGCAGTGCCCACCACCCTCTGGGGGAAGGACCTTTCCCTGAGATCCAACCCAACCCTGCCCTGACACAACCTGGCATTCTCCCCTTTCCCATGCCATCCTTCTGGCTGCCAATCCTCCCCGTGAGTGTGAGGGGCAGGCAGAGGCTTTGCTGGGCACTGGCATTGGGAGGTTTTGTGCTGACTTTCTGCTGAGGGTATTGAATTAAGGAGGGATGGAGCACCCACAGGGCAGGGTGCTGCAGGCTGCCAGCTCTCACTCCATGCCCTGCCAGGGCTGGCAGCTCCCAGCACTTCCAACAATTGGCCCCATGGAGCACTCGAGCATGGAGGGTTTAATGGCTGCATGAAATTAGTCCCTTTTATTTGGCTGCTAATTGCTGGAGCTGTGCTGGCTGAGCACATTCTGAATGTGTGAGCTCCCTCTCAGTGAGTGATCTAAGAGTAAAACCCAGGTTTGAATGGGAAGTGGACAAATAAAATGTCCTGCAGCAGCAGCACTGATCCTTGCAAAGCTTCAAAAACTTGAACAACTTACTGAAGGAGGTTTTGGCTCCTCAGCACTGCACCTTGTCTTTTTATATCTTTAAAAAATCAACTTGTTGGAGAACTGTCAGCCCTTGACAGACACAAGCCTAACTCCATGCACAAAAGCTGGGAAAAGCAGCAGGAGCACCCAAATTTGACCTGCTGGGTGGTCAGGGATGGCCACAGCCCCAGGTCAGTGCAATCCACACAGCTCTGCTGGTCACACAGCCAAAGTTCTGCACATCCAATTCAAGTCATTTTATCAGGAGAAGGATGAATTGTGTTTGTTTGTCTGTTGTAAGGCAGCACTGGATACCCTTCAACAATGCAGGCCAAGGAACAATGGCAGGAACTGCCACTGAGAGCTGCATCTCCCTGGAGGCTCCCAGGGTTCTGAGACAGCCCTGCTGGGATCCAGCTGAGACCAAGCACCTCCTGCACCTTGGGATTACAGCCCATCCAGGAAAAGCCTGGTGGTACCTCCTGGCACTGGCAGAGCTTTACATGGATGGAATTAGACTTGTGTCCATCAAGGGTCTGACAGTTTTCCAACAAGTTGATCCCAAAGATCAAGGTCCTGATCCAGAAGATGCCATAGAAGCACCAAGCAAGGCATTTCTCAGTGGAAATGGCCCCTCTTTAGACACACAAAGCTTTATTTCTCCCACACTGGAGAGGGGACACTGAGGCACAGAGAGACTGAGCAAGTCTGAATTCCTACAATTTGTAATTCTTCCTTCTAACTGAGATATTTTACCTTCTCTCAACATCCAGCATCTTGTAAACCTGCTCTCTGCCAAGTGCTCAGGGATATAAAAATGCTTCACTTGGAAGAACAAAAAGCTCAGTGAAAATATTCAGGCCCTTTACAAATTGTAAAGCACCCAGCGAAGCTCCCAAACAAAAGAATCCCTGGCAATGGTGGCTCTTTGTGAATTCCTGAGGTGCTGGAATCGGAGTCATGTTCAAAGCAGAGTCTCTGAGCAGCAAATAACTAGGCAGGAGATGGTAATTTTGGTGTACTCTGAAAAGGGAACACTTTTTGCAGCTGTCATTTCCCTGCTCCTGGAAATTGGAGGTCAGGAGAAGCAAAAACACATCCCTTTGGAAACAAGGGCTTGATTTTCCTCCTCCATCTCTGTGGCTGATGAACATCCTGTCACTGCTGGTGTTGTGGCACCTCCTGCTCTGAGCCTGACAAGCATCACTGCTGCTCTCTGGGAATGGGGGATTCACTTCAGCAAAGGACAAGAAAGAACAACAAAAAGCAACTGTGCTCAAGCTGCTTGGGATGCTGTTTAAAACAAGAATAAGGCAGAGCACCAGCTTGCTGATTGCTGGAGCAACAGAACTGTGTTTATCCTGGCTGTACTTCCTCTTCTTTACTGCTTTAGTGGGAAACACTCCCTATATCTTTAATTTGTTGGTATTTTGAAATACAGGCCCAGTGCTGCTCACGTGGTTGTGCTCACATGCTCTTTATGGCACATGTTCAGAATTCTTGCTTTCTAGAACAGGAGGATGTTCCAGGAGCTGCAGTAGCAAAAATCACCCCCTAGATAAGTGTAACCATCCTGAGTGTGCCTGAAACAACCACCCTGAGCAATAAAAGCTCTCCACAAGCTCTTAACTTTGCTGGCAGCTCAGCCAGCAAATAGTTGTGGTTTTAATGTCAGTGTTCACTCTTTCAGGGTTTGTATCAGCAGTGAAATGGGAGGAGAAAATACTGCTGGTAAAAAAAGATCCAAAAGGAATGACTGATGGGCCAAAATACTGAGGGTGGGAAATAAAGAAAAGCTGAGCAGGAAGGAAGATCTGTGCTCTTCCCACCAGAGGATGTCACACTCAAGGCCAAGGCACTCATGACAAGTCACAGGACAGTGACCTGGGGTTTAAACACCTGCATTCCTGAGCTCCTCCCCAAAACAAGCCAGGAATGGACAGCTGGAAATCCCCTTTAGCCCCAGGAGACCCCAAAAGGGAAGCTCAAGGTGAAATAATGGATTAATCCAACAGTTTGCAAGAGGTCCTTGGCTCCCACTGCCACAGCAGAAGAAAGAAAGCAGAACAAAGTCTTCACTAAAACACTTATGGATGGTTTACATGAGTTCAAATTACCCAGTCTGAGCACACAGGTTAAAAAAACACATCAGAAAATGAAAGAGGCCTCTTAAAAACAACATTTATGTGCTGTGAGAATCACATCTCACAGAAAGCCCAGGAAACCCTGGGTGGGGCAGGGTAAGTGGCAGCACCAACAGGGCTGCCCCACAGCTGTAAGGGCAGGTTTGTCCAGCAGCAACTTCCTCCCTGAAGGAGGCTCAGGGTGGACACAAGCACGAGGCTGCTCTCCCTGCTTTGGGTCTCTCAGAGCTGCTGATGCTCCCACAGCTCAGCAAGTCATGACAGAGCTTTAAATTCAGCCAGGGAACTTCACCTCCTGTCACCTCACTTGTCAGGCTCAGAACCTCAGACAGCAGATGGCACATGGAAGGGGCTGGGATGACAGATGACAGGCAATATATATAATGTTCTATTTGCATTTGCTTCTAAATTTGGCCCCCAGAGACTGTGTGTGCAGCCTTAATCAGCTCCCAGGCAGCAAGAGCAAGGCCACAACCGCTCCAGGGCTCTGATTCTCCAGGGTTTTGGTCCTAAAGGAGCAGCTGCTGCAGCACCCAGAGCAGCTCCCAGCTGAGACAGAGGTGCTCAGTCACCAGTGAGCCCAGTTTGGTGCTGAGCCATTTCTGCCAATGCCCTGCTGGACTTCAGGGACAGCAACTCAACATTCCTGTGCTGGCAGTGCCAGAGGAGGCTGTTTGGGGAGGGAGGCAAATACCAAGTGAAGATGCTCCAGCCCCCACTCCCAAATTCACAACCTGATATGGAACAGCAGCTGTGGTGGGAGATTCTCCCCACCTGAACTCTGTACCCTGAACTTCCCATCCAAATTCAGGCAGGAGCAGGAGCAGGAAGGAGAAAGAAGGGAATGGCAGGAGGAAGAGGCAGGAGGAAGCTGAACCTCTGCCACAAGGGCAGGACCCAGAGCCTTCCAGGCACAGGCACACACAGGGAGCTCAGGATCAAAGCTCTGCAAACCCAGCAACCTTTGCCCTCCCTCAAGGTGTTAAACTTTGCACCAAGCTGCACCTAAGAAGTAATTCAGCTCCTTGCAGAAAACAAAAGCAGGGAAAACAACTCAAGTAACACAGAGGGAATGAGAGAGTCTCCTATCACACCAGGGTAACAATATGCTCCAACAAGGTGACCCAATCATTAACTTTGCACTAAGGAATTTCTTTTTTTTTGATGGAAAACCCAAGTGTTTGGAGCAAGCAGAAAGCTCAGCCTAAAGAGCTGGAAAATATGTGCTCCTCAGTGGGGAGCTGTAATATATTTCCCCTTTTCTGTGCCAGATTCAGAGTGCTCAGCCAATATAGAATTAAATGGACCTTGGCAAAGCAGCTTCCTGAGGAGCATAATTAGCTGGTGGCTTGGAGTGCTCTCTAATTCAATTAGCAGCACCATTTATCAGAGCCAGCTGAGATTTACATTTGCACTTGCTGACGTCAATGCGAGACTCAGAGAGTCCCAGCAGCCTCCAGTTCAGCAGGAGTGAACTGAGCTGTTGGGGTCATTTATTTTCAAAGCACAAGAGCTGGAGTTTGGGTTCAGGGTGGGGAGGTGCCTGATGGGGTTTGTTGGTTTGTTCTTCCTGCTTTTCACTGGACCATGAGCTGCCCTGGGAAGCTGTGCCCGTGCTGGGCAGGCCATGGTTCCTGCCTTGATCTTCCTCCTCAGAGGGAACAGATTCAGGGAGACAAGATGGGGAGATGTTACTGGTTCTCTCACCCCTCAGCACCAGTGATACCCCCCTGGTTCCTGCCTTGCAGCTCCTCCTCAGGGGGAGCAGATTCAGTGGGACAAGATGGGGAGATGTCACTGGTTCTCTCACCCTTCAGCATCAGTGATACCCCCTGGGTAAGGCCAGACCCCTGCAGCCCTTCCCAGCCCTGTGCACTGGAGCTGCCCCACTGCTGAGGGGCCAGAGCTCAGAGGTGGGAACAGCAGGGATGGAATCAGCCCTGCTGCCATGGCAACTTGGCCTCCTCCACTGCTGAGGGCACCACAGCTCTGCTCCAGCTGTGCCCTGCTGACAGGGAACAGCCTGGCAATCAAGGGATGGGAGCAGGGGAAGCTGATACAGGTAGCACCAGCAGGGATGAGGATGGGGCTGCCCCATCTCCTCACCTCCTCCTGGGACATGCTCTGCAAACCCTCTCCTGTCCCAGCCCCTTTTGTTAGTGAGGACACAGCAGCCAGAGTGCTCCCCACCACCTTTAGATCATCTGTGGCTGCTCAGGAAGGCAGTTGCTCCCATTTCCCACCTCCCATGTTCTGCCCTTCCCATCTCATCCTTTTCTATCTCATCCTTTTCCATCTCATCCTCAGCAGGCTCAGAGCTCTGAAGCTTCAGGATCTCTCTGTGCCTCCCAGCTCCTCACAACAAGCTGCTGCTCCAGGAGATGATGCTTTGCTACAACAAGCCAAGGCATTACTTGCAGTAGTAACAGCCACATGCACTGTCCCTTCAGGAGCCAACAGGAAGGGCCAACACAGAACTGAGTGGGCTACTGGAATTGGCTGCAGGTTTGCAGAGATCCTTAGCCAGCCAGAAACACTCTGCTTGGGGATCTAGCTGGAGTTTGGATGAGCTAAATGCAGCACTCACTATCATGTATCAAATCAAAATGACTGCCCAGGTTCTCAGTGCCAAGCCTGGGAAGAAGTTTCCAGCCTGTGTCTGGCAGGAAGCACTTTGCCAGCACTTCCCCCAGAAGAACAGAGCTGTGGCACCACATCTACCTGTGTGCTCAGCCAAATTCCTGAGGGTCAGCCAGCCAGGGAGGCCTGGCAGGGTGCAGGGGGTTAGCTGTGAATAGGGACATTCCCATATGAAGAAGGAGAGGGGAAAAAAAGAAGAAAAATGTCAGTGGCTATGTGGAAACTAAAGCAGTGAAGAGAGGGACAAGGACTCCCAGTTTGCCAACCCTGACTGCACTCCCTGTTAGCCTGGAGGAGAGGAAACCCAACCTGTGCTCCTCACAGGAACTGCTGGTCAGACACACAAGCTGCTCAGTGAGCAGCACAACTGCTGAAGGACAGATTCCAACAGGGATCTCTTCCATGGATTTTCTGAGAAAGGTGTGACTGTTGACTGGCAGCTCTCATACAACCTGTAAGAGCTCATGCTCTCTGACTTCTACCTGTCCTGAACTTGGCTGAAAAACAAGACAGCAGATTCAAAGGTCTGTTGGGAGGAGATGACATCCACCTCATTTCTTTGGAAAGCAAACCAAAAAACATTGCTTCAGCAAGAAGTGCAACAGGGAGGATTCTTTATAAAAATAATCCTGCTCACCACCCTCCCCAGCTAGTTCCACTCGTGTCATAAATATTGCAAGCACAAGTTTGACAAAGGTTCCACTGTGCCCAGCAAGCTGCCTTTACTGGAAACTGGATTTCAAGCTGGTATTTGTCAACCTCTTTGCTCCTTGTACACAGCTCCTTTTGCAGGCAGATACTGTGGTATCTTATCCCAAATGTGGAGAGCATACCTGGAAGCATCAAGGAATGGCTTGTAGGCAATGGTCATCCACTCTTCTTTGTTGGAGGAATACCTTGGCTCCCTTGGGGTCTCAGTTGCTGTATCCAAATCCACCAGATAGTGGCATTTGGAAATGTCAATCTAAAGAAAGAAAGAAAGAAAGACATCCTTGTGCTTTATTTCCTGTAGGTTTCTGGCTCTATGTGTTTATTTGTGCAGGCTGTTACTTAGCAATGGGAAGAGGGTTAAATTTCCAGCAAGAGGGGAAATGCTTCCTGCAGGACACATGGTAACCTACTTAGAATGTTTTCAGGCAGAACCTTTATAGGGGAACACAAGCTGCCACTACTGCTTTGTCTCAGGAGGAGCATCCTTGGCCCCCTCTCTGAGGCAGGACCACTGCCAGCTCCTCCTGGGGTGAACTGTCAAGTCACAGAGGGGAATTCGAGGTGGCAGAACCAATTCTGTTGATGCTTTTCTTAGTGTTGTCTAATTAGCTATTAAAGACTTTGTACAATGCTGACTCCACAGGCTCCCCAGGCAAAACACTTTGCTGTCTTTATGGTCAGAAATGTTTCCTGATGTCTGCATTGAATCTTTTCCTAAGTTCCTGCCTATCTGACAACCTTGTGCCAAGGAAATCCTTCCCTCACCTGATTTCCATGCCCTCCTGGGCAGTGCTTTTGCAATCACTGCCCACAATATCAGCACATCTGGCTGCACACAGACCAACATCTGAACACACCCAGAGCAGGATGGGGAGCCCCAAGGGTCTCACAAGCCCCATAGCCTGTTAACTTTGGGGGTATTTGGGCATTTCAGCCTTGCCATCATCCCAGGCAGGCCTTCAGCAGAAGCACAGAACAGTGAGGAGCTCTGGTGGAGTGGTTTGTTGTCTGGCACAAATTATGGTGGGGTTTGTGCCTGAATAACCTGCCCTGCAGGGACACCACAGAGCACCTCTCAGGCTGGGTATCTGCACAGCCAGGCCTTTATCAGCTGCCTCTGATGCAGAACCTGCTCTGCCCTGACCAAAATAGTTGGTGCCTCCCTCCCAAGTTCAGAAAATGCACTCGAGGAAGCCACGTCAGACAAGGGGATGATGTGAGTGACCTCCCAGGGAAATGGGCTGTGGGCAGTGGCCTCAGGAGACTCCTGTCAGGAAACCTCCTCCTGCCTGCTGGGAATGCAGCATGACTGTGTCTTACCCCCTCAAACTCTTCCTTGAGGGATCTCACATTTCAGCTTGCTCTCCCCCCAAATTTTACTGCAGACTTCCCTGGACATGCTTAAAATCACTCTCTGAAGCACCTCTGGGATTTAATGTAACATCTCAGGCTGCAAACAATTTAATTAGGTGGCTGCCAGATGGCTCTGTGGCATCACAACTCAGTGGCAAATGAAATTGCACCATGGGAAACTCAGCTGAGGAGAATGTTGAATCCACTTCTTGCACTGTGTGAGAAGAACATTCCAGGCCCTGGGAGAGGTTCTGGCTCATTAGCAAAAAACCTCCCAAACCACTAACCAAGTTTTTCTAAGTGATGTAGAATCATTCAGAGGAAGACAAGTTACTGCCTCAAGCACTGAGAATAATCTCACATGCTAAATTCTCCCCTAGAAGGGCTGGCACTTCAAATGCCAGGTGAAAGGCAGACTTCCCTTGTACCATTCCAAGCAGGGCACAGAGCACTCTCACAAGTTCCAGTGAGGCCAAAGATAATATCCATCCTGGTCAGAATGCCAACAAAGCACCTGTGCATTGATTTGGGGATTTACACAAGACTTTGGTGATGTACAGACCTCAAAATGCTTCCCTGCAGAAAGAAATGATCCTCAGTGAAGAAAGCTGCAAGGGATTTCTAAATTACATCCCATCCTCCTCGGTTCTCCTTTCCCCTTCCTCCTCCCACTCTTTCTTTATTTGATGCAACTGCTCTGCTAAGTGGTGGGGAGCTAAATTTGGTCCCATCCTGACTAACAGGAGTGGGCAGAGCCCAGGGCTGGAGCTCAGGGCACAGCTGCTGCTGCTGCTGCTGCCACACGTCTCTCACCGGGGTCTGGATGGTGTCACAAGTGAGAAGAAGGTGCTCAAAAACCCAAACTCCACCTCTGAAGTCAGCTGTTGTTAACAGTTGCACCTTTTAGGCCTGATCTGCTGCTCCTGCCTGGATACATCTTTGTAAGAAATAATACTCCTTATCTCTTTCTTAGCAGTTTCAGAGACAAATGCATCTCCCCAGCAGGACAAGTGCAAGGCAAGAGCTGCTCAATGTGATTAAGGAAGGAGGAACTGCAAAACAAGATCAAATCACTCTTCTCCCCAGTGTCTCATAGCAACAGAAACACTGAGATTTACTCTTCCATTTTCAAGCAGAGCAGTAACAGATACCTACACCTGAAACTGTGAGATCACTGCCATGTCTGTAGCCATTAATTGGTTTTAAGCTCCATGGCTCAGATAATCCTCTTGAACCGTTTGTTTTCTCCCCTCTAAATGACCAACAGACTTGTGCTGTTGAGATTTATTCACTATCACAGTCCTTCCCAGTGCTTGGTATTTTTTCTCCTGTATTTTTAAAATTTGGGTGTGTTTGCACTCATAAACTCACTAAACCTGAGAAAGTATCTTGATCTCTTGGTGTTCTTAGCAGGTCAGAAGTAAAAGCTTTAAACCCAAATGTAAAATTCACATTTCCAACGCCCTGGGCCCTTTTGCTTGCATGAGGAATAACCAAGTTGTGGGGTGACATTAAGGAACAGGCATGAAACAAAAGTGTGTTTTGCTCCATTAGTCACAGGCTGAGCAGCAGCCAGCTGTCTGTGCTAAAAATATGCCCCAGCTCAAGAGCTCATAAATTAAATGCACTGCAGCAGACAGCTCCTCTCAGGTGGGAACACGCCTCCTTCCCATTCCAGTAACTGCATAATGAGCCTCAAAATAAGGGAGTTTAACCCCAAAGATTGCCAAGACTTAAGCTGTTAATGATTCTAAAGAAGTTAGCTGACAATGATTTTGAAATGTTCATAAGTGTGCCCTGGTTTTGTTCAGGGAACACAATACAGACATTAAAAGTATCAATCAATAATACCAGTGTACATTATCTTAACAGATTCCCACTGAAATGCAGTTGTTTCAGTGGAGTTCCAAATTAAATTCCTCCTTCTCAGTTGCAAATCTGATGAATCCTTCTGTATTTAAAGAGACATGAAAGTACAGAGCAAAATTCCAAAGTATTTTCTGTGGGGGACTTCAAAGTAATCATTCAGTTCACTTTCCTGTGATCACAGTAACACTCCACACCAAACCCAAAATTGCCATAATTGGGAATTATTAGTCCTTCTGCTTCTTTTATTATGATGTCTTTAAATAGGCAGATGAAATGCAAACAGAAAACACTCACATAAATGGGGAAATTTCCAAGTGCTGCAGAGGGACCACTTTTGTTCTGTAATTTCCCCCCAGGAAACCAAATGAGGAGACCAAATCACAGGCATTATATTAATTCAATTATATAGGAAGGTAAGGAAAAGAAGGCAGAACAGAGTCCTTACATATCGAGATGGCTCCTCCTTGTTTTGGTCGTTCATGTCCGAGGGAATGATCCGAGTGCCCATCGGTCCCTTGGCAAAGGGCTTTGGTAACTGGCCCCTGAATTCTGACAGGATGAACTGGAGCTGCCAACTGCAGAGGAGAGGGGCAGAGAGCCAGCAGGAAAACACAGGAGCCACTCACATTCTGGGTGGAGAGACCCAAAGGCATAACCAAGGACACTGCACCCCTGGGTGGGCAGCCCGACCCACAGACCTTCCGCATCTTGTGGCCAACAACAAACTTCACAATGATTCGGTTTGAATGTGCTGGTGCCAACACAAGGCCCTGAAGGTCCCTCCCAGAATGCTCAGGAGAGGTGCCCCTCATTGTGAATCTCACCAAGCTGTACCTTTGATGGGAAAGCACTTACTTGTCTGGCAGGAGGAAGCTGCTTGGGAACCTGTGCCACTCCTTGCCCACACAGACATTGACTGGCCTGCCCTCTGGCACGGTGTGGATGCTGGGGTCAGTGGCAATCCTGTGGAACTCTGGGTACAGGTCCAGGGGCCCATGGTAGCCTAGGGCAGGCAGAAAGGCAGGAATCAGGCTGAGAGAGGCATTTACATGACTACTTTTCATAGAATCACAGAATGGATTGGGTTGGAAAAGACCTCCCAGATCATCAAGTCCAACCCTTGGGCCAACTCCAGTCCCT
>JAWWLZ010000068.1:5071227-5097269 GCA_035041345.1 Poliocrania exsul
TGGGCAGCTGCTGCCAATGGGCCCTTGGGAACAGTTGGTGGGCAATGGCCCAGAGGGTTTAGAATGCCCAGCTTTGGTCACACCCACACAGGGATAAGATGGTCCTGCCTGCTCAACTAGGGCACCTGGAGTGTGTGTAGTTTATAGATGCAGATGTAATTCATGGATATGCATTTAAATGCATGAACTGCCTTTCACTTGTGCAATCAGGGTGTTACCATGTAGCTTCTAATACATGGAGACATATTTTCAACTTGCCAGAGCTACTGAGAACTGTCTGTACCACTTGTAGTTTATACTGTAAAAGAGACAAGCTTTGTGCATGTTCCAGGCACAGTTTGCCCAGTGTGGTGTTTTGCAGGTGTACCACGACAGCGAGGAAGGCCAGAGGTACATCCAGTTCTACAAATTAGCAGACTTCCCTTATGTCTCCATCCTAGATCCCAGGACAGGTAAGACACTTGGATACCTGGAGTTGTCCCTTGGAAGGGACTGGCAGTTGTAGGCTGGAATACCCTAAAACACCCAAAACTTGCAGAAATGTTGTGTATTTGAAGCTTAGCAAGTGCTTTGCTTAGGACGTGAAAATAGTTCCACCTGGTGGTAAAACTCTGCATTTAATTATCTTTTTTAAAACCTTTTAAAAGCTTCTCTGAAATAATGGGATGAATAAACTACAGTGTTTGTTAGCACTACATGAATCTGCTTCATGCTCCTTCCACAGTATTTTTGTGAGGCTGAGTGATGACTTTTTAAATTCTGTCTTAATTTTGAAATACCATTTTGGCTTCAGGTTTGTTGTTTGGGGGTTTTTGTTGATTTTTGGTGGGTCTTTGGTTGGTTGGTTTTTTTTTTTTTGTTTCAGTTTTTTACCTGACCAGTCAAACTTCTACCTCTTCCTCCAGTTCTTTCAAAATTGTTGCTTTTGTATCCCAACACCTTTTAACATCATATAATGCAGTTGTCTGGTTGTACAATCCTGGTCTGGTCTCCTACTGCTAAGGACTGAAATATAATGTCTGTGGTCAGAGCTGAGATTTCTTTGTATTTGACTTAAACCAGCCAAAAAAACATACATTTTTTTTAATGTTTCAGCTGAATTTAGGATACTCTTCTTAGCACTTTACTTCTGGGAACAAATGCTGTTTGCCAATGGTTAGAATCAATTCAGCAAGAATGTAGAAATACTTTGTCATAAAGTGAGTGCTTTGATGTTTATTCCTTTTGAAGACAAATTCACACACAGAATCACAGACTGTTCTGAGTTGCAAGGACCCACAAGGATCATTGAGTCCAACTCTTAAGTCAGTGGCCCATACAGGGTATTGAACCCATGACCTTGGCGTTATTATAACCAAGTTTTAACCAATTCACCATTCTGTGCTCACATCCTCATAGATATAAAGGAAAGAATGGAAATAAACTGAGTCTGTGTTTATGTCTGTCCCTTTGCAAGGGAGGAGAAGAGGAAGCTCCATAATTATCAGGTGGTGTCCTGTGGGAAGCTGCAGTTCCACAAATACAGACTCTTGCAGCAGTGAGTTGGTGTGTTTGACCACAGAACTGCAACTCTTTGCTGAAATTCTGCTTCATGATGCCTTTTGTTCCCTAGGCCAGAAGCTTGTGGAGTGGCACCAGCTGGATGTGACTTCCTTCCTGGACCAGGTGACAGGGTTCCTGAGTGAGCACGGCCAGCTGGACGGGCACTCCACCAGCCCTCCCCAGAAATGCGCCCGCTCCGTAAGTGTGAGCCCCTCTGGGAGGGCTGCAGGAACCTGGAGGGACACTCTGCCTGTCTCTGTCCAGCTCTGCTGATCTGAGTTAGTGCCAGGGCATGCAAAAACACGGTGTGCCAGGGAGTGCCTTCTCCCAGAATCACTGCTTTGTTGTGCAGTCTGTGCTTTCAGCTCTGGAGTTGGGTTGAACAGCCAGAGTCAAAGCAAAATGGATTTCTCCGTGCAGAACTCCAGGGAGAAGCCATGAACTGATGACAGCACGAGGAGCTCTCCCTGCTGTGTTCCTGACAGGCTCAGTGGCTTCCCTTTGGGTTTCTTCAAATAAATATTTTTTTGCCCTTGGTCAAGAATTCTGGCCATTGCTTATTCTTCCAGCAGGTGATGAACAGCAGAAAGTTCCCACAGCTTTGGATGTGGTTTTTTGTTTTGTTTTCTTAAAACTGCCCATGTGTGGATACACACGAATGGCATAATCCAAGAGTCAAAAGACACACCTTTACTTAGGCTTTCAAGAGATCAAAAAGGAAGGTCATTCTTTCCCTTTGAGCCTCTTTGTACATGAATTTGATGTAGGTCTTTCTGTGCAACTCCATGTATTTCTACAGGAAATACAGAAAAAATTAGGTTTTTATTTTTAGTTACAGCTTCACCTTTATGTACTCTTGTATCCAACATGCCATCACACTGTTGGTTAGTCAGCTCACCAGGCATACATGGAAGTATTATACTGGTTGCAAGGTATCCCACATTCTACAGGTGGCTCCTTCCCCCTTAAGGGTGCACCCAAACTGCTTTCCTTCAAGGACACACTCTGAACTGCTCCATATCAATCTCTTCATCAATCACCTCAGACATCAGGGGATCCACAAACACAGTGTCACTCATACATTTTGTCACATGTTGTTTGGTCTTGCTAAAAACCAGACACAGCAGGAGGCTGCCTTGTTACGCTCTGTCCCTGCAGGATCTGCTGTACCAGAACAGGCTCAGCAGTGCCGCTCAGGGCACCATCCAGCTTTGCACAGGACCTTCTTTGGGAAGCTGTGTGTGGTAGTTTTGGCTTTAGTTTTAGCTAGGCCTCAATTTAGCAGGCTCAGAGAACTCATGTAGATTAGGAGAGACAGGTATCACCTGACTTTAGTAACCAAAGAAATATTTCATACCAGATGACACAAACCTGAGATATAAACACAGCAGAGTAGGAGTGTTGTCTCAGTTCCATCATGGCTGCAGTAGAGGCAGGATGTGCTGCTGCTGTCCTGCTGTGCTGGGCCCTGCTGCTGCTGCCACTGCTACATCACATTTTGTTTGAGTTCAGGGAAGTAGAAACATTTTATTGTTATTCTCTTTCTTTTGCTTTGCTGGGTGTCTTTTGAAGTGCTTGAATCTAGAGAAATCTGGTTTTGGTGGGAGGTAGAAAATTGTTGTTATATCAAACTTGTGTAAGTGTGTGTTATATTGTAATTTTCTTTTAATTTTTTCTTTTCTGTATAAATATACATAGTTTAAGTTTAAACCTGTTTTGAGTTTTTTTCTTTCCTCCCTTTTCTCGGCGGGGGGAGGGAGGCTGACACTCTGTATTGGGCAGTGGGCATTTTGCCAGCTCAACCCGAGACACTGTGATTGCACCCAAGCCTTGCTGTGCCCTTGTTGCCCTTGCAGTGGCCAGTTTGCCATCGTGAGGAAGTGCCGGGAGCGGAGCACGGGCGTGGAATACGCCGCCAAGTTCATCAAGAAGCGGCAGAGCCGTGCCAGCCGGCGCGGGGTGAGCCGCGACGACATCGAGAGGGAGGTCACCATCCTGCAGCATGTCCTGCACCCCAACATCGTCACTCTGCACGACATCTACGAGAACAAGACTGACGTGGTGCTCATCCTGGAGCTGTGAGTAGGGGCACTGCCCTCCAGGGGTGGGCAAGGGCGGGAGTGATTTAAAGAAAATCTAGATATTGATAGTAAAGCACCATTTTATTATAGCCTGGTCATGGCTGGGGTCCCGCAGCGAGCCATGGCTCTGAGTATGTGTCCACCAGGTATACAAAAATTCAGCCCTTTTATGCAGTTAGCTCTAAATATTATCTGTTACAGGCACTCTGTAGATTTACATCATGGAGTTATACATTTTGTTGTTTATGTCTTATCATAGAATCATAAAATCATAGAATTGGCTGAGTTGGAAGAGACCTGAGATCATCAAGTCCAACCCCACTTTGATTACCAGATCGTGGCACTCAGTGCCACATCCAGTCTCGTCTTAAAAACCTCCAGGGATGGAGAATCCACCCCCTCTCTGGGCAGCCCATTCCAATGCCTGAGCACTCTCTCTAGAAAGAATTTCTTTCTGATATCCAACCTGAACTTCCCCTGGCAGAGCTTGAGCCCATGCCCTCTTGTTCTCCTGCTGGTTACCTGAGAGAAGAGACCAATCCCCACCTGGTTACACCATCCCTTCACGTAGTTAGAGAGTGATGAGATCTCCCCTGAGCCTCCTCTTCTCCAGGCTGAACACCCCCAGCTCCCTCAGCCTCTCCCCACAGCACTTGTGCTCCAGTCCCTTCTCCAGCCTCGTTGCTCTTCTCTGGACCTGATCCAGCCCCTCAATCTCTTTCCTGAACTGAGGGGCCCAGAACTGCACTGTTGTTTACTATTCTTCACCTCCCTTCTGTCCAGGTTCTGTTTCCCCCTGCCCTGTGATAGAAAGCACTTCTCATGTGCTTCGAGCTGCTTCTCCATTCAAGCAAGTCCTCTTACCTTGGTTGCACATACTCAAGTTAGCTCTAGTCTTCTTTTTGTCTTAACTGCCCACTGCTTGGGCTGGCCTCTACTTGCAAACAATTGCATTACATTACATTATACAAAGTCTCAGCAAATTCAAAAGCTAGCAACAATATTAGTTAAATTTTAAGCCATATTATTTTGTCTTTATTTCAGTAGGAACTGGGAAGCACTGCAGAGGCAGAGGGAAATGGAGCTGCCACATTCCCAGGCTTGGCAGGAGCACTGAGTGAGGCTGCTGGTAAACAGGCCCCCCTGTTCATCTGTCCCTGGGGACACAGGTGCACCTAAACATCAACTGAGGTCATTTAACACCGAGCCAGGGATTGTTGTCAACTTGCAAACAGTTTACTAAGAGAGGCATGACCTCATGTCTGCCTACTGCTGCCCTGACAGAGCCTTGGAGGAAGTGCAAGCGGCCACTGAATGCTCATTTCGTTCTTCCTTCTGCTTTCATACATGTGAGGCCATCAAACCTTTTGCAAAATTGGCAGCCATTCTCATTTACTCCCATATTTTCCTTATTTAGATGAGCTAGAAGGAAAAAGGAGAGCAGGGCAAGGGAAGAGGTTTGTTAATCCCTGGGCTTTGACTATGGAGGGTGAATAGCAGCAGGATGGGAGTGAAGGAAAACTCCTTCTCTCCTCTCCTGCCACCATGTGAGTTGGGGCAAACCTCTGCCATTTAGGTCCTGCTGGCAAGTGAACCTCCTACCCAAGCAGTGTGTGGAGTGCTGTAGCCTCACCCCTACCTGCCAAATGATGCAGTTTTTCAGTGTGTGTGAGGCATGGAGTGCAGAGTCACCGTGGCTGGAATTGTGTGCACCATCTCTTCCCTGGGGCACCAGCCTCCACCCTGTGTGTGGAATCCAGGCAGGATGGCCTTGATCCCTGAGGGAGATGAAATACCCACTGGCTTTCCAGGGGAACCAGCATTCAGGGCAGGGAGCATTCCTGGAGATCACTGTAACTGCTGGGAGAGGGCATGTGAGTGATGATGAGCATCTCTTAACTTTGACTTACATGCCTATGGCCAAATGTTGATCTCTGCAAGACAGGAAAGGAACTTGCTTTTTCTGCCTGGCAGCTACTTTGGGCTAAAACAACCTCCCATTTCTTTACATTCTGCTTTGTCCTGCCCTGACTCATTTTGTGTGTCCTTTTGTCAGGCTATAACATATTGCACAAACTCTGGGTGCAACAGAGTTTTGACCTGGTTAAGGCCTCTGCACTCAGCTGCTGTATGCAAATTGAGGATGATGATAATTGCTAATAAAGATAATTAAATTCAAGGAAAGTGTTACAGCACCTGGCCAACTAATCTTACATTAATCTACAGTGGACTTCAGCTTCCAAAGAATGTCCCCAGTACTGCTGGTTAATTGAAGAAGCTGCACTGGTGTTTAAAAGAGGCTTTGCCTGAAATGTTGGCCCTCTCCCAAACTCACCATGCTGGCACAGGCAAGACTGGCTCCTCTTTATCCAGGGGTCACTTCCACAGGTGCTCTTTCTTCTGTTCAAGAGCAGGAAGACCAGTGCCAGGTCCACTCCTGTGCAGTGCTGTTTGGCAGGGACACAGTTTGTCTTTCCTTGTGCACAGTGTTCATTGTGTGTCCCTGGGGCCCTGCCGGGAGCTGCTTTGTCCAAAGAGGAGCAGCCCCAAGGCAGGTTTGGTTGGTGCCCCAGCCTCCTCCCTGGTGTCAGGGTTGAGTGCATGGAGCAGCTCCTTCCAAGACATAAGACAGCATTGTTGTTTGTCTTTTATTGAACTGGGAAAAGTGAAGGTAGCATTTTCTTGCTTCCTTGCCATGGCAATAAGATGACTTGGCATGAGGGAGAGAGGTGGAACCAGAGGAAGGAAATCTTGTGTAACTTTTGAGAAAGGAACATTTGCAGGTGGTGGTGTTCATCCTCCCTGGATGTTCAGTTGTAGTGCAGGTATGAGTGTTGTACTGCAAAGGAATGACTGTTAAAGTGGTTCTGGGTTTTTTTCTGGAATTCCAAAATGCCTGGCTTTTGGGATTGCTAAATCTCTTTTGCTTGAGAGTTCTCTGAGTTCAGGTGCATAACATGGATAGGAATGATCCTGCACTAAACTGCTTACCACTCTCTAGATACAATTTACTCAAACTTGGTTTTAAAGCCTGAGTCTTGTTAATGAGAAATCATCACATCTCTTCTACTGAATTTTCCTTTACATTACTCTTTTAAGTTCTCTGCAGCTTAGGTTTATGTGTTAGGCTATACCACAAGAGACTGGAGATCAATACACTGTTTGTCACTGTATGCCAGTCTCTGACCTTCAGAAAATGAGATGTTCCTGTGGTTTTTGTAGGAGGGAGTCCTTTGCTGCTAAAGTAGGAAAGGGACTTCAAACTCCATGAATCTTTTCCTGTTGCTTCCTGATTTATTTTTAATGTTGTATTCTGTACTTTGGAAAGCCCACTTCTCTACTCTGATTCAAGGTTAGTGTGAACTAGAGGGAAGTGAGAAAATCCATCAAGGAGCTCCCAAGTAAATCCCCCACGACCCTCATTCTTGCAGGCTGCTCATTTTCTTCAGCCTTCGGCTTAGCTGGTTGCCCAGGATGTTGGTGAGGTTGCCTTTGGGGCAAAATCCCTGGTGTGCCCTGAGCAACCAACCCAACTGGTCTGGGTGGCCACTCTCAGGGGCAGCAGGAGAGGAGGGGAGCTTAGTACCTCCAGTCTGGGCAGCTGAACCATTTCTGACATTCCTTTGTGTAGCAAAGGAGATTCCTCAAAAGCAAGTTGCCAGCCTCCTCCAAGCAGGGAGGTACCCTCCAACACCCTCAGCACAGTCCTGTGCCAGGGGAAGGGGAGCAGAGATCCTCCAACACCCTCAGCACAGTCCTGTTCCAGGGGAAGGGGAGCAGAGATCCTCCAACACCCTCAGCACAGTCCTGTGCCAGGGGAAGGGGAGCAGAGATCCTCCAACACGCTCAGCACAGTCCTGTGCCAGGGGAAAGGGTCCAGAGTGGCTTTTCCAGCTGCCTCTGCCTGTGCGCTCTCCTCAAGTGCCACTTGCTTTTGCTTGTCCTGGGCTAGGCTGCACAGGCTGTTGGTCTGGGCTCAGGGGGAACTTACTCATGCTTAGGCCTGATTGAAGAGTGCACATTAAGAAACAATCCCAAAGGAGGTTTTATAGGGAAGAAGAGGAAGAGAGAGCTGTGTGCCTGCATGGCTATCCCCAACCAAGTCCAGGAGCTGTCCCAGTACAGCTGGCTGCCTGGTGGCCCTGGCAGGGGCTGTCTGGTGGCTCTGCTGTGGCTCTCTAGTGGCCCTGGCAGTGGCTGCTTGGTGGCCCTGGCAGTGGCTGTTGGTGGCCCTGGTGTGGCTGCCTGGTGGCCCTGCCAGTGGCTGCCAGGGGGCATTGCCTTGGGGCAGTCTGAGTGGAAAGCTTTGAGTAATGAGACTCCCCTGCCCACTGCACACAGACTTCACCAAGGTATTTCCCAGGTTTTTCTTACTGGTTTGTCAGAGTAGGCTGTAATAGTTTTTAAACTAATGAAATGACCCCTAAATCTACTGCAGTGTGGAGAGAGTGCTCCCTCCCTGCCTCCTGGAATGCACAGGGCACAGCAAAACCTGGTGGGGTGCTGAGCCCCCTGATATGTGTCACCTAAACCAGAAAGTCAGAGATCCTGTAAGTCTCACAGGCTGAGTAACTGAGATGAACAGGAAGGAGAAGGTGGCAACCAAAGACAACATTGCAACGTATACCTGGGTTGTATAAGCTTAGTTTTGTTTGCAAGCCATTTAGTTGTAACAATTAAAGCATCAAGTGACTTCTGCCCAGGTGAAGTGTCCTGCCTCATGTTGCTTAGAACAGTTTCTGGCTGTGTGAGAGCTGTGAAAGAATATCCATGCCCAAGGCACTGGGCCCTGTGTAGAGTCTGCCTTGGGAACAACAAGGTGTGTGTCACCCACAGCAGCAGCAGCAGAGGCTCAGGCACAAACTCAATGTCTTTGTGGCCATTGGCATGTTGTTCTTGTCTGCAGTTGACTTGTCCTTGCAGGTTTTGTAGCTAATCCTGTGCTTGCACTCTGAATGTGAGCACAGGTGGGTGGTCATCTGTGCCCAAAAGCAACAACTGTTTGGTGGGTAAATTCAAATGAGAATAAACCAATAATATTAATGACACCATGAACCAGAAACAATAAATGTAAGCATAATTATGAATAACAGCTGCAAACAATCCCCAAGTCAATATTTAGATCATCTTCTTTCATAATATGTAGGAAAATAGCACTGGAACTCTCAGTACAAGGCACAGAAGTGAAAATAAAAGTCTTATATAATAAGTAAGGATGGAATGTATTTCAATTTTGATGTGCAAACTCATAGTAACTAAGAGCACTTCCTTGATTTGTGAAAAGGATTTTATGTACCTTCCAACCTGCTGCAATCTTCTTTCATCTTAAAAACTCAGCACCAAATAGATGCTTTCCTGCCAGATATGTCAGGCAGGATTGTGTGTTAGAACAGGGGAGTGGCTGTCCTGCAAAGCAAAGAGATTCTGCTGCAGCTCTTACTGCCTCGTGGTCCTGGTGGCCACTGTTAGAGAAGGAATTCCTTAGCAGTTGTTGGCTCCTGTTCATCCAAAATGAAAGTGTTGAAAACAGCAGTTGAAGTGGTTAAGCTGCAATAGGTCCATGTCTGTGGATTCATCAAATAATGTAACTTTTTGGTGCTTTATAATCCTTGCTGAATCAAACCTTACAGCATCAGTGGAAAAGCTGGTCCTTAATCTACAGGGGAAAGAGCTGAAGCCAAAAGGAGGTTTTGGCACACTGGGCCCAGAACACAAAGCTCATGACTGTCTGCAGGAGTGGCCTTTTGCTGACTTTATTGCATTACAGCACAGTAGATAACAGGATGTTTCCTGGTGTGTTTTGCAGGGTTTCTGGAGGAGAACTTTTTGACTTCCTGGCACAGAAGGAGTCTTTGAGTGAAGAGGAAGCAACCAGATTCATCAAGCAGATTTTGGATGGTGTGAATTACCTTCACTCTAAGAAAATTGCTCACTTTGATTTAAAGGTAAAGATGCTGATTTAGACTTTAGCTGATCTCTAGCTGCTGATTTTGATATTTGATACCTGTAATGTCAGGTGGTCAATGAAATATGTGTCAGGAAATGCAAGAGAGAAATCAGAAAGCATAAGTAAAGACTAATTTCACTCATAGTGAATATTAAATTATCTAAAATATATTCACATAACTCTCCTGGATTTTTAAGGACTGGGTTTGGAGCTTTGTAGTGTTAAATTAGACATGTATTTTTAAGCAGTGATCTGATTGGATGGAGGATGATCCATCATTATCTCACCACTTGACAGGACTCCATCAGCTCCAGTAGAGCTACAGTGCCTTATACCACCTAAGGAATGACAGAGTCCAGGAGGCAGTAACTGTGTCTTTTTGCCATTTCAGTCTGTTCTGGCTGCTTTAAGAAGTTCACATCATGTATCTCTGGTGAACACACATGCCCTAAATCCATGGAAGAAACACTGACTTGTTAGCCTGAGGCTAAAACATTCTGGGTCCAGTGACTATGACAATAAATTATTCATTTGCTCTGTTTCCCAGTGCAGCTCTGACTGAGAATATGTGTTAGCAGGAGCATCTTCCACATCAAGATCTGCTGTGGAAAGGCCAGGCAGCTGCCTGCAGGAAATCAAATTCTCTCTCTCTTGCTCTTCAGCTTATGATTAAAACAAATCAATGCATTTAAGCTCTTCATGGGAGATTAACTGAACCCAAAGTTTACTCTGAAACCTGTGAATTTGGGCCATGGAAGGGAGCAGATAAGGCTGAGAAATTCAGTTCAAGAAAGAAGTTTATGAAATATCCCTTGTATCTGGTGAAAAAGTAAAGTCTGTGGTTGAACAAGATAGTTTTAATTTCACAGTTTTCAGCTTTTTCCTACAATGCTGTGAGGAATGCTGTATGTTCTTTTAATAGCTTGCTATCATGTGATGCAGGACCTCAGATTCCAGCTCTACCCATTTTCTGGACTGTTCAGCTGCTTAAACCCCGGATCTTCCTGGCCTTGTTGCAGCTGTGAATTTACTCTCATAGAGAGGAAAATTTTCCTTCCCTAAACAGATTCAGATGTGACTAGAATCACTTCAGAAGCATTGAATCATAGAATGATAGAATCATAGAATCAGTTGGGTTGGAAGAAACCTCTGAGATCATCAAGTCCAACCCTTGATCCAACCCCACTTTGATTACCAGATCATGGCACTCAGTGCCATGTCCAGTCTCATCTTAAAAACCTCCAGGGTCAGAGAATCCACCCCCTCTCTGGGCAGCCCATTCCAATTTCTCTCTAGAAATAATTTCTTTCTGATATCCAACCTGAACTTCCCCTGGCAGAGCTTAAGCCCCTTGCTGGTTGTCTGAGAGAAGGGACCTGTTATGGCTTCCTCAGTGGACAGCCAGACTCAGGGTGCACTGCTTCGTTAGGTGGTTTAATTCCTACAGTCTGTTCCTAGTTTGTTGGATACCTCCCTGCATTTCTGGCCTCTTCCCAGAAAGAGGAAGGCCCCAAAAATGCCCATTTCAAAGATGATTTTCCAGCTCAGTTCACAGTTCATGTAACATCAGCAAGAAACATTCCCTCTCCTGCTGCCCTGCCTGGGACCAGCTGGGGGGTTTGCACAAGGCAATCTTTCATTAGGATTGTAAAGTAAAAAGATCTACAAGTATTTGAGAGGAGCTCAGGGGGGGATGTTCTGCAGTGTCCTTGTTGCACCAGAGGCGAGGAAGCTCCCCAGTTAAACCAGAAGTACCTGACGCTCCTCGTGCTTCCCGTGGATCTCTATCATGTCCCCGAGCACCTTCACCTTCAGCTCCTCAGGGGAGAAATGCTTCACATCAAGGTTTACATAGAACTTGTCCTTGTCCAGTCGCATCTGCAAGACAAGGAGGTGACTGCAGGAAAGAGCAGGGGAGGGTTTCAGCTCCAGAGGGCTCTCAGAACACAGCAGGGCAAGACTCAGCCTGGTGTCTGCACGTGCATTGCCCTTTATTTCGGATTCTGCTCTGAGTGGCTTTGTCCCTTGCTGGCCTTGCATTAATACCCATCACTACAGTACCTAAAATTTTGTTATAATTTGTTAAAACTGGCTCTTCAGTCGGTGCAGTGCCTGTTGTGGCTTCCTCAGTGGACAGCCAGACCCAGGGTGTTAAATCAGGGCAGACATTATGCAAAGACTAAAATAATACTTTCCTCTCTCTCCTCCTGCTTAGAATAGCCCTACAAGCTACTTGTAAAGAAGAGATTGACTCGCAGAACAGGCAAGTGGCTCGGCCCTGAAGCACCAGACACTGCTCTTGATCCTTTGGTCTTTGATTTTGCTTAAAATGCTTCTCTTCTCAGCAGTGATTCTTTAAAATAGGCCCCTATTTCCTCAGCAGCCTGGCATGAGGATGCCACTGCCCCTGCCCACTACCCTGTGCTGTTTGCTCCTCAGGTGGGAGTGGCATGGAAAGTTTTGCATAGGAAATTAGGGAAATTAGGAAAATTAGGGAAATTAAGTTTCTTTCTTTCTTCTGGCAGCTCTTGGAGCCACCTCGGTGTGCCTCTCTTCCCATCACCATGGCAATGCTTGCTCTCAGCCACACACCATGGGCAGAGCATGCAGAGCTTCTTGCCTAAGGAGGAGCCACAAGCACAGCAGCCTTTCCCTAAAAAAGCACCTACAAGCGGCTCCCAAGCCCTCAGCCCTCCTGGGTGCCCAGCCCAGAGCCACCAGGACGAGCACAGAGCACAACACAGAGCACAAAGCAGCAAAGTTACCTCCGAGAGTCCCGTCTCGAGCCAACTGGGCATCCGCAGGATGGGGGATCTCAGCAGGAAGGGGCTGAAGGTGGGGGACACAGGGAGCAGCTCTGACTCCTGCAGGTGCTCCCCGAAAATCTGGTCAAAGATACGGCTCGGTGCCAACCAAGAGAAGAAGGGTCTGCGGATCAGGGGGTTGTGAATGGTGATATCCATTGGAGAGCGCTGGATGGAGGAGCCTGGCAAACACTGTGCTGCAGTGCCGTGCTGGAGCCCGGGCCAGCTTTATACCCGTGCAGCTGGCCTGGCCTTCCACCCCCCCGAGCCTCTTGAACAGTGGTGTCAGGGATTTTATTGTCCCACTCCTGGGCTGGGCCCTTCCCCGGTGCCCAGTAGCTGTCTGAGGGATTTGAGCACACTGCTGAGGAGGAGGGGGAAGGGGAGAAGAAGCAAAGGAGCCTAATGGGGCAGCAAGAAGCCCGAGTGGCCAGCCCTCCCTGTGCCCACGTGCTGTTTATCCGCACAGTCCGGGCTTGGCGGATGCTGCCAGCTGCTTTGGATGCCAACGGGATCAATGCAGCTCCTATCTTTGGCTCCCAGGGACAGCGACAAGGGGCTGTTGTTCCCTCTGCCAGTGCCCAGAGTTCAGCTCCCCACGTCACCCACCAGCTCAGCGAGGGCTCTGCCTCTGCTGAAGGCAAAGGAAGCCACAAGGTGAGGACCCAGCAGGTCTTTGCTGGGATGCCCCTGGCACTGCAGCCCTGCAGCCCAGGGAAGCCCCACTGCCCTTGTGCACACTGGTGTGTGGGAATGAAGGATGGATTTCTCCATCATTCAGCCCAAAACAGACACCACAGACACCACTTTGCTGGTGTGCTTTGCCCACCACAGACACCCCTTTTCTGGTGTCCTTTGCCCACCACAGACACCACTTTGCTGGAGACAACATGGTGACCTCAGAGCCCCAAAGGGCTGGAGCAGAGATAACCTGGGCATGCTCATGGTGCCTTCTCAGGGGTTCAAGCTACCCCTGTCTGCCTGTGCCCCTGCACTAAGCCCATTTCCTATAGTTATGATCCTAATACATCTTACCTCACACATTTGTTTTAATTCCTGCCTTGCCACTGAGCCTAAATCACAGCAGTGAGTTCAGCCCAGCAACTGCACTGAAAGGGCAAGAACTTGTCTCTGCCTATGAGAGCTCAAAACTAAAATACAATTTCTGGCTCAGGGGCACATCATTCCCACTGCCAGCACTGCCAGCCCTTTGCAAGAGGCTCTGACGCTCTTCCTCTCAGCTTGGCTGCAAGAACAGGGAGCAGGATTTGCTCTGTGCAACAGCTCAGGCCATAAATACCCTCTCCAGTTCCCCATTACATCAACAGCACTGCACCTGCTCCCTCACACTGTGGGGACATGGGCTCAGGGCAATCTCTGGTTTCAGGGAGCTCAACTGGGCACTGCTCCCCTCCTGCACCACCACCAGCCCTGCTCAATAAAACTGGATCCATGCCAGCTTCAGACCCTTGGCTGACTCATGATCCCTGGCACAAGGAGTTCTCCAGGTCTCGTTATGTTGTGCCAAAGCCCTGGCCAAGGAAACAGCCTAGACAGCCAGTTTGGAGCAGGACAGTCCAGGATGGGGAGGTGTTAAGGGTGAAATCTGGACTGTGTCTAGTCCAGCTTAACTACTTGCAGTGCTTCACCACTCAAGGGACAAAAGGTTTGAGCTCAGCTTCTGGAAAAATCAGGCTCCTTGTGTAGGGAGCAGGAGGGGCTGGTTTGGGCTCACAGTGGGGCAATGGGTGTGACAGGGATTCACTGCCCAACCTGAGCAAGCACTAGCCAGCATTAGTTACTGCTCCATCCCCATGAGGGGCTTCAGGGCCATCAGCACCATCAGTACCATCAGTATAAGTGCCAGGGATGCCCTGAACCCCACTGGCCTCAGAGCACCACGAGCAGCAGAGCCTGGGCTCTGTCCTGCTTTTCCCTCCATCACCTCCCTCAGCTCATCTCTGTGCCCTCCTGGCTGTACCTGCCTGCCCGTTGCCCTCCTGCCCCCCCTGCTCCTGAGAGGCTTCTCCAGGGCTGGGAGGACGTGTGGGATGTTCCCGAGGTGCCCCTGCCTGCAGGCAGTGCCTGCCCTCCCTGCTGGAATGCAGCGAAAAGCTTCTCCCGTCACCCTGGCGAGGCATCCTGGGCCCTGTGCGGGTGGCTATTTTGGTCCATCTTTTTATCACACACTCCTCCCTTTGGAATTCACCCAATTAAAGCCTTGCAATCTGCAGCCTTCACTCTCAGAGGCAGCGAGGGCTCGGAGGTGCCGTCCCAGCCTCGCCATGGCCGCCCGGACTGTGCCCCACGCCCACCCCATGAGCTCCGAGTACGAGTTCGCCAACCCCAGCAAGATCTACGACCAGAACTTTGGAGAAGGTAAGGAAGGAGGTGGGATCCCCCTGGCACCTTTCTGGGCCCTGGTGCAGGAAGGCTGGTGGAGCTCCTCTGGGCAGACTGAGCTCCAGAGCAGGCTGAGCAGGAGCCAAGGAATTTTGGGTGTAAGAACCCAGATCAAACCAGGGGGGAACAGCCAGGGAATAGCCAGGGTCTGTCTCTTCATGTCCACTTCCTCCATCCATGCCTACTGCTGTCTCCCCTGTGCCTCCCTCATGCCACCATGGTCTGGCATTCATGCACATGCTGTGAAAACATAGAGCAAAACGCCCAGGGGAGGGGGGGGGGAAGTTTTTCCAGCCAGGGGATGTGGAGAAAAGCTGAGCTGGGGTGTTCAGCACAAAGCTGGGCAGTGGCTGGCGCAGGGGAAGGAATGTGGGCAGCAGCAGAACCATTCAGCACCAGCACAACAGCATGAAAAGCCAAAAAGCTCCAAGGAAAGCCCCCTGGACAATGGCACACAAAAGGCCTTTAGTTCTTCAGGGCAGTTTCTTCACCATCAGCATTTTCCATGCCCATCCCTGGCTGTGGGCTCTGCACTGCAGAGCGCCCAGTGCACCTCCCAGTCCCTCCCAGTCCACCCAACAGACATGTAAAGCTGGATGCCAGCCCTGGGCTCGTTGGCAGCCCTGGGCTGTGTGGTGGGAGGCAGTGGCTGCCAGGCTCTGTGTGTGTGTGTGTTTTAGGGATACCAAGGTAGGAGCTGCAAGAGGCTCCACCCATACTGTGCTGATGTGATGGGGCAAACCCAAGGTGTTTGCCAGGTCCCAGCTCCCTCCTGTCACCCTCCCCTGTCTGCTGCCAACCATCCTCCTCCACCTCCTTCCCCTGGAAACCCCACACTCCTCACTGGGTCTCATTTCCAGGTGTGTCCCCGTCTGAGATTTTAGCCCCTGCCCTCTACCATGGCTACTACATCAGGCCTCGGATCAACAAGCAGCTGGACAGGGGCACCTCTGAGATCTGCCTGAACGAGCACAAGTTCCAGGTGTTCCTGGACGTCTGCCAGTTCCTGCCCGACGAGCTCCAGGTCCGCACCGTGGACAACCTGCTGGAGGTGGTGGGGCAGCACCCACAGAAGGCTGATCGCCACGGGTTCATCTCCAGGGAGTTCACCAGGACCTACATCCTCCCTCTGGATGTGGACCCCTTGCTGGTGAAGGCCACCTTGTCCCATGATGGCATCTTGAGCATCGTGGCTCCCCGGACAGGGAAGGAGGTGAAGGCTAAAGTCAATGAGGTGAAGATCACCCAGGAGGAGCAGCCAGAGGGGAGAGAAGAACAGCCTGGGGAAGGCAAAGAGAAGGAAAAGTCCTAAAGGTCCCACAGCAGGGCTTGCTCAGGGAAGGTGGGGGGGGACAGGGATGGGGAATCCACGGTGACACACTCCTATTTCTCACCATCAGGGTTCATCAGCACTCTGGGGCAGCCACACTGCTGCTTCCTCAGGCTGATGGCTGGAAAAAAGGGACTTGGAGCTGAAAAAAGAGGGGGACTAAAGTGTTAGTGTGAGTGAGTGTAATGCAAGTTTTCTCCTAGGTCAAGTGCTCATGGAGCACCATGCAGGGTGCTCTTCTCCCACCCCAAATACCCAGGGCCACTCTTGCCCCAAACTGTGAGGCTGTGGACTGTAAAACAGCTGCTTTGCTCTAGCCCAGAAGGGTCCTGGGAAGAGAGAAGAGATGACCCCAGTGCTTTGCCTCTGAGCTGGTGGCTGAGCTTCGTGGACATGGGAGGTGGATGTTGGTCTGTAAAAGTGCCTGCAGTTCTCAGGAGGAAAGAGGAATAAACCTGCCTCTGAGTTGTTTGCCTTGGATTCATGTTGCTTCTGTGCAGCAGGAAGGATGGACAGTGCCTTGGCTGTGAGGAGCAGACAATGCCAGCTTGCTGTGTGGCTGTGCCACACCTCTGCCAGCGTGCTCCCAGTCCCCCGGTGTCTGAGGGACCTTGGCACTATTGCCACAGCAATGCCCAGCATTAGCAGTCACCACACGGTTCTGTTCCCCCCTCCAGCTTTTCCCAGCCCTGTTTTTGCTCTCCCATGGGCTCGTTCTCTTTTGCTGGGCCTTGCTTGCCCTGTGCCAGTCAAACAGCCTGTCCCCCAGGGCAGGGCTGCAGCGAGAGGGGCTGGCAGTGCCTGGTGCCAGCCAGGGCTGTTCCTCTGCCCCCTGGCAGGCTCTGCAGCACCCAGCCTGGGGTTCTGCTGAGCAGGCTTGCTGGGAGCCATGCCTTCCCTCAGCCCTGCAGACACAGCCTGAGGAGGGAATGCAGAGTGGCAGCCAAGCGCTCCACGGCCCTGCCAATGTTTTTGATGCCTTTCTGTTTCTCTGGTGGAGCTCAAAGCAGCAGCTCCAGTATTTGTGAAAGAGGCTGATGGGAACGGGCTCCCGACCCTTTTTTATTTTCCTTCCCCACAAAGCAACAAAGCCCAAGTTATCCCAGAAATCAAAACAGACACTGGTTGACTAAAACAACAGTGTCTGTGGCAAAGCCAGAGACACACAGTCTGCAACTTCCCAAGCAGGGCCAGGCTCCTGAGACCACCTGGTCACTGCAAGACCCTGAGAACATGGTCCTGTTGGGATCAGGACTGAATCCCAGCTGCCTGCATGAGTCATACATTCTCCCTGGGCTGCTGTGGTGCAGACTGGCATGTGCCATCTCTCCAGCCACGCGATGAGGAGCAGTGGCAGAGCAAGGCTTGGGCTCTGCAGGTCACAGTGCAGCTCACCCAGGGCTCAGCTGTGCCCTATGTCCCTTCCAAAGCACAATCCTTCTCCTCCTGCCACTTCTGGACAGGCACAAGCTTTGCTCTGCACTTGGGCAGATGCCCAATGATGCTGTGAGCCTGGCTGAGGGCACGGGCACGGGCACACCTGGAGGAGGGCACTGGGGCCAGTGCCTGACACAGCCCACCAGAAGGGTGAATTAAAACTCAGCCCCTTGTTAGGACACCCCATGAGGATTGAGACCTGCACAGAACTGGTGCTAAACACCAAACCAAAGTGGTGGGCTCTGCTCAAGAATGACATTCCCAGGGTATCTTTTAGTGTTGAGCATCCCTTCTCTTAGAGCTGCCCAAGATTAGGTACCAGGATCAGTGCAGGAATGCCCAGCCAGAGCCTGAAGGGCTCTCAGAGGAGTGGAGAGGTGAGATACACATTCCTGTTCCTGTTTGTCATGCCGAGGGGGCAGCCTAAAAGCTGTCCCTAATGATGGGAGGTGCCTCATGGCATCCTGCCCTTCTCAGAAGGGCAAAACTGCACACTTCACCGAGGTGGTTTAAAAAAGTGGATTCCCAGTAATGTTTCTGGGGTTGCAGGTCAGAAGCAGCAAAACCAGAGCTCAGCTGAGAGCAGACCTGGGCATCACCTGCCCTCCCAAGAAGATTCCCTTTGTCCCAGGTGATGCCAGCCCGTGCCACAGGTTATTCTGACATCCTGCTCGAGCCGCAAGGCTGAGCAGCAGGGACAGCACTGAAAGCTCCCACTCTGGGGCTTCTCCTTTTGTTCAGGACCATTTGAAGTCCCTCCTCCGTCCTCTTTTGCATCACTGCTGGCATCAGCGGGACAGCGGCGGGACGCCCACTGCGCGAACCAGAAAACAGAATTTTAGCCCCAGGGGTGAAGCCTTGGGGGGCATTGCCCACCTTGCCCTCTCCTCCCAGGCAGCAAGAGGTGAGCCAGGCCCCGGGGGCCACCTCCGGGAGATGCCACACGGGGCCAGCACAGCCCTGCGCAGCCCGTGGAGAGAAACTCGACACTGCCAGACACTCCCTTGGAACAGCCAGGGGCCGAGCAGGAACCAGGAAATACAAGCTCTCCCTGTCCAGAAAACACTCCAGCTCCATGGGGGAAGGAGCGACATGGGCAACCGGTGCAGCTGCGGCCGCCCGTGGTGAGTGCGGGGCGGGCAGGGGCGCGGGGGGCACGGGCGGCTCCGGGGCTGGCGGGGGGTTAGGGAAGATTTGCGTCCGTGTGCTGGGCTTGCCAGGGCTCCCTCGGCCCCCAGCCCTGCCAGCTCACCCCCACAGGGCAGCAGAGAGAGCGGGGTCACGGCTGGGCAGGGCCGTGCTGGGCGCAGGGGCAGCAGGGCACGGGGCGAAGGGGCTTTGCTGTCACATCTCTCAGCCCAGACGGGCTGTGCCACCTCCCCAGACTGGCAGCTCGGGCTCTTGGGCTCCCGTCTGGGAAGAGCTCAGTTCTAGGAAGGATCTACTTAAACGCCCTGTCCTCGCCCCTCCAGACAGGGAGACACCACAAGGTGTCCCTTTGTCGCCCCGCAGGGAGGGTCCCGCGGCTCTGCCACCCCACCCCGCTCTCAGCTGTGCCAGTCCCGCTCCCTGCCCGCGGCTGGCCGGGCTTTAGTTACGCTGGGAAATCCTGGCCACGTTTTTGAGATGCTGCTGCTCTTTCTCCCTGGAAGGGAGGATGACAATTTAATCCCTCCTGGCTCCCGCTGTGCCCGGACCTCCCGCTCACAGGGAGAGGGCACAGCGGAGCATCGCTCGCTGCCAAGTGGAAATATTTTCGGCTCTGAGCGTGGAACAAGGGGAAGAGCCATGAGTATCAGATGAAGCGCCGAGGACATTCTCTCCAACACTGTATTTGTTGAAAATATGAGAAATTCACCCGCGATTTTTAATAATTCCAAGAGGCACAGCAGCACCTAGTGGAGGAAGGGCAGGACGCCGAGGCCCTGCCAACCTGAGCCCTGAGCTGGAGAGGGTGGGATTTAGGAGTAGGAGCTGGAGGTGCGGAGTGGAAGGCTGGGTCTTGACATGCAAGCCACCAAAACTGCCATTTCTATTTCCTCTACCCTGTGGCAGAAGGTAAATGAGGCACCCGGGGCATGAGCCTGATGAGGAGGTGCCTGGGGCACAGTCTGAGGGCTGTACAGGAAAGCTGTGACAGCAAATGTATTCCCAGAAGAAAGATATCAATGAATATGCCCTCGGGTGTGGGTGCAAGGTGTTCTCAGCTCTCAGGGCACTGAAGTGTGCACAGACAGGAAAATATGCCCAAATCCAGCACTCTGGAGGGCAGGAATCAGGATGGCACTGACATGGGAGAAGGGGAGGGAGCCATGGAGAGCAGACACGTGTGTGCTGTCGTGTAGAATACGATGTGCTTCTCTCAGGCTGAGTCACAACATGTTTGACCTGGTTTGGAGGAGAGGGGAGAGGTTTCCCTGTGCTGTTTCCCCTGCCCCCATGTGCCAGTTCCTGGGAGGTGCCAGCTGCCCCTGGCTGTGCTCATCCTGCAGACAGCCCAGAATAGCTCCAGCCCTCACACTGCCTGGGATGCACCACAAGGGGAGGCCACCAAAACCAGCAGCTCCCGACGCTGATCCAGCAAAGGGCAGAGGGACCCCGCGGGTTTGGCTTCAACGGTGCTGCTGTGGCTGCAGCCCACAATGAGCCTGCCAGGAGGGGAAGGGCTCTGCCACACAAACCTTGCCAAGGAGGGACCTGGAGATCCTGCAGACAGCAGAGGAAGCTGCAAAAGCCAAGGGAGAACCACTGCAAGGCCAATTTCACAGAAACTTCACAGAATATTCCCACAACGATCATCGAGTCCAACTCTTAAGGGAAGAGTTGGCCCATACAGGGATCAAACCCACAACCTTGCTGTTATTAGCAGCACCAGGCTCTAACCAGCTGAGATAATCTCGAGTTGAAGCAGTTCTGCCTTGATTTAGCCCCCCAGACTTTGCCTGTCAGGGGCTGGAGGGTGCTCAGTGCCCCTGTGGGCAGCACAGAGCAGGGACACAGAGCAGTGCCAGGTCACAGCGTGGTCACCCTGCCTTCCCCAAAGCTGCCTCTGCCTTCCCAGCAAGCCTGGTTAATCATTGCTGACCAGTTTAAATGGCTCCAGGTCCTCTGCCCACATTCATGCTGGTTTTTGTTTTCCCATTGGAGTGCCAAAGGCATTCCTGCACACTCTGTCCTGCTCCCCCACCCACTGGAGCTGCCGGAGCGCTGGCACTGGCACAGCCCTGCCTGGGGCTCTGCTCTCTCCCTGCCTGTGGTGGGACCAACTGGCAAATGCACGCCATGTGGGACATATAATATTCCCTGGAGACCAAATGGTGACCCTGTAGCCCCACCCAGCAGAGAGCTGTGAGCCCCTCAGCTGCACACTTGGTCCGTGGCCAGCACCACACAGACATGTGGAGCCACACCAGGGCTGGCACCTGCTCTCTGACCCCCCCAGACGTCATGCACTGGTGACATTTCCTTCATGCCTCTGTCCCAGAGTGTGACACGAGCTGCCCTGCCAGCCCCAGCCTGCAGGAGCTCAGCTCTGGGCTCTGTTGTTACAGCTGGAGTGGATTTGGCTCCTGTTCATCCCGTGGCTGGGTCAGAGCTGTGCTTGGCTTGTTCTCTTTCTGGTCACACAGGTACAGCTGAGATCAGGGTTTGGCTTGGCTGGTCACAAGGGCATGACCTGTTTGGTTTGGTTGTGCTCTGGGTGGAAAGCTGAGAACAGGAAAACTGTCTGAAACACTGGATTAGCACAAGGTCTGTGCACAGCTGCTCCCTGGGCAGGGGGGGCACAGAACAGGGAGTGGGGTACCCCGAGAGAAGGGTTTGTGCCAACTGAGATCATGCCCTGCACCCTGATCTGAACTGTTGCAAAACTGCAGTGAGATGTGTCCTCATTCCCTGAGAGGCATCTTGGCCATCCAGGCAGGGCTGGGAGACCTGGGGGTGGCTGTGGCAGGTGTGGCACAGGAGGAAACACATCCCCATCCCTCCCCCTTGGACCTTCTCCATGCCAGGGTCACCTGGGCTCTGGTTTGGCTCCAAAGCTCCTCTCTGAGGCACCTCCTGGGCCTGTCTCACTGCACAGTCTGTGTTGGGAGGGCACAGCCTGGGCATTGGCAGGGCTGATGGGTCTCTCTCATTTCAGGACGTGTCCTTCACCTTTCAAAAGAAAGGAAGAAAAGCAAGGTAAGGATTTGTGAAAATGCTTCAGAGGGCAGGAAGAGGTGGGTGAGTTCCCTGGTTGGCTGTGGAGGGGATCCCTGAGGTGCCCTCCCACTCTCTTTGTCCTTAACCTTCCTCAAGGGAAGTTTGATAGAAGCAAAAGGCAACATTTCTTTAAAACTTAAAGCAAGTGTGATGTTCCATGAGGGAGGGAAGGGATTTCAGCAGTGTCTTCAAAATAAGAAGGTTTCACATCAAAACACAGGTAGCAGCACAGCAGAGGCTGCATCAAACTCCTGTAGGAGCTGCAAACATCTGCCTGACAACAGTCCCCCAGAATAAATATTCCTTAAGTAGCTCAGTTGTGTCCTGTGCCCTTTGGACCATGCTGGGCAAAAATATGTTTGCCAGGCAGCAAAGGAAATAACAAAGTTAAAACTGGATCTGCCTCCTCCAAGGGCCTGACAAGGAAGCTCTCTGTGCTCTGTCCTCCCGGGTTCTGCCAAGAACACTGTGGTCCACAGCGTGTTGTCATCCTGGGAAACCTTATTTTTCCCAAAGAAACAAGGCCAGGCTTTCTTCTCAGGGCCAGCATTAGGGCTGAGGGTGGCAGACAAAGTGGAAGTTTGATTTGTGCCCAGTGGGGAGAGCCCATGGGCCAGACATGGCATTGCTGCCCCCAAAGGTGGAACAGCAAAGAGCTGTTGGCCTGATCTGTTGGTGTTTGTCTTGCAGGAGCTCAGGTGAGGCAGGAGAGCCACCAGCAGCAGCCTGGCAGGAAGGTACCCACTGCCAGAGTCTTTGCCCTGACTGTGTGTTGAGAGGACAGAGCTGAGCATCCCTTCCTGGGCCAGAGGGGTTGGGAGGGCACGGGGCAGCTTGTCCAGAGCCAGGAACCCTCTCACCCTGGGCAGCCTTTCCTGGCTGTGGGAACAGGGTGGGCAGGGGGTGGGTGGGCAAGGCTGGGTGGGCAGAGATGGGTGAGTGGGGTGGGGGGGTGGGGGGGTGGGCAGAGGGCTGGGTGGACAGGAGTGGGTGGGCAGAGGTGGGTGGGCAGGGGATAGATTGGCAGGGGGTGAGTAGGCAGGGATGGGTGAGCAAAGGGCTGTGTGGTGCAGGGATGGGTGGCAGGGGTGGGTGGGCAGGGAGTGGGTAGGCAGGCATGGGTGGGCAAAAGGGTGTGTGGTGCAGGGGTGGATGGGCAGGGATAGGGGCAGCCCACCAGCCGAATTCCCAGAGCTTTCTCCCCCCAAGGTGCCGGCGTACGAGGACGTGCCCGGTGTGCCCGTGTATGCCACGGTGGGCAGAGCCCCAGGGGCACAGCAGGACGACACCATCCACTATGCAGACATCCAGGTGTTCTCCCAGCCCCGGGAGCGCTCGGTGGCAGAGGTGAAGAGCCTGCAGCAGCAGAATGCCACCGAGTATGCCACCCTCAACTTCCCCAGCGCCAGGCTCAAGTACGACAGCAAGAATGGCACCTTGGTGTGAAGGACTTGATGGCCTCCTCCTTCAGCAGCAAAAGGACTTCTCAGACTGCAGGTGCTGTAGATCCAAGAGGACCTCATGGACTCGTTGTGTGTGTCTGAGAGGCTGTGCCTTCCACCACAGACCTGCTCACAGGATGAGGAGTTTCCCATCGGATCCTGCTGCCACAAAAACACCTTTTCCCCTTGGAAGAGTTGCCTCTGGAGCTGCAACACCTCTCTTGGCACTGGGAGGTGGCAGAGCTGCTCCTGGGCTGGTGAAGGCTCAGAGCTGCAGGGAGGAAGCCCCTGCTGTGGCACAGGACCAGCTGAGTGCTGGATTTGGGAAGGTGGCACACAGAGCTCAGCACTGGCACGAGGGAGGTTTGGACAATGTCAGGAAAATTCTGAATGTGCAGATGATGCTGTGAAGAAATGAAACCTTTGACAGTATCTCCTGCAATGTCTTCTTCCTACACCTGCCATGTGGCTGCAGCCACTCACTGTGAGCACCCCCTTCTCTCAAAAATCAGTGTTCTGTAACCATGCCCAGCTCTGGAGAGCCAAGGCCAGAAATGCAGAATTGCTGAGGGCTGTGGGACAATTCCCTTCACTGCTGGGCTGGGCATCTGTGCCCCTCCATGCACAGGAGTGAGAAATGAGCTCCTGGCTCTGCCTGGGAGTGGGACAAGGAAAACTGGCCCCTTGGCTGTGAGGCAGCCCCATGTTTGGGGTAGTTTCCCAGTGCCTGGAGTCCAGAATGTGCTTGAGATACTGGGAGTGAATCCTGCTCAGCCTCACAGAGGACTCTGGACTTTGCCTCCCTTTTTGCTCACTTTGTACTGTCAGCCTTCATCATAAACCCCAGGAACACAGAACACCCCATGTGTTAACCCTCCCAGACACACCTTTGGGAGCCTGTTTAGGGAGTTAAATAGTGTTAATAATGCAGTATAGCACTTGTCCAAAAGGCTTCTGCCACTGCACTGAGTTGGGCAGCACTGGCAGTGGAACACAGACCCCAAGCACAATCTGCAGGTACTAAATCAGAGCTTGGCAAGTTCTGTTCCTCAACAATGGTCTGCAGAGCTAAATGCAGATCCTGGGACAACCTGGTTATTGCCAGGGTTTAAAAACAGGCATCCTGGTACCTTTTATAAACACATATAATTTTGCATATTCTAACTCAGCTGAATGTAAAAGCATGAAGGAGTTCCTGCTCATTGTGAGAACTGAGCTGCTATGGGCAGTGTTGGCTGAGGTGGGAATGGTTGAGGACCAGTCTGGAACTTTTTCTCCCTTTTGGCCACACTGCCCAGTAAAGCTCAGCAGGGCTATTGAGAGGGCAGAGGAATCTTTCTAGAAGGTCCTTTTTTATAATGGATATGATATATTTTTCTACCTGAAAAGAGGGGTTTTTTTGGCCCATGCTGTCTACCTGACCTCAGTGGGGCCACTGTAAGGTCTGCCCTTAATTTATAATGGGGACAGGATGATGTTGTTGGAAGGGCTTGTTCTGAGCTCCCATTTCTGCTCCTCCTGCTGAACTCCCATGCCCAGCATGAAACCCTTTGGACGGAGGAGGATTGAATGGGCACAGACAGGAGTTTGAGGGAGCCCTGGGGCACTTGAACACTCAGTTGTGCCAGCCCAGTGTCAGAGAGGCTGCCAGGCCTGGCCCATGCTGGGCAGCAGGGATGTCCCTCCTTGCACTGACCCCTGGTACAACTAAAAGGGACTCTGGCTCCACTTCCAGCCAAGCCCTCTGCATCATAGGAATAAACTGGATTTTGTTGGAAACATTATTAAATATGGACTATAGTTCAGGAGATGGGAGGGTTTCTAGAAGGTACAAGACTCCAACAAATGATTTTTTAAGCAATTCTAGTGAACAGCAGTTAATTACAATGGCATACACAGAGGATGGTACTGAAGTTTCTCCTCCCCCAGCAGCAGAGCTGGGGCTGGGGACAGCAATCTGTCAACTCTCCACACCCAGGTCACGATCCTGGGCCCAAACTGGTGTAAATTTGCACATCCATCATGTCAGACCAGTTCTGCCTTGGACATGAGTAGGGCTGGGCTTGGCTCAGAGGAACTTCCTTCACTTAAATCACTTGGTCTGTGGCTCAGACCAAGGAGTGAGTGGGAGCTCTATGAGAGCCTGAGCTCCTGGAATGGTGCTTTATCTCCCATCCCTCCGGAGCTCCAGCTCCACAGTGCTGGGGGTGTTTCTGGAAGCAGAGCACATCTTGGAGACAACCCAGTGCTCCCATTCAGAAGGGGGGATTTTGCCCATTTTCCAGGCTTTTGGCAGAGAAATGGAAAAGCCACGTGTTCTACGACAGGGATTGTTTCTGCCCATTGAAACCCTCCCTGAGTGTATCTGCTGTGTCTTCCGCGGCTCTGGGGGAGGTAACCGAGTGTTGTTGTACCATTAAAGACGGAATGTTCAGTTTTCAGTGATAAAACCCCGCACTTTGGGGGGTGTGGGGCGGTGACGCCGTGCTGGACTTGGGTCCTCCTCCTGCCCGCGGTCCCTGCCCGCGGTCCCTGCCCTATTCCCGAGTCCCCCGTCCCTGCCCGCGGTCCCTGCGCTGTTCCCGAGCCCCCGTTCCCGGCCCCTGGCCCGGCTGCAGGCGGAGCCCGGCACATCCCGCCCCATCCCGCCCCTGTCCCCACGGCAACCGGAGACGCGCACCGGGAGCAGGTACGGCCGCGGCATCCACCGCACCTGACCCCAACTCACTCCATCCCATCCCACCCCATCCCATCCCATCCCATCCCATCCCATCCCATCCCATCCCATCCCATCCCATCTCATCCCATCTCACCCCATCCCATCCCACCTCACCCCACCCCATCTCACCCCAT
>JAWWLZ010000068.1:5097369-5112373 GCA_035041345.1 Poliocrania exsul
ATCCTGGAGAACCTGCTGGACAGGCACTGCTCCCTGGGAGCATCCTGGACATCCTGCTGGACAGGCACTGCTCCCTGGGAGCATCCTGGAGAACCTGCTGGACAGGCACTGCTCCCTGGGAGCATCCTGGACATCCTGCTGGACAGGCACTGCTCCCTGCTCTCAGGTCTTGTGCGTGCTGAAATGGAAACTGGGCCCTTGGAATGCTGATGCAGCTTCCAGGAGATGCAGGGGCTGTCCCAGATGAGCCTCTTGTCTCTGCCAGGAGATTTGTCCTGCCATGGTTTGCTTGGGAATAACACAGCATTCCTTTCTTCTGCATTGTGGAGTTTCTGCTTTCTTGATGTCTGGATAAAAATAGCCTGGAGGTGGCACCAAGTGCTGTGGGTGAGCAAATTGTGGCACCCAAACTGAGGGGCTGACAGGGTGGCTTTGGCAAATCAGTGCCACGCAAAGCTCCTGTCCCAGCCGTGCTCAGCTCAGAGCCCTGTCCTGCCTGCTGGTTCTGCCTGCCCTGGCATGGCTGAGCTGCCCCATGGCATGCAGTGATGTCAGGCTTTGGGCTGAGACCTCTGGGCTTTGTTTCCAAGGGCAAAAGGCTGAGGTCTGTGGAGATGAAAGAGAAAACTGAGAGCTGTGTGACCTCCCCCGAAATGGCCGTGATGTGTGAGCGTTTTGGTTTCTGTTTTCAGCAACAGCTCCAGGCATATGTGGCCTGGGTGAATTCCCAGCTGAAGAAGAAGCCAACAGTGAAGCCAGTCCAAGACCTGAGACAAGATCTGCGGGATGGAGTCACTCTTGCTCTGCTCATCGAGATTGTAGGTCAGTGATGCCATCTGGCACTGTTTTTCACCCTGCAGTTCTGGATGTGGTGTGGAAGAGGCTGCCTTGGCTCTGGCATCTGTCAGGCACCCTGGCAGATGTTCCTGATGGTGCCAGAGCTTGAGGGGCTGGGGCAGGGACTGTGAAAGGAAACAATCACCAAACAGATCAACAATGCAATTCCCTTAAAGTCCTTCTGCTTTAGAGGGAGTTACAGCAGATGTGCTGAAGCCTGTCAGGGGCAATATTAACTCCCACAAGGCTGGCACCTTCAAATAAACCCAGTACAGTCTCCAACCCCGTTATCCCTGGTACTGGACACCTTGTTAGCAGGACAAGAAATCACATGTGGCTCCTGCAGTGCCCAGACAAGAGATCAGATCACTCCCTGCACCACCAGCAGCTCCTTTGATGGTACCCAGCACTTCAGTTCTCCTCTGACAAAGCTTTTCTCCCTCCTTTAGCTGGTGAGAAGCTCAGTGGCATTGAGGTCAACCCCACCAGCCAGCAGGAGATGAGGGAGAATGTGGAGAAAGTCTTGCAGTTTGTGGCCTCAAAGAAGATCCGCATGCACCAGACATCAGCAAAAGGTACCACCCTGGGGGTGGCCAGAGGGGTTTGGCTGCTCAGAGCCTGTTCCTGGCTTTGTTTTCTGTCAAACTGGTAATGCATTAGCAGGTTAATGTGTTAGTTTGGGGGGAAATTGGGGGTTTTATCTCCTGTGGGTCTGTAAGTGGTTTGGGAGGAAGGACAGTGGTAACAGCACAGGGCACTGAATCCAAAGTGCCTCTTCTCCTGCTCCTGAGCACTCAGAAGCTCAAGGAATAGTGTAATGAGGAACACAGACCCAGAATCATTCACAAAAAGGACATATAAACCTGCTGCTGTGAAATGGAAGCTCTGTGACACTGCCCTGTGAGCAGGGAGGGGACCTGAGGCACAGCCACATGTCTGTGGCTTGGCCTAGTCAGGACTTTGTGTGTCTCAGTTGACTCCACTGTTTTGGAAAACCTGAGTCTGGGAGAATGGCTGAGCTTTGCCATGAGATCAGTGTGTCTGAGCTGGTTTCTGAGGGGGGGAAATGCCAGTGTGATATTTTTAAAACTGACTTGTTACCATCTGCAAGGTGCTGCCCACAGTTTATGGTGCAGTTCTGAAGACAAACATTGCTGTTCTTTGGCCTTTTGTATCTTAAACAAAGCAAATTCTGTGTCTTAGTAGACATCAGTGCTGGGACAGTGGGTAGTCCTTAATTACTGCTGTAACTTCTCCAGTGAGTGTTCAGTAATTATGTGCTGGATCATTAGCTGGAAATGGCCATCCAGGGAAGGCTCAAAGCATTAAACCCGTGATGTGAAGGTGGCAGAGTTTGCTGTGCCCAACACCAGCAGAGCTGAGCACCAGTGCTGTAGCACAGCCCTTTCCTTGCCTGGTCCTGTTGTGTTTGCTGCTTGTGGGTGGCACCTCATGATGGTCACCTTGGCTTTCCATTTGCATTTGCAGACATTGTTGACGGCAACCTCAAGTCCACCATGAGGCTGATCCTGGCCTTGGCCGCTCACTTCAAGCCAGGCTCGGGGCGAGCCGTGGGTGGCAGCGGGGCTGGCACACTGGGCAAGGGCTGGGCAGTGCCCCTGGGCAGCCACAGGCCCCGCTCTGCCGCTGCCATGGCCCAGGGGGCAGTGGCTGCCCTGGCTGATGTCCGGCAGGACGTGCTGCACTCCGGCCGGGAGCTGCTCCGCCACAGGCACAGGTAAGGAGTGTCCCCTGGCATGGGAACTGCTGGGCACAACCCCCTTGGAAATCAGGGCATCTTTAGCCTGGCAGCTCCTGGTGTAAGGCAGCCCTTGGTGTGCTCCCTGCCACCTGAGCACTGCCCTCCCCAAGCACTGCCCTGCCCTGGATGCCTCTGCAGGGACTGAACTATTCCTCCCACCTGAGCAGTGCCCTCTCCAGTACTGTCCTGGCTGCCTCTGCAGGGGCTCAGCTGTCCCTCCCACCTAAGCAGTGCCCCCACCAAGCCCTGCCCTGCCCAGCACTGCCCTGCCCTGGCTGCCTCTCCAGGGGCTGCAGCTGTCCCTCCCACCTGAGCAGTGCCCTCCCCAAGCCCTGCCCTGCCCTGGCTGCCTCTGCAGGGGCTCAGCTATCCCTCCCACCTGAGCACTGCTCTCCCCAGCACTGCCCTGCCCTGGCTGCCCCTCCAGGGGCTGCAGCTGTCCCAGACTCCCTGCAGTTCTTCCAGCAAAGTGGAGCTGGATCTCTTGTTATCTGCCTGGAAAAGAACAGCGAGTGAAGGCCAAGGCAGAGGGAACTGTGCTGTGCTGCCTCATTTCCCCACTCCCTGCTGGGCACGGTGCCCTTGGTGGTGTCTCTTTGGAGATATTCTTGTGTTCTCAAGTAAAGCCTTAACTCCAGGTACTGTGAGGGATCTGGAGCAGTTACATCCAGAACTGGGCACTGAGAATGGGCAAATCCACCCAGGTTTCTCCATTGCTGTTCATCCCAATGTCACACTCACTGCTCCAGGTGGATTCAGAGTGTTGTGTGCTGAGTTCTGCTGGTGCTGGAGGGACATGGTCCCTGTGCACAAGGAATGTGTAACTCTGAAAAGCACTTACAATTCTGAAAATCCCTTTGAAAAGGTGCTGTGCAGATTATAATAATAATAATAGCAGTGACATTTAACTGGAAACCAGATGGTGGTCTGGTGAGGGTTCAGTTTACACAGCTGAAGGTCACTTGCCCATATGATATTGGCTCAAGGGAGTGCCCATGAGGCAGTTTGGAAATGAGGTTGAAATGGGATATTTTGTTGAAAAACTTAAGTGTTAAAGGTTTCTCTTGCAAAGGCCTTGGGCCAGGAGTGGTTCAGCAAAGCCAGTCCTCGTGCTGTCTGCAAATTGTTCTTTTCCTTGCCTTCCCAGAGCTTGTGTAGTTGTTTTAGTCACAGAATTTAAAAGGGCAGGGCCAGTTTGCCTATGGTTCCCTCACACCAAGAAGATGGGAGAGGGCTCCTGGGGTTTTTCTGTCTGTCCCCTCCTTCTCACCTTCCTTTCATTAGCCTTTCTATCTTCCTTTCCTGGAGCCAAGAAGAATTTCTGCTCCTCTTAGCCGAGGCTTCCCTCATTCTGTGATTATCCCCAGAAACAGCAGCATGGATGAGGAGATTGAAAATCCCTACTGGAGTGTCCGGGCACTGGTGCAGCAGTATGAGGGGCAGCAGAATGTGCCCCTGGAGCCCCACTCCTCCAGGTAAGGGGCTTTATTGCCCACGTGTATCCCCTCCTGCTCCTTTGGGTGACATTCCTTAATGTGCCAGCACTTATCACCGTAATCTGGGGAGCTCTGGTGGAAAAGGGCATTCCCAGCATGGAGAGTCCTGCCTGATCTGGAGGATGAAGCCTCAGGAGGCAACATGAAGACCATATGACGTGGTTTACTCTCACTGTTTTCATGGATATAGGAGAGGGAGTGGATGTGGGAGAGCTGAAATGGCTTTCAAGGAAAAACTGCATCATGGTAAAGGAGAGCCCTTTTCCCCCAGAGAACAAGAAACTATTTTAAGACAAAGGGCTGTGTTACTGAACATACTGGATCTCCCCCTGGATTTGGTGCTTTGCTCCATTTAATCCCATCTGGAGCAGATGTGAGGGCAGAGCTGCAGCTCTCTGGTTCCCAGTTTCCTGTCCCCAGTGTCAGCCCCAGCTCTGCTTTGTTGTCTCCTTTTGCTGCCTGGGCTGCTCCCTGAGTGCCTCAACTATGGAGGGGTTCATTTCCCAAGGACAGATTGCCACTGATGCCTTCTCAGCAGGCAGGAGCTCTCCACAGGGCTTTCCAGGCTTTTATGCTCCACAATACAAATAATTCTCTGTATTACCTGAGAACTGAGGTTGTTTGGCCCAACAGAGGAGAAAAATACAACAGTTTGTGCTCCTGCCCTGAATTCGTTGTCCATCACTGAGAGGATGTTTATAAATAGGCATTTGGCAGAGAGTGAGGCTCGCAGAGAGGCAGTGCTGGAGCGGTGCCTCCACATGATGTCAGCACTGTGCTTTGGAGGCTGCTGGTCCAGGGGACATGGCAAAATTCCGGGCTTGGACACGGGATTTCATGGTTAAAGTCACAAGACCTTGGCCTTGACTCTTGACCTGAGATCTCAGTGGGGCAGGGAGTGACCCTCAATGCTCCTCCCTGACCATCCTGCACTTCCAGGGGGCTGCAGGGTTTTATTTACCCTTTTACTCCATCAGGGACTGTCAGCAACTGCTGTTTGCTCCTTTGTGCCTGTGTTTTGGTGGTGAGGGAAAATTTCTCTGCACATCCCAAACCATGGGTTTGATTTATTTGTTTTTCCCCCATAGTGCCATGAATTCTCTGCCCATAAGACAGTGAGGATGTTATTGCTGATAGGACAGAAGACATTGAGAATCTTTAACAGAAGTGATTGATAATGACCCAAAATTGGGAGCCCTTTGCCCTCTGAGCTCCTGGGGATGTCCTGGATGAAAACAAGATGCTTTCTGTTCCCTTCCAGGGAGAACTGCTCCAGTTTAGTTATGAGAACCAGCTGAGAGCAACAAGATGCTTTTTGATTAGTGAGAGATGTGGTTATTAAGTGCATCCATCCACCCCCTCCATCTGATCCCAGCGCTGCTTCCTCCTCACTCCCAGACCTCACAGCCTCAATAACAGAATTCCCAGAGACCAAACCTCCAATAAGCGAAGGCAGCCGGAATGATTCATGGAAAATTTGCCCAAATCAGATGATTCCCAGGCTGCCGAGCCCCTCACCCATCCCTTTCCCCTCCCCTTCCCACCAGCCGCCCTCCCCCTGCCTGAGCGGCGCTCGGAGGAGGCTGAGCCTCTGCTGTGACAGCGGCGGGGACAGCAGGGAGGGGACAGGGAAGCCTTGCCCAGGGCTGGGAGAGCTGCCCAGCCTGGCACCCAGCCTGGCACCTGCAGGGATGCTGGCGGGATGGGCTGAGGACCAGCCGGATGGATCCTCCAGCCCGGAGATGTGATGGCAGAGCAGCGTGTGCGGCTGAGCGAGATGCAGCAGCAGCCGGAGACAAACAACACCCCGCGGGGAGAGCAGAGGCAGCGAAAGCAGAACGCACGCTGCAGAATTCCCTGACTCTGGAATCAACCCTGTTCATGGGGGCTCTGCATCTGCCATTCCTGCGGAGACCCTGAGAGGGGTTTTTCTTTGGTGTTCTATTTTTTTCCCCGTGTTTTGCTGTGGATTTCTCAGCGACCCGGCTGGCACATCCTCCCCCAGTAGTTTGGCAGGAGCTGGCGCGCTCTCCCTGCATCGCTGAGCATGTGAAGGGACGAGGCATGTCCGGATCGAGCATCCCGAGGCTCCCAGGGAAGCGCATTCAGTGAGGCGAGAGGTTAAAGTGGGATCATGGGAGGGAAGCAGGTCAAATGGTGAGCGATTGTCGCGACTGGCATGTGGAACGGCAGGGATGGGAAGCTGGGAGAAGGGAGAGCTGGTACCCAAAGCCCTGAGTGTGCAGAGCAAGTCGGGGGCTCAGGGCAGGAGGGATGGGGGGGTGAGGAGCCAAGGGGCAAAGGGAATGAAGTGGAACAGTTTGCATCGGGAATGTGCCTTGAATAGCTTTGATTTCCTCATTCCTGCATGAATTGTTGTGTACTTGGAAGAGCAAATTACAGCGGGGGGGAATTTGTGCTTTGATGGGTTTGAACTGACAGAAAACCTGCGGTTTTGCAGAATTAATTTGATAATGTCTAAGGCAGCCTGACCTGTGCTGCTGCTTCATCTGCTCCTGGCTGGCACTGCTTGGCATGTTTGGGAGGTTGTTGATGCCATGTGAGCCCTTTGGCCCTTTGAAAGAGGAAAACTGCCTGGAAGGATCTGTGGGCATGGGAATGTCTGAGGAATTACCTGTAAATCTGTCTGTGTTATAGAATCATGGAATCAGTTGGGTTGGAAGAGACCTCTGAGATCCTCAAGTCCAACCCTTATGCAGCCCTGTGTGCTTGACCCACCTGGGATGCCTCATTGGCTGTGGGCTGTGGATCCAGAGCTGAGGGAGGCAGATTTGGAGGAGGGGAATGTTATTTCTGGGCTCATAACCCCTTGTTTTTCATCCTGCTCATCCTCTCGAGCTCCCTGCCCACCCCTGTTTCACCACCTTCTCCCCCAGCAGTTGCTGGTGGTGCTTTTTCTAGGACAGCTCATCCTTCCATGTTCTGCATGGCTGAGAACCAGCAGAGCCTTAGCAGGGTGAGGGCACATTGGAATATCAGCTGAGAATATGGGAATTTTGAGATCTGTTCCTAGAAGGAGGTAAAATCCCTCCTGGAGTGCCTGGCCCTGTTGGATCAGCTGGGCTTGCTGCCTGCTCCTGAGTGGTGGGAAGGTTTCATCCTTCCCTCTGAGCCTTATTACATAATGCAAACCAAATGCAACTGCCTGGGCTCCCAAACAATAGAATAAACAGAATTTCAAACCCATAATTTTATGCTGTGCCCCCTTTCAGCAACGAGCAGGGGGCTGGTTGTTGATGTTGTATAAAAATTGTGCCCAATGAGGGAGTGCTGTAATGGAGTTAAAATTCCTGAAGTGCCCTGGACCCCTTTAACCACCATGCACACACCTGAAGGGACTGCTAGAGATGCCAGAAAAGGATGATTATTCTTCCATCCTTTGCATTTCTCTTCCCTTTAACATGGGGAAGGTCTGGCCCATGAACACCAGGCTGCAGGTCTGCAATATCAATGAGCAGGAGCTCCCCTGGCCGTGGGAGTGGGGCAGGAGCAGCAAGTCATTTCCATCTCTATTGCAGGGCTTTTCTCCTCTGTGGGACACGGAGCAGCAGTGCTGGGAAGATGCACAGAGAGAGCTCTTGAAGCCTCTGATTTTTTTTCTAAACCTATTATATTATTTCCACAGTGTTTTCTTTTTGTTCTCTGCCCTTTGTTTCTGTGTTGGGGAGAATGAAAAATTAACTCCTGCTCACACTTGCAAGGATTAATCCCTGCGACTTTCGAGGTACATTGAATGGGTCACTGAGCTTCAGCCACCCTTTGGTGTTGTCTGGGTGATGCATTTAGGAAGAATTTCTGAAAAAAAAAAAAAAGATGCCTTGACCCTCCCAGTCAGCTGAGATGGCTCCAGTGAAAATATTCAGATACTCCCAGGGGGTTTTAACAAGAGTGACTTTCAGAACTGTTTTGATTTCAAGTTGGAGTGATGCTTCTGGAAGCTGGAGCAAGGGATGAAGCAAACCAAGGTGGCTTTTGGTTCAGCTTGAGGTATAAGCAAAGGCTTGCAGCAAATTATTTCTGAGTGTGGTCTTACCCCTGTGTGTCTGAATTCTGTGCTGTCAATCTCAAACTCTGTAAAGAAAAATGAAGGGGCACACTGTGGTTATCAGTTGGGTTGTTGTGGCACTGACATGAGAAAAGTTCCATGCCTGGTTTGGTTTGTTAAAGGCTCCTCCAGGATGCAGATAATTCTTAGTTTCAACAAGCCTGTCTGAATATTCACTTTTAAATAGGATGATGTTGATCAGAACTGAAGCAGCTGTTCCTTCTTCCCTCTGCAGCCTCACATCACCCAGTCCAGTCCACAGTGCAAAGAGTGAATCCACTGTAGCCCCATCAGAGGAGAAGGAAAGGCTTGTGATCCTCCAGACTGAAGAAACAGAAACTAAAACAGGTACTTTGCAAGATAATGCTTCACTGGGACTTGTTTGTTTGATAAACTTGCTGAGGAGTTCCTTGGTGCACCCCTCAACACCAAGAGATGCTCCTCAAACCTCCCAGCTGCTTTTTTCCCCCCCTCAGGTATTTTCTGTCACACATTTTCCCCTGTGCTGTGCTTTGAAACCTCCAGAAGTCAGATGCAAAGTTCTCTGGGATATCTGTGTGTGTAGAAAATATTCCTTTGCATGAAGAATGAGGCATAAACCCTTGAGATCAGACCCCTGGAGCAACTGCCTTGGTAGCAGTGGGAGGTGCAGGTCTTTGCTGGGCTCTGTCAGGGCCACATCCAGCTGCTCTCTCTTCCAGAAGAGGCTGATTCCCACTTCCAGCCCGAGTGGCAAGCGGGGAACTCTGGGTCATACTTGGAGAATTCATGGGAGGAGCAGCTTTTGGAACAACAGGACCACTTGGAAAAGGAGATGGAGGAAGCCAAGAAGATGATTTCGGGTTTGCAGGTAAGAGTTGCCTGTCCCTCCCTGGAAGGGAAGGGTGTGGAGAAGCTTTCAGTGAGGAGTGAAGATTGGAATCCTCACTGCCAGTGCTTGGGGTGGGCTGTGGGAGGGCAGAGGGCACAGAGGGCAGGGTGGAGTGGAACCCCTGCAGAGCATCCAAACCAGAGCCTGTGTTTGAAGGGGACTGTGCCTGGTTTTTGGTTGGTTTGCCCCCTGTCCCACGGTGCTGTGCTGGCCCTGTGTGTGCTGCCAGTGCTGGTGTGTCCCTGTGCAGGGGGGTGAAGATGCCCCAGTGTTTTCCCACGTGCTGGAGGCTTTGCTGCAGCCTCAGAGAGGGGGCAGTGCCCTGTGATTTGTGATCAGAAGTAATGCAGAGAGACAGGGCATGGCAGGAAATCAATCAAGATCCCCAGAGCTCATCAGGGGTCACAGCCTTGCATCAGCCTTTCCATGAATGAGGCTGAACTGTCATATTTGGCACATTCTCCACACAACTATTTATCTGTGGGACCTTTTCCTTGGCTGCCCCTTCCAGCCCCTCCCTGACCCTCAGCCCAGTGTGTTTGACTCTGAGCCCCTGATCCATATGGTAAAGACCCTGAACTCTCTCAGGAATATCCCTTTCTGTTTGTGCTGGGAACCTCACTGCCTTTGGATTGTAAATATTTATGTGCCAGTAAACAAAGCAGAGCCTGTGTGAGAGGCACAGGCAGCTGGGCGGGCACTTGCCCTGGGGACAATGGGCAGGACACAAAAGAGCCCAAAAAAAAAGAATTCCTTGGTTCCCTGGTAAAATCTGGTTGCATTCTGTGCCCAGTGGGAGCAGGGAGAGGAGGCACTGGGGGGACTGGCATGGCCTGTTCTCCAGCCCAGGGAGGGTGAGCAGCTGGCACTGCTGCCCCTTCATCCCCTGGCAGGGGGCAGAGGCAGCTGATGTTGCCAGCCAAGAAATTGGATTTGATTGATCGATTTTCCTCCTTAAGAGCCTCCAGTTGGAGAGAGTTTGATTGAAATATTGGGGATTTTGTGTGTGTACACCCTATAAGGTGCTAAAACTGAGACAGACACTTCCACCCCCTGAAAATCTGAGTTGTTGTCCTTGTTTGGTGTCTTTGTGTGGGGAAGAGTATTGGCTGACAGATCTCTGGGAGAGCTTTCTCAGGGGATAAATCTTGTTTATTCCTAAAAAAAAATCTACTCATTTCTGAGGGGAATAAATCAGCAGAAATGGAGGATGAAACTGTTGCTATGAATGACTCTTGGCCAGAGCTGCAGCTCAGTCACTTTTCCTTTGAAACCTCTGAAAAGGAGATATTTTTTTTTCTTTTATCTTCCCAGGCTTTGCTGCTCAATGGGTCTCTACCTGAGGATGAGCAGGAAGGGTCCTTTGAGCTCAGTGAACGTGGAGCCTGCCCTGAGGAGCAGCTGGTGAGCTCAGTTCTGTCCCTTCACCCCCTGCCCTCTGCCCTGCTGTGCCCCTGGCAGGGGTGGCACAACAACAACGAGGGTGTTTTTGCCTTCAGATCATCATCCGAAGTCGCCTGGACCAGAGTGTGGAAGAAAATCAAGACTTAAAGGTAAAAGAACAACAGATGGAGGGCAGAGAGAGTTGGGGCCAAGAGATCTTTGCAGATTGTCCCATTTGATGGGTTTTGGGGAGGGAAATGGGGTGAGGATGGGGCAGGGTGGGTAACCTGGGGGAGATGTTATGTTAGAGCTCTGAGACCAATTCTGATGCTGGGGGATGTCTTGGTTTTGTTTTGGTTTCCCAGCTTTGATGTTGCCCTGAAGAACAGATTTGGGGGACTAAGGAATGATTTTTTTTTCTCAGAGCTCTTCATAGCAGGGGTTAAGGGAGCTGCTCAGCTCTTTGTCATGTTTGACCTCATTGAAATTGCTCTTGGGTCTGTGGGGAAAGGTGGGATGTGCTTTTTTTTTGTCCTGCAGAAGGTGTCTGGAGACAGGGACCTCTGGCCTTGGGGGGTTCTGAAGGGGTGACAAGGGGCCATTTAATCAAATTGTCTTGCATTTTGCAGAAGGAGCTGCTGAAATACAAACAAGAAGCTCGAAACCTCCAGGGGATAAAGGTGAGGAAAGGGACATTTCAAATGTAAATAGTTGAGATTTGGAGTCTGCTGCAGCTCCTGAGCAGGGCCATGAGGAACCTCAGTGTGGAGGGCGTTGTGCTGGGGGGCTTGGAAGGGGAGGATCCTACAGGGCTTTTTCTGGCTTAAGGTACAGGGAGTTGGGTCTCCTGGGTTCTGTCCTGTCTTGCAGGATTGTGGTCAAATTCCCACCCTTTCTTCTGTTTCTCCTAAACAAAATGAGGCATATTTTGCCTGTTTGGGTCTCTCTGTTGCTTTAACTCCTCTGTCCTGGGGTGCACACAGTGGCCCAGTGAACCAATTCCTGACAGCAGAGGAAGAAGAGCCAGGGGTATCCTTGTCCTCCTCAGGAACTGCTCAGCTTCTCCCTCTGGAGTTGGGCACTCTGATAATCTCCTCCTGAGCAGGGGTATTTTTAGAGCTGCCTCTCAGGCTCCTGGGAGGGAGCAAACAGAGCAGCTGTCCAAGGTGCAGCTCCTGCTCCTGGGTGACACTGAGTGAAAGGTGCACAATTAGTCCTGACTTTGGCCTCTCCAGAGAGGATTTCACTGCACAATTAGGTCACACTGAGAGCTTAAGTGTCCTTGTGTCCTGGGCTGGCCTTGGCCTCTCTGTGCCCTCTGGGTGCTGCAGGTTTGTGGCTGAGGGCACCAAACACCCTCCACTTTCTCCATGAGAGCCAAGGTCAGGCCGTTTCTGGAGTGGGAGGTTTGGGTCAAATCACAGAAATCCCTCTGTCCCAAGAGCCAGAATGTTGGCAGGGAAATCACTTTTGGGTAAGAGAAAGCCTGGAGGGCTGAGAGGCTTTTGGGCAGGTGTCTGTACCCCTCCCTCTCTCCTTTATTCCCTGAGTGCCCCCTGTGTGTTGTGGCCACTGGGCTGGGTCCCTCACCCCCCAGGTAGGGTCTCTGCCCTCCTTGCCCCTTCCCACTGAGAGCATCTCTTCCCAGGATGCCCTCCAGCAGAGGCTCCTTCAGCAGGATGCTGCAGTCCTCCAGCTAAAGCAGGAGCTGCTCCGAGCAAACATGGACAAGGAGGAGCTGCACAACCAGAATGTGAGTCCCTGCAGCTGCTGAGGTTATTTCAGGAGGGGTTTGGTGGCCCTGAGGGCTCCAAAAACCACGGGGCTGAGCTGGTGGTGCAGCAGAGCTCCTGGGGCTGTGGGAGGGGGAACAAGCAGTCAAAGGGCTGTGCACAGGACAAACTGCACCCAGTGCTCTGGCCAGTGTGAGACTGGAGATTGCTGACCTTCACTCCCACCCCCTGTCCTCCCAGACCTCCAGCTGGAACAGAGAGGGGCTCTGCCTGATGCTTTCAGTGCAGTTGTATCTCTCCTCCTTCACAGGCTCCCTGGGTTAGCAGGTGGCATTATTTTGGCAGGCCATGGGCAGTGTCTGGAGAGAGAGGAGCGAGGCAGAGACTGTCCTGCCCCAGTGTTGCCATTCCCTGAACTCTGCAGATACTGGGTCACCCTTTGGCACAGGGGGCAGGGATTACCACTCTCTAGGAATACCTGTGTCACACCTGTGTTTCATTTCAGGTTGATCTTCAGAGGAAGGTCGAGGAGAGGAACAGGCTCCTGGCAGAGTACAAAGTAATGGAACCCCTTCCCTGGGGGCTCTGGGGCAGCATCTGGTGGTTCTTCAGCTTTCGGATTTTCTGTGTTGCCTCTGGCAAGGGCACTGTGGATAATGAATAAGTTGCAATAGTCATGGATGGATGTTTGTAATGAGGTGGAGGGGTCAGATGTTCTGTGTTCTGCCCACAGATTTTTATAGGAGGTCGTTTATTGTCATATTTTTATTGTGGTGGCTGGCTGAGTGTCCAACACTTGTGCAGAAACCTGTCAGATTAGGCTGAGGCACCTGATTTTTTACTGATCCCTCAGAAATCTCTCTTGGTGGTGGATCTTTGGACAAGGGGACTCTGGGCAGTAACAACCTGACCTGAATTTTCAAAACCAAACCCTCTGACACTTGGCTGAAACATCTGGCAAAAGGACACACACTGTGCAGCCCCCATCCTGCCAGATGCCATGACCTTCCCTGCCATGGGAAGAGGACTGTGGGCTTTGCTCAGAGGCTGATTCCCATCCCTGTGTTGCAGAAGGAGCTGTGCCAGAAGGACAGGCACCTGCAGCAGCACCAGAGCAAGCTGGATGAGATGCTCAGGCAGCTCTCCGAGGCCAGCTACCAGCAGGTACGGACCAGGGGGGCTGCCCTGGTGCCCTGGCACTCACCTGGGTGGCTCAGGGTGTGGTGACCCCTCTGCTCCCCTCCCAGGTGGATTTGGAGCGGGAGCTGGAGCACAAGGAGGCCCTGCTGGCTCACTGCATGAAGAGGGAAGCTGAGGAGGTACAGGAGTCTTGGGCACACAGCACTCTGCTGGGGTGGTGGTTCTGCCCAGCACCCTGTGGGTACCTGCAGGAATCCTCCCCCTCATCCCAGAATGGCCTGGCTCTGGAATCTCACTGCCAGTTCTGAGCAAGGCAGGCAGACCCCCCAGAACACCCAGCCTGCCAAAGCTCTCAGCTCTGAGCACTCAGCCTCTTGTGTCACAATCCTAAGGGCTGAAACAGTGAGGGCAGTGGGACCAGAGGCTCTTGTTCTCCAGCTCCATCTCTGACACTGGCAAGTGGTTACACCAGGGTTTGGCTTCTCTCCTCCTTTTCCTGGTGTTGAGCACTTGGGACTGTCTTGGTGGCAAGGCCAGCCCTGCTGTCTGTCCCTTGGCACTGCCTGCACATCCCTTAGGGAGTGTCTTTACCTGGGGGAAGTCGGGAGTTGTGTCTCTAATGTGGAAACCTTCCATGCCCTCTCATTTTGAAGTTCATCAGTTGGGATTTGTGGGGAGGTTCCCACACTGACATCCCCCGTGGCCCCACCTGCATCTCCCCTGCACAGGTGATGGTTTATGGCAGCCACAGTGCCCAGAGCAATGGCTTTCTGCAGACAGCAGGGAAAGGAGCTGCTCCCACAGCCCACCGAGGGGTGAGTGCACCCTGGGGATGGATTCCCACATATCCTGGAAGCCTTTATCTTCCTGAGGGAGATTTCCCCTTGCTAAGAGCCTGTGGTTTAGATGGGAGGGAGCCAGCCTGACTCGTGGTCTCTTGGGCAGACAAACGACTTGCAGCTGGTTCGGGATGCCCTTCGCAGCCTCAGGAACAGCTTCAGTGGGCACGACCCACAGCACCACACCATAGACAGCCTGGAGCAGGGCATTGCCAGCCTCATGGAGCGCCTGCACCGCCTGGAGACGCAAAAGAGGCAGGAGAGGAGGGTAAAGGCTCCCCAGGGCTCTGAACTCTCACCCTGTGCCCCTCACACACAGCACTGGGGGCTCCAGCTGGGAGGGCCCTCTGTCCTCACTGGCTTGGTTTGCACCCTAGATCCGGGGGAAATCACCAGCCAGCAGGGCAGCAAACGAGTGCAGAGACTCCTGGCCTCCCAAATCCAGTAAGTGCCTCACAGCTCCTCCAAATCCAGCTTTTCCTGGCCAGAGCCTGGGGCATGGCACCCCCTTGGGAATCTGCCCCCCCTTGGGATTCTGCCTCACCCTTGGGATTCTGCCCTCCCTTTGGGATTCTGCCACCCCATTGGGATTCTGCCACCCCATTGGGATTCTGCCACCCCATTGGGATTCTGCCCCCACTTGGGATTCTGCTCCCACCTGGGATTCTGCCACCCCCTTGGGAATGTGCCACCCCCTTTGGGATTCTGCCCTCCCTTTGGGATTCTGCCCCCCCTTGGGATTCTGTCACTCCCTTGGGAATGTGCCTCCCCCTTGGGAATGTGCCCCCCCAGCTCCACCTGCACAGGTCCTGTCCCCTGCTGTGGCTGTTCAGCCCAGGGTTCCCTGCAGAGGGACGGGGGCACACGGTGACATCTC